>JAAGEH010000015.1:25509517-25555619 GCA_011751065.1 Lasiurus cinereus | reverse complement strand
GTGATCCACTGATTACCTCTGCCACTATTGATGTCATTTCTCAGTTTTGCTGTAATGATGTTTACCTTTCCAAGTGTCTTGAGTTTAGGGCTTCAAGTTATGCCTAACTATCCAAACTGAAATCTGTGCTACTCACTTGTCATTCTCCCATTTACTCATTCAACAATATGGAGTACCTACTGCATGTGAGGCACTACACTAGAAGCTTACAAAACAAGGATAATTAAGACATGATGCTCATCAGACTAGTAAGGAAAGGCATATAAACCATTCATTGTGAGAGAATATAATAGAAGTATGCAAAGGGAGCCATGGAAAATAAGCCAATGAATGCTGCCTAGGGGTAGACTGAAAAAGGCTTCACATGAAGGCAATATTTCAACTAGGGCTTGTATAATAAGTAGGAGTTCACCATGTACAGAAGGTGGATAAGCCATTCTAGGCAAAGGGAACAGAGATCACTACATAGACAGAGCATGAAGATATAAAATTACATGGTATGTTCGGGAAACATTGTCTATGACTGCAGCAAAGGGAATGGTGAAAAGTGGGATTATAACATGCCAGATTAGGAAGGACTTTGTTCATTCAGTTAAATATTTTAGATTTTAATCTTAAGGCAATGAAGAGTCTGAAAAAGAGGAATAACCTGATTAGAGTAGTAAATTGCTGTGAAGAATGGATTGGTGGGTTGGGGGTCACAACTAGAGACAATGATAGTTAGAAGATGACAATTGATGACAGCCTCAATTATGGTACTTGTACCAAGAAAGTAAAAAGCAAAAGGACAGGAGAAAAACACTGGTAAAACACGCTTGTTACTCAAACACGAGAAAGAGAAAAATGCTTGACAATATTTTAAATGTAGTGATAAAGAAATTTAAGAGAGTTCATGTTTGATAACCTCCATATTCTTAGTGAAATTAGGAGGCCTAATCATCTATTGTGGGGAGGAATATATGGCTGGAGAAAGCTATTGAGTGAAACAGAAAGAAATTTACTGTGACCTATGATGAGATTAAAAAAGACTGTCTTAAAAATGGTGAGAGCTGCCCTAGCCAGTTTTGCTTAATGGATAGAGTGCCAGCGCACAGACTGAAGGGTTTTGGGTTTCATCTGCTCAAGATCACAACCTCAGAAGCAGGCTCAATCCCTCAGCCCACAGTCAGGGCATGTGTGGGAGGCAAGTAATTAATGTGTCTCTCTCAAATCCTTGTTTTTTTTCTCTCTCTGTCTCCTCCCCTTCCCTTCCATAATCAATGGGAAAATATCCATGGGTGAGGATAAATAAATAAATAAATAAATAAATAAATAAATAAATAAATAGAAAAAGAAATGCTTGAGAGCTCAGTAAGTTTGGAAACTTCAAATTGTAGTATAGTCAACTAACAGGAGAACAGATAGGCAAATAACACTAGAGTGTCAGGAAAACTGACCCATAGGAGAGTATAGGGCAGGTAGCCAGAAACCTACCCCCAGATAGACAGAATACCAAGAAGGCCTTTTAGGGATCAGGAGAAGAGCCCACTATTCATTCATATTATAAGTTCATAAGATCCAAATTTATCAGCTAGAACCCATCATCTACAATGAGATCATATAGAAGAGAAAGTACTTCCTTTGCATCTAATGTGAAGCCATGAATAGTGTTTCTAAGAGAAGAAATGAATGATTTTGTGGACATTAGTTCAATGGATAGTTTTAAAAAAATTTAACTTGGGATAGATTTATACCAGTATCTGTCAATGGGATCTTTTGAATAGAAAGATACAGGCATTAAAATTGAAAAAAAAAAGCCCTAACAACTGTTGAAATCATGCCTTGACCTTGTATATAAATTTCTTTAATCAAAGCACATTATCAAATCATAACTCACTAGATTATGACAACACAACCAATCTACCAAACAAATATGATTCCCTGCTTAACTAGCTTTTTAATCTAAGGAGCCTAGCAAAAGGAAGCTATTCAATCAAGGAAAGGAAGGGGGAAGATCATATTAAACTTAAGTGTATTTTGCATTATGAGATTATTATTTTTACCAATATTGTTTTGTAATTAAATCTCTTTAGACTCATAGGAACCAAAAATAGTTCTGAAACTAATTTAACATTGAAGCAACAATATAAAAATACCCAAGACATATTATAAAGGTCATAATAAAGACAATACTCTCCAGGAAAGCAAAATCCAACAGCAGATGTGATTTTTAGGAATGCAAATGCTAGAAAAACAACTTCTGGATAAAGCTTAACCCTGTGGTCCAATATGCAATACACTGCTCCACAGAAGTACAAATTTGTAAACCGCAAATTAATGTGGGGTCTCACAGGAAAATAACAAAGAACAGATATGGAAAAGAAATATGTCAATCACAGATCAAATTATAAAACTGAGTAGCAAACAGTATTCTCTGATTCAATTTTATTTACTAAAATCTTACCTAATAATAGATAAACAGGTAAATTGACCATACCTCCTCTATGCCATAGCCAAACAGAGTATGCAAATTAACCCAACAAAAATGGCAATAAATTTGCATACATAGGCACCCAGCACCTGGGTCCCGGGAACATCCTGTAACCCAGGTCACTGAGGTAGGCCCCGCATGGGCACTGAGCAGCCTGGGAAGGGCCTGAGCCAGGGGTCTCTTTGGCAGGGCCAAGCCGGTGATCAGAACCAAGAAGGCAGGGGCAGAGCCAGGCATCGGAGAGAGCTGGTGGTCCCCTGCCCAGGCTGAAAGCCTAAGCCAGAGGCTTTTGGCCTGAGCAGGCCTGGGGAGGGGTAGAGCCAGCGATCGGAGGGAGCTGGGGGTTCCCTGCCCAGGCCTAAAGTGTAGGGCAGAGGTTTTAGGACTGGGCAGGGGTGGAGCTGGCGATTGGAGGGATCTGGCGGTCCCCTGCCTAAGGCTAAAGCATAGGCCAGAGGCTTTAGGACTGCACAGTGGTGGAGCCAGCGATCAGAGGGAGCTAGGGGTCTCCTGCCCATGCCTAAAGCATTGGCCACAGGCTTTGTCATGGGCAGGCCTGGGTAGGGGAGGAGCCAGTGATCACAAGGAGCTGGGGGTCCCCTACCCAGGCTGAAAGCTTTGGCCAGAGGCTTTCAGCCTAGGCAGGCCTGGGCAGGGATGGAGCTGGCGATTGGAGGAAGCTGGGAGTCGCCTGCCCAGGCCTAAAGCATCACCCAGAGGCTTTCGCCATGGGCAGGGACAGAGCCAGCGATAGTAGGCTATTGGAAATTGGTGTGAACTACAGAGGAAACACCTTTTCTGACTGGTCATTGGCTAAGCTCCCTGTATGCCACTGCTAATATTTTTAGTAACTTGGATAATAAGAATCCAAAAAGGTGATCTAGGGTTTTTCCACCACACTCCTGAAGAAAAAAACAAAGGTCTCCTGCTGGAGAGCTGAGAAATGTCATATCCTGCTCTAGCTGGTTTTGCTCGGTGGGTAATGCCTTGACCTGCTGAATGCAGAGTCTGGGTTCAATTTTGATCAAGGGCATGAACCTAGGTTACAGGCTCCTCCCTGGCTGGGGCCCAGGTCAGGGCTCATGCAGGAGGCAACCAATCAAAGTGTTCCTCTCACTTTGATGTTTCTCTCTGTCTTTCCTTGTCTCTTCTACATTATCTAAAAGTCAATGGAAACATATCCTCAGGTGAGGATTAACAAAAAAAAAAAAAAAAGAAAAGAAAAGAAAAGAAAAGAAAGAAAGAAAGAAAGAAAGAAAGAAAGAAAGAAAGAAAGAAAGAAATGTCATATCCTATGAAAAACACATCTTGAAAATGCCTAAAGAAAGTTGTCATTTTTTCATGGTGAAGGGACTGGAGTTTTTGTTGATGAAAGCACTGGCTGTGGTAACTGGCAGTGGCTGCAGCAGCAGGTGATATTTTTTCCTGATCATCCCTGTTGCCTCCCACAAAGGGAGACCAGACTGTGGCTTAAGCCCACTCCCCTGAGGGCTCCCAGTATGTGAGAGGGGGAAGGTTGGGCTGAAGGACCCCCCACCCCAGTACATCCAGGCCCTAGTATTTACATACAAGGAAATCATTTTCTGGAGGGCTTATCACAATATTCATGGAGCTACTAAGAATAATAAGGATAGATTCCTAAGCAGCTGGTGCAGGCATATAAACTACACTGCCTTGAAGGGCAGAACTACTGTGAAGGGAAACCCAATCTCACCACCACCCATACTGGTCTCAGAAGCAAACTGGGACCTTACAGCCACTCTGGACAAAGACCTGATAACACAGTTGCAAACCCACAGACACTGAGACTCTAGTCATCCCAGCTACAGATTCCTGTGAGTCACAGAGCTCATCCCCCTCCTGTTGGTGTGCTGTAGTGGCATAGGGCCTGTGAAACCCTCAGCGTGCAGGCAGGCCTGCCACTGACAGAGGGTGGCCATGTAACCTGGTCCCCTAGCAGGCCCATGATGAGGATTCTCTGCATGCATGGGCCAGGACTCTAATTCTTTGCACACATGTGAGGCTCCACCAAGTATCAGTAACTCAGATTCTCAGTGCACACATGCAGGGACTCTGATTCTTGGCACATGCACTAGGCCTCACCCAGTGCCAGTGACTCTAATTCTCAGCACATGCGCACAGGGACTCCAATTCTCAGTGCATGCACAAAGGGATTTTGATTCTCAGCATGCGTAAAGCCACACCAAGCACCAGTGACTGTGATTCTCTGCATACACACAAGAGAACTCTGATTCTCAGCACATGCATACACGGGGACTCTCATTCTCAGCACACGCAGCTCCTGCCAACACAACTCAATGCCAGAGCTCTTCAGTGGCACTTAGGTTGAAGGACGCACTTGATGCACACAGCTCAGGCCCCTGAAACTCAGTGCTGGGACCATCTGGTGATAGCAAAAATGGGGAGACAACAAAACAATCACCAAAGGAAAAGAATCACTGAGAAAGGGGCTAAATGAAATGGAGGTATGCTATATGTCAGAAAAATAATTCTGAGTAATGGTCATACAGTTCATAAACTGGATGGATGAGAAAATCAACAAATGCAGGAATCAGGAAATCAAATATGATATAGCTACAATCAAAAACCTGATGGAAGGTTTCAAGAGTACCCAAGGAGAAGGGGAGGACCTAATTAGTGACTTAGAAGATAAGGTAGAGAAAAAGGCCAATTTGAACAGTAATTGGAGAAAAAAATTAAAAAGCAAGAGGAGAGCTTAAGGGAGCTTTGGGACAACATGAAATAAAGGAACATACATATAATAGGAGTGCCAGAATGAAAAGAAGAACAGCAAGGATTAGAGAATCTATTTGAAGAAATAATGACAGAAAACATTCCTGAGATGGGAAAGAAATGTTACACAAGCACAGAGAGTCCCAAACAAGATGAAATCAAAAAGACCCACACCAAGAGATGTCATAATTAAAATGTCAAAAACTAACAACAAAGATAGAAATTTAAAGGCTGAGAGAGAGAGATGGAGAATTACCTAGAAAGTATCTCCCAACAGATTATCAAATGATTTTTCAACAAAAACACATTAGGCCAGAAGGGTATGGAATGAAGTATACAAAGTGATGCAAACAAAGAGACTGAATCCAAGTATATTCTATCTAGCAAGGCTGTCAATCAAAATAGAAGGGAAAATCAGGAGCTTCACAGACATAAAAAAGGATAAGGGAGTTTATCACTATCAAGCCAGCAATGTAAGAAATGCTAAAGAGACTGTTGTGAAAATAAGAAATAGAAAGGGAAAAAGGAACACAGGAATGGAAAATATAAGTGGCTACAAACAAGTATCTATCAATAATAAAATTAAATGTAAATGGATTAACTGCTCCAATCAAAAGACATCAAGTGACTGAATGGATAAGAAAACATAACCCATAAAGATGCTATCTTCAAGAGACCCACCACAACAAGGGACTCACACAGACTGAAACAGAAGGGATGGAAAAAGATATTTTAGGCAAATGGAAATGATACTAAAAGCTGGGATAGCAATACTTATATCTGACAAAATAGACCTCGAAGTGAAGACCATAACAAGAGACAAGGAAGGCCACTTCATAATTCTAAAGGGATTGATACAACAAGAGGATATAATGCCAGTAAACATATATGCACCCAATGCAGGAGCACCCAAATACACACATACACACACACACACACACACACACACACACACACACACAAGTTCTGGAAAATATCAAGGGAGAGATAGACAGCAGTACAATCATAGTATAGCATACAGCTGACAACACTAGATAAATCCTCTAGAAAAAAATCAGCAAAGAAACAGCAATCCTAAATGACTCACTAGATCAGATGGACTTAATATCTTCAGAAAATTTTATCTCTAAGTTACAGATTACACCTCTTTCCCCCATAAAAAATGTCAGTCTGCTCCATTTCCATGCCCCTGGATTCTACTACATTCATCAGTTTATTCTGTTCATCAGATTTTTTATTCATTTGATTTTTAGATTCACTTGTTGATAGATATGTATTTGTTGTCACTTTGTTTTTCATAATTTTTTTTATCTTTACCTTTTTCTTCTTTTCCCTCTTCTTAAATAATACCTTTTAGCATTTCATATAATACTGGTTTGGTGGTGATGAACTCCTTTAGCTTCTTCTTGTCTGGGTAGCTGCTCTTCAATTCTGAATGATAGCTTTGCTAGGTAGAGTATTCTTGGTTGTAGGTTCTGGCTTTTCATCACTTTGAATATTTCTTGCTACTCCCTCCTGGCCAGCATAATTTCTGTTGAGAAATCAGCTGACAGTCATATGGGTACTTCCTTGTAGGTAACTAACTGGTTTTGTTTCTTGCTGTTTTTAAGATTCTCTTTTTGTCTTTTTCCCTTGGCATTTGAATTATGATGTGTCTTAGTATTGTCCTCTTTGGATTCCTCTTGTTTGGGGTTTTCTGTGCTTCCTGGACTTGTAAGTCTATTTCATTCAACAAGTGGGGAGTTTTCTGTCATTATTTCTTCTAATAGGTTTTCAATATCGTGCTCTGTCTTTTTTCCTGGCACCACCTTAATTCAGATATTGCTACACTTGAAGTTGTCCCAGAGGCTCCTTACACTATCCTCAGATTTTTTTCTTCTTTCTTTTTTCATTTCTAGTTGGGTGTTTTTTGCTTCCTGATATTTCAAACCTTTTGGTTGATTCTTGGGATCCTTTAGTCTACTGTTGTATCTCTATAATTATTGTTTATTTCAGTCAGTGTATGCTTAATTTCTGACTGGTCTTTTCAATTTTTTTTGGCATTCGCACTAAGATTCTTGAAGGTCTCATTAAGTTTTTGGAGATTTCTAGAAGATTCTTGAGTAACCTTATAACTGTGGTTTTGAACTCTATATCCATTAGTTTGTTTTCTTCTATTTCTTTCATTTATGAAATGTTTGTCTCCACATTTTGACTGCTTCCCTGTGTTTGTTTCTATGTGCAGGGTAGCTGCTAAGTCTCCCTGAGTTGATAGAGTGGCCTTGTGTAGTAGGTGTCCTATAGGGCCCAGTGGCTCAGCTTCACCAATCACCTGTGGTGGACACTGTTGGTGCACCCTTTTGTGGGCTCTGTGCACAGTCTTGTTGTAGTTGAGCCTTGATTGCCGTTGGTAACACTGGGAGAAATTGACCTCCAGGTCAATTGATTGTGAAGACCAGCTGTGTCTATAATGGAAGAGCTGCTGTGCAGGAAACACCCTTTTGGGGCAGGATTTGCTTCAGTAGGGTTTTGGTGCTCACTGACTCTGCCCCTTGAATGTCACTTATAGATATGGAAATATTATTGTTGATAAATGTTATGTATGTGCAATGGGTTCTTCCTTGATAAATTTAAAAAATAAAACTTAGCAGAATAAGATTTTGTAGGGCACCAATCAATTTCTGAAATACACCTATAAGGTTGGCACAGTGGGCAATGCAAAGACTAATTTTGTGATCTGGTTTGCTGCTCTCAAATTTTGAGCTATTCAAAATGTAGTGGCATAGGACATGTCCCTTCTGCATCTCAAATCCAAGTGGGCCACATTACAGCATGGGAGTGACTTCCTCTAAACCCCAGAGGCAGCCAATATGTATAAGATGGTTCTCTGAATTCCAGAATTTGCACAATTGTAAAAATTATTATTAAAGCAGACCAAGGGTAATTTTTACCTAGGATAAATATTGTAGACACGTTGGCAATTTTGCTTTAAAAATAGCAAACAAATTCATTTCTTTGTCTCAAAACCATTTCTTTTTTTCCATTCATGTACCAAATTTCATTGAAATTTAATAAAATTCATAGCATATATGACTATTTTAAATGTTATAGAGAACCAAAATGATAATGTATATCTCACATCTTTCATTAATGTGACCAAGACACAAAGCTAGTAAATGTTGAAATTAGGATTAAAATCCTTGGCTTTCTACAAATTCTCAGTTCTTTCCATTAAATCATTAAGGTGATCCTTATATCATTTCTAGAAATATTGCATAACTCTTTGGTTTTCTGAGACTTGGTATCCCACTCTAATCAGCAATACTCAGACTCCAGTTTGGTGTCCTATAATCCAGTTCAATTCCAACACTATCTCCTCCCCAGACATAGCATCATAATCCACAGGTTGAGGGCTCAGTAACCTAAGACTGCCCTCTCCCTTGAGGCATATACATCATCACTTTGGCTCTCTGTAACATTTTAAATAGTCACATATGCTGTGAATTTTATTAAATTTCAAAGAAACTTGGTATAAGAGTGGAAAGAAGGAAATGGTTTTGAGACAAAGAAATGAATCTGTTTGCTATTTTGAAACAAAATTGTCATTGTGCCTACAATACTTATCCTAGGTGAAAACCACCTTTGTCTGCATTGTCTAAAAATGATTCTTACATTTGTGCAAATTCTGGAATTCAGAGAACCATCTTGTATATAATGGCTGCCTCTGGGGTTTAGAGGAAGTGACTCCCATGTTGTAATGTCACTTGGATTTGAGCTGCAGAAGGGACATGCCCCATGCCACTACATTTTAAATAGCTTGAAATTTGAGAGCAGCAAATCAGATTACAGAAACTAATCATTGCACTGCCCACTGTATCAACCTTACAGGTATATTATTATACTTACTGACTATAAACTGGAGTTACATAGACGGCTTCCTTGGACTTCAGAAACGACTCATAAATCTAAGTTGTGACCTGTACTTCTGACTGACTGGCTATAAAAAAAAAGATATACCCATGGCCTCCTCCTTGAATTCAATTAATTTTTACAGTGGTTCATAGAACTCAGCGAAACATGTGACTTATTAGATCACTGGTTTATTCAAAAAAAATTTATACTTCAGGAACAGCCAAATGGAAGAGATACATAGAGTAAGACATGGATTAAGAGCACAGAGCTTCCATGCCCTCTCCAGGCTTGTCACTCACACTCCCAGTATTTTCATGTGTTCGTTAACTTGGGAGCTCTTTGAACTCTGTACTTTTGAGGTTTTATGGAGGCTTAATTAGATAGTCATGGTTGATTAAATCATTGGAGATTGATTCAACTGTTCAGGCGGGGGGGGAGTGGGGGATATACTGAAAGTTCCAACCCTCTAATCCTGTGGTTGGATGGATTGGCAACCAGTTCCCCATCCTTAGGTGCTACCCAAAACCTACCTCATTAACATAATAAAAACACCTTCACCACTGTTAGCATTTAGGAAATTCCAAAGGTTTTGAAAGCCCTGAGCTAGGAACCCTGGATGACCAAATATGTATTTTTCTTATAAATCATAATATTGCAGGAACCAAGAGCATCATTCTGAGGGACCAGTTTAAGTTTTCAGAGCCTCTATTAGAGGACAAGTTCTCTGTAAAAGGGTTTTATCCTTCAAGATACAGTCAGAAGGAAATAGAATCAAAGGCTGAGTGCAGACTGATTACCAGGTCTGTATTCTTTTTCAAGCACCTTTGTGCAAACTAGAACAAGATACCTCCTCTGGTTAGAAGAATTACCACAAGGTGCCATCTCTAGGCAGAACAACTACAAAGGGCCAACAGTAAGTGAAATGCAAGCTATATTTCAGTCCAAACTCATGTCACCTCAGTATGGCATCTTTGTACAGAAAATTAATTGCACAAGCATCCCTTGGACACTGCTGTGTTCCTGATACCATCTATTGGACTTGTTCTTTGAGGCTGTCACTCCAGTGTACTTGGGCTGCTGGCTGTCTCCTCACCTGAGTGCTTATAGCATTGATGACCATTGAACTCCATTGTCTTTTCAATATTAAATATGGGCATATGTTCATCCAAAGATATTTTATACTCTGAGCCACGGTACAACCTGCTGTATTTTTGTAACTTAAGCTATTCCTGAGAAATGAAAAATACTCAGATAAAATGTGAATAAAATAGGTGGCTTTGGTGGGGAAACAAAATATCCAGAACCATGTCCTAAACTCAAATTATCTTAAAGAAGCCCTTTTCCACTATGACAAATTCAGAATAGTCAGATGCCCAATGGAAAGGGACTACTGTTCTGTTCTTTTTTGTTTTGTTTTTTGTTTTGTTTTTCCCACAGACTGTTGGGTCCATGTCGGGGCCATGCAAGGGCAGTAGACCCTATTATCCTATTTAGAATATACATGAGTACACTGTGGTAAGTGCTATGATTGAGCTACGTTTGGGGTACTATTGGTGGTTGTATGAAATAGGTTGTCTGGAACAATCTGAATTCCAAATTGCTGCCATGTTGTATCACCGTAAGTCAGACAATGGAAATTCAGTCATCATGAAAATTGAAGACTTTTGAGAAATAGAATGTCGTTTGCCAGAGCTCTGTGAAAACAAAAGTTTGACTTATAACATTCCCCCTTTTCTGGACATTTTAAGGTTTTTCATTATTGATGAAACAGGAGATTGCTAATCACTCATCTGACTCTCCATGTGAGGCAATGTGCTAAGTGCTTTATTTGAATACTCCTCATGTACTCTTTAAAGCAATCCTATGATATAGGCATCCATCATCATCCTCATCTCCATTTTACAAATGAGGAACTCAGACTTAGACACATTAAACAACTCATTCAAGGTACCTCAGCCAGAAAAATGACATGGCATCAATTATGAACTCCTATCTTTTCAGTTTCAGAACTTACGCTCTCTACTGACACATTCCTTTCTAAGTTGACCTCAGCAATGAAATTTTAATGATGGTCTGATATTGAAAAATAATTTAAAATCTCAATAATATGATCCTACTTATTTGCAAACAAAGCAAAAATTCTTCTCCAGGATTCAATTTCATGGAAATAAATAGTTTAGGCTAAACCTTTGCAAATATACTTGCATAAATATAAATAAACTATGTTAAAAATTGGATGTTGGGGGCAAGTTTGGGAAATATATTCGATTGTTTTTTTCCACTTTGTGCAGATTAATTAACAATAGACCATCCCAAACTTGTAGGTATAAAAAAATGAATTAATATACATCTTTTAAGTGAAATGTTTAAACAACAATTATATTTAAATGTTGCATTTGAAAGTCTTACCTCCCACGCATTCAAAAGTATCTATTATTTTTTAAATTACACTAATTAATATATATAATTTCAAGAGACTATTCCTTCAGATAGAAAACTGCAATACAAATACACAGAAACCACACAAATTAAAATTTTTAGGCACAAAAAGGCACCATCAGTGTTATAAAGCATCTAAAAATATTTTCTGCAAAATAGGAGGCAGGATTTTAATCAACATCCTTCTTCTAAAGAGGTGGCATCGGTTTTATGAACAGTTGATGAGCCACTATATTTAGAAAACAAATTATTACCAGTTTTGCTTTGGAAAAAAACTGGGGAGCTAAAAATAGCAGAAGATGATTTGCCTTTTACAGCAGCAAGAGGTTTGCAAACCACAAAAACTAGAGGCCTGGTCTATTGGAAACTGTCTTCTGAATATGTGTTACTAATTAGGGAGATCAGCAATTGGAACCAAAGGGTGATTGATGATTTATGGCATGATGCTGTTGGGGAATAGGAGATAATTCCCCCATTGTACCCTTCTTTAGTTCTTCTGGCTAGGCTAGCTTTAAAGTCATAATATTGACACAAGACTAGATTAATAGAACACACAAAAAACAATTCAATATATGCACATGGGAAAATCACAATATGATGCTCAGATTATAAAATGAGGCACAAGAAAGTTATTGGACTTGCCACTTTGTTATACTTTTAAGACAAAGGAACTAAAAATTTGTGAGAAATTGACAGGACAAAGAAAGTCAGTGCTCATTAGAAAGAAATCTAAGCAGGTTTGGGTATTCATTACTGAAGAAACTACATAAAGTCTGGGCTTGGGTAGTAAATTAGTAAAGGCATTACATATGTTTATACATACTTTTTTTAGTCTGGATTTTATAACTCTTGGGATAAGGTTGTCTCTCAGTTCTCCAGGAGTGGGTAAGGCACCTATCATGGAGATTTATTTCCTGCTTTGGGGGGACAGAGAGTCGGAAAGCTTTTTGTGCTTTTGCTACTTCTCAGGTAATTTTAGTTCATATGAATCAATATGCCATTGTGTAACATCTGGAAACAGCCTGCCCTAGGCAACCACAATACTAACCTTATCCAGTCCTGTTCATCATTCCTAACCCACCAATTTAATAATGAAAGGGATGGCATGCTCATGACATCAGTGAATCACACAGATCTCAGAAATGATGACATAGGTGGAGAGGTGGGCTGGATCCAACAAGACCTAATGTAAAGGCGGGGGGGGGGGGGAAGACTAATACTTGAGTCCAAAAAACCAAACACAGCAAAACATGAAGTAGATGTGGCTAGACAGCAAGTTGTACTAGAGAATAAGACTCAAAGAGTCAAAGGTCAGCTTGATATGAGTGCAGAAAGGCAATTCAATTTTAGGTTGCTTTAACAAATAAGTATTGTCTGAAAAACACATATAGGAAAACATTTACTATGGAATAAAATATTAAAACATGTAGGAGAAAGAGATATATTTACTTGAGGGACATTCCAGTTTAATTTAAACACGTCTATTTTCTGTAGTAATATTCTAAGCCTAAGTGGTAACTCTTACTTCTTAAATGTATTTGACCGTGGAACACTTCTTTTTATAGAGTTCCTCTTTGGGACTGGTGTAAAAAAGAATACCCCAGAGGAACTGAATGAGGACTGTCTCAGGAAGCAATGAATGAGTTCTTTATAAGAATGACACTTTTTAAAAACAGAAGAAATACAAACATCAGATGCATGTTAGCCTAAATGATCATAAAGTTTCCTCCTACCCTGGGAGTCTAGATACTTGATTAGCCTTAATTCCCCTTGATACCAAGAACCAAGTTTCTAGTGTGGGAAACTTCTCTGGGGATCACCATATAGTAAAGTGATAGGAAAAACAGTTCCCTTCAACAGCACAAGTACTGCCTTTTCAACTATACTCATGTAAAATTTTGGCACAATGACTATTAAATCTTTGATGAAAAGATGTTAGAAATGGCAGTGTGAAAACGAGAGCCTGATAAGAAACAGAGAAGCTAGTCAGAGTGGCACCTTGTTCTGTGTGCTCAGCCACCATAGAACAGTTCAGCCCTGTTTCCCAGGGCTGTCCAACCTCTGTGCTCACCAACCACCACCTCCCTACCCTCATGTTATGCAGCTGGATACCCAACTGGACCTATCTACTGGATTTCTGCTACTGAATGGTAGTTGTGACCTGATGCCTGAGAATAAGTTTAGATAACAGGGCATTTTCTGCTCATTTTTTAAAATCATTTTCAGTATAATGTAAAGTAGCTCCCACTACAGAGTATTTTGCTGGCAATTAGGAAGTTATCATTTTAATTAGACAAAGAGATTCATTAACTATATCGTGTCTACTAGTTTTGACTAGATACAATCTTTTTAAAATTTCAACTGGTGTGTGTGTGTGTGTGTGTGTGTGTATGTGTGTGTGTGTGCAGAAACAATTACAAAACCCTATTTCTACAAAAATCGAGCAATGTTGTGAAGCAACACTAAGGATTTTTTTTTAATCTCACCTAAGGTCCAAAGAACTGTTACCAAAAATGCTAAACAACCTTCTCACAACCCAAAAGCCCCAGTGATTTTTAATTCATTCAATTTGATTTACTAAATGTGTTAAAATTGAGGTCTGTGACACAAACATAGTACAGCATTTATTTTCATCTTGAGGTAATGTGCCTTCCCAGGAAAAAAGCTCAGTAATGTGAATCACATGACTGCACAGACTATTACAGAAAAGTCTGTGAGTGTTTTCTTAAAGGGCTACCAATTTGAATTTCCAAAAATGTCACTCATTTGACAAATATGTTGCACTTTATACAATTAGTTCCTAAGTATTAATGTTGTGAAAATGCACCATACTTACTGATGAATATTGTCACTAGTTTGGCTTCATTCTACTAAAAATCACATTAAAATTTTAATTTAACTAACTTCAAAGCTTAAACTTAATAAATTGCCTTGCTATCTTCACAAAAAGATCTTTATAAGGTGTATTCAGCACAATACTTGGAACAGTGTAGGTACACATAAATATTTGTTGAGTGACAGACTACATGAATGAATGGAGAAGCTTCAATGTTGAAATTCACTTTTAAATAGCAGTGGCAGACTAAGTGATGGATTGATTGCAATTTATGTAGGAAGAACAAAATAACTGAATAGTGGCTTAAACTGCAACAAAAAATAGCCTTATTTCTTTTCAAGTCCATAAGGCAGAAATTTTCAAGTATAAAGAGAACGTGAGGGAAATGAAATACATAATATCAAAGCAAAGAGGAGCATCTTTATCCCTATATCTTTAAAACAGGACATGGACAACTTTTACTTAGCAAACTGAAGCCAAGGGTTTGTTCTGCAGCTGTGTGGATCAGAGACTGTGATTAGACACTATATTTTGCCCAGGAAAATAAGCTAATGAAATTTAACATCTAATTCATGTACAGAGTAACAGCAATTGCTGATTAGGGACTAAAAACTAATTGCAACTACATTTTAATTACATTTCATTTCAATGCAAGACTCTAAATTAATTTATCCATATAAAATACTGAACTATATTGGTTTAGAAATGGCTAATTAACACATCCAGAACTTAAAGGACACCCAAGGACTATTTATTTCTATTTAATATATAAAGAAAATAATGAATCAATAACCACCAGAAAATTATTTCAAGGACATAAACATTTATTTCAGGCCAGAACCAATATTAAAATAGACCTAACTTCAGCTTCAGTCCTTATCCTGCTTAGCAACAGAAAGGTCAATATTTAATAAGTGTTTAAAACTACTTCTGGCCAAAACCGGTTTGGTTCAGTAGATGGAGCTTCGGTTTGCAGACTGAAAGGTCCCAGGTTCGATTCCGGTCAGGGGCATGTACCTTGGTTGTGGGCACGTCCCCAGTCGGGGGTGTGCAGGAGGCAGCTGATCAATGTTTCTCTCTCATCGATGTTTCTAGCTCTCTATCCCTCTCCCTTCCTCTCTCTAGAAAAGTCAATAAAATGTATTTTTTAAAAAACTACTTCTGATACTTGCTTCTTTTGAGCTGCATAAAGACTAAAGGGTTCAGAAAGGACTGGAAGATTTTTTTTTTCTATATCTGTCTGTTATTACCCATCCCATTCAATCCTATAAGCTCTACTGGGCAGACCCCAGACAGTAGCATTTACCTACCTATGGAGTTGCCTTTAGAGAATGCTTTTGTCAGAGTACTTAAGCTATTCACAGCTTCCACAATTACCCTTCTTTATATACTGAAACCTTGCTTTTAAATACTGGCATTATTTATCTTTTATTCTTTATGATAAAGATATGAATGCACACCTTTCAAAACTCAGTTATCAGAGAATAAAGCTTGTAATTTGTGGCTCTAACAAAGGAACTGAAATGTCATCACATCAAAGGCAGTTCTGCCCTCTCCAAAACACCCAGCAATACACCTCAGGGACCAAGTGGCCAAAGAAAGCAGTTTCCAGTGAATCTGAATGCTATCGGTTCCATTTGCTCTTTTTAAAGGATGTATTCTATGTGTCTAGAAAACAGAAGTGACAATAGTGCCTAACCATATCAGAAACTTTTTAAAGGTTAATGCATTCTGGCATAAAATAATGTCAGAGCCATAAACAACTCATAAATACAAAATCTAGGAAAACCACGAAAACACTCATCACACTACTGAGAATGGTAGAACCCTGGATGATAAAACCACTATGGACTTCTAAATTATTCTTTTAATAAACTTGGTGGAGAATTATATTATATATCAATATTTATGATATCAGCTAATGATAGTTCAGGGATGCAGAATGCAAAATGCAGTCTGCCTCCATTCAGTTGTTCACTGCCTTGGTAATTACTTCTAGATTGAAAACGGGATTCAGTTCAACCTAGGTAACAAGGAAATCAGTTTCTAATTTGGCAAGGTAGACATATAATTAGCAATCCTCTTCCCCTTTGTCATAAACCCATCACCACATTCAGGTCGGTCTGCAGAATAAATTTAGAGAAAACTGGAACTATGAGGTATAGTGTGTTATGCAATTATTTGTAGAATTTACAGTTAAAACAATCTTATAAAGACTTTCCAAAATTAGGGGGGAATATATCTACATCAAAAATCATTCAAACTTAAGCTTGCAAGGAGCCCAGTAGAAATGGGTTTGCCTCATATGGTGAATTTGACAAGTTGAGACAATCGAGTCCAAAAAAGCAGGTACCGTATGATAGAATTGGTGGAGTGAAGCAGAGCCACAAATGGTTTATGTAATGCCTACTTAATGAATGATACAAAAATAAATTGAAAAAAAAAGCTCAGTTTCTGGCTTTAAGCCATGGAAGCAAGAAAAGTTACAGTTAAGGATCAAAGTTCCAGTATCTAGTCATAATATATTTCTAGTCTTCATACTTCACAACAGTATCAATGGGTACCTTAATAATGTACTACCCCAGTGGTCCGCAAACTCTTTAGTCAACAGAGTGGCAAACTGCGTCCGAGCCGCATGTTGCTCGTGAGCCGCTGTTTGCTGACCACTGTACTGCCCAATGTGATTAATCCATGAGTCTAAGGGTCTGACTATACCCAAAACACATAGTACTTACAAATGAAAATGCACATGTTCTGGTGAGCACTCAGGACAGCTACAACTATTTTTATTTAAGTCTGTTTTTGCTGTTAAAAGTCTAGCACTTAGAATTATACATTATGAGTGAACATGTTTCCTGAAACTAGTCATTTGTTACCCTCTTCCTTCTCCTCCTATTTTTGTAAAGTACAAATGCTACTTATGTAACACTTTCTTTTTTTCCAAAAACATGTTAATATATTTTCAACCCCTATCATCTTCACACTACATTATTACTTTAATGTGACTCTTAGATAATGAAATTAAGACAATATTTACTTATTTGTCCAAAATGGTTCTAAATAGCTAATTGGTGGCAGAGTCAACATGAGAACTCTAGGCAAGACACTGTTATTTTATGACGTAAATCCTTTAATTTTTAAAAAAATATTTTTTTAATTTATTTCAGAGAAGAAGGGAGAGAGAGACAGAAACAACCATGATGAGAGAGAATCATTGATTTGACTGTCTCCTGAGGACCAAGCCCACAACCGGGGCATATGCCCTGACTGGGAACTGTGACTCCCTGGCTTATAGATCAATGCCCAATCACTGAGTCAGACTGACAGGGCTAAAGAAAATCCTTTAATAAAGTAGAACCAGCCCTGCCTGGTTTTTCTCAGTAGATAGTGTCGGCCTGAGGACTGAAGGGTCCCAGGTTCAATCCCGGTCAAGGACACATGCCTGGGTTAAGGGCTCAATCCCCAATGTGGGGCGTGCAGGAGGCAGCCTATCAATGATTCTCTCTCATCATTGGTGTTTCTATTTCTCTCTCCTTCTCCCTTCCTCTCTGAAATCAATAAAAATATTTTTATAAAAAATAAAGTAGAACCAAAGTTGTCCATCTTTAACTATAGATAATACTAATTTAATCTTATTGTGCAAATTTGATAGGCTAATGTACACCTGGCACACAATATTTACTAAATATTACTTCTCTTCCTAAGGTCAGATATGTTTGCTAAATGCCAAGTTAAACAAATAAAACATCTTTTTGCTGCTGGATTCCTTGCAGTCTTTAATATGGCATGTGATGCCCCAAGAGGCAAATAAAGTATGTAACCTTTCTCCAAAAAACCAAACAGCCAAACAGCCCATTTTTTTTTCAAGAAGCATATATTCATATGTCATGGAAGACTAATATTCCACAAGACACGCTTGGAGAACCCTGTGGCAGACCTTAAAGTATTTAGGAAAATATGTGAAATGAGTCATCTACACGTAATTAATAAATGGCTGATTTAAATAGCCTAATCTGAATAGCTTAGTGATCTTTTTGAGATCAGCTCAAACATTTATTACATAAAAAGTAAGAATCACTTGGAAATGGTGCTCAAGCTTGCTCAGAAAGACACTTGAGTAGGTCAATTTTATTGCAGGTCTATGTGAAGACTGGACATATTGCATAGCTATTTGTGATTCAAAAGTAAAAATACAGGCAGCTTTAAAAAGAAGAAAGGTTCATAGTGATTCTGTTTGCTTCCCCTCAATATGCTCTGTCACTTTTTCTATGGTTTGCTACTATATGGGTCAAATCTTCAGGACAGCCCTGGTCGGTATTGCTCAGTGGTTGAGCATTGGCCCATGAACCAAGAGATCACTGGTTTGATTCATGCTCAGGGCACATGCCCGGGTTGTGGGCTCAATACCCTTTAGGGGGCATGCAGGAGGCACCCAATTGATGTTTCTCTCTCATGGATGTTTTATCACTCTATCTCCCTCTAAAATCAATTTAAAAATATTTTTAAATTTTTCAAGACAATAAAGAGATAGGGAAGAGTAGGGTAAGCTTTCTTTTTTTTTTCCTTTATTACTGTTAAGGAACCAAAAATCTTTGAGTCACCATGCATGAACTCTGTTCAATGAATGGGAGAGGGACCATTAAAACTGTGCTCTTATGCATGGGAGCCATGATCCACATGTGTGTTATCAAGTCAATAACCGTTACAAAATGTCCAATATTGTGTTAAGTGATTCGGGTTGTAAAAAAATGTAATCCAGTTAGAATCTTGTAGGGAGAAGCAAAGGAAAAGTATAATACAAAAAAATCTATATAATAAAAGCATAAGCGACCCTTAAGGTGAAATGACCAAAATGACTGGTTGCTATGATGTGCACTGACCACCAGGGGACAGATGCTCAATGCCTCTAGTACATAATAAAGAGCTAGATCTTGAAGCACAAACTATAATTGTCATGTGAACCCTGAGAAAGAAGAAAGATCTCTGAGCATCATGGACAGGAGTTAGCAGTTGAACTGGACCTTGAAAGCCTATAAGGGGTTGCCACAGGGCTTCTGTAAGCAAAGCCAGTTTCCTCACCCCCTAATGTGCACCAACTGTCAAGGGAGTGTTTGGGGCCTTGCTTCCCTCCCTTTAAGGAAGAATAGAGGAACTATAGAGATTCTTGCTTCTTTGCCTCTCTTCCTCTCTGTAATGGATAGATGTATCAGTTAAAGATTCTCAAATCAGTAGCCCTTCCCTCTGGGTCACAGTGAATATTTGACTGCTTGCTTGCCCAATAAAGAAACGGGGGGGGGGCAACCATAACAATAATTTATGGGTTAGAGCTGCATAGGAACAATTCCACAATAAGAGAATCTACATGGGCTTGTGTGGAAAGACAAGTGCTATTTTCTGCTTGAGTCTGTGACTGGTAGAGAATCACTCAACCCTATGATTGTATTATTTATACAGAACTCACTAGGGCACCATCTGGTGCTAAGCTAACCGAAAAAAAAAAAAAAAAGGAAAATCAAACCCAAAGCCAATTGTCTTCATTGGAGTTTTCACTAATGACCTGTTCCTCGCCAATATTCCAACTGATCACATTCTAGTTTAAAACAGGAGAAGACACTTAATGCTTTAAAGGGAGTCTTAAAGAGAATTTAGATAGACATACCCTTGAAAAGATTCTGTTCCTATCTAGATCTTCTTAGTTGAGAGGGCATTGCCCCTATTTCAGGTCTTATTACATCTTATTAAGTTGTCAGATCAAGTTCATAATGTCCCATCTCACTATCCAGTCACCAAGACTGAAGGGTGAGAGGTGATCTTGCAAGATTAAATCCTGGAAATGGAAACTTAAGCCAAATTAGTGAAGAAAATTCTGAAATATAAAGAAACAAACTAACCAATGCCCATGATGAAAATAATTTTAATTGGAAATGATTTTTACACCTCACATTTTGACTCTCAATAAATTACTCTCAATGAGGTAGTCAACTTGACATTGTCATTATATTTCCTTTGTAATAAAAAAAATTACCACTACAATACAAAAGGTAGGTGTGTGTGTTGAATTTATATATTCTTATATTTTTTTCTAACCCAATGAAAAAGATTTCCCTTTTTAGTTCTTATTGGGTTTTCCTAGATTCTCCAAGCTCTAGTAGTTTGCTTTTTATAACAGAGATATTGCAAAATGGCACATTTTAATTTGGTTTCAATATTATAAATTCATCATGAGGGCTATAAACAAATCTGGTCCCATTTTGTCCACATTGGGAGCTAACATTGCAGGTCTTAATAGTACCTTAATATATAATCAGGTGCCTTGATTCCCATGTTCACTCGTGTTTGAAATTCTCTTTGGCCTAGAGTGTGATTTTCCACACTTAGGGGCTCTGTTTTTAATACAACCTTTTAAAGATTTTGACAGTCCCAAAAAGAAGCCAATCAAATAGCTCAAAACCACGATATGAAGGGGGATTGCTCTCTTAATCCTGAAAACAAAATTACCTTGTAAAGTGGTTTCATAAAGCATCTTTCCATAGTCATTCATCTGATTTCCAGAATGAAGGAGGTCAGTCTTGCTTGCTCAATGTAAAATTAAGACTTGCTTATAGTCAGAAGTTTGGTTATGATGCATTATTTAAAAATACAAATAAATCAGCAATTTTAATCAAGGTAGCTCATTCATGTCACCACAAGGGCTCTAGTGCAAAGGTAAGTTACACGGTATAGTTACCTGGGTTTGAATCTTAAATCAGCCACTTAAGAGTGTTGTCCCCTGAACAAGTTATTTAACCTTTTTAAAGGTCAGTGGTGTTCTTTTTATCTGTTAAAAGGCTTAATACTTCCATATTTTTTGTGGCAAGTGGATTGGATAACATTCAGAAAAATCTTGCCACAGTCCCTGGCACAATAGGGGATCTATAAATCTGAGTTCAACTTACCTTTCCTAGTTACTTCCAAAATGTTTCCTTAATACCAACAACTCTGTGAAAGGGAAGTGATTTATATATAGTACATCACTAATTACAAAAGCCTACAGAAACCAATATGTACTTTAACTCCATCCTCCCATTTAAGATATTGTCAAATGTCCTTCACAAAATTCCAGACTTCCTTGAACCCCATCTATCATTGTATCACTGGTGACTACTCTTCATTAGTGAGAACATCTACTCCCATTTCAAAGGTCCAACTCACTCCACCCCCAGCCACGTCTCCTGACCCACTGTAAACACCCAATTTGCTAACATTAAAAAAGAACATTTCACATTATTAAACAGAATATCTAATATCAATGAACGGAATATTCACAATTGGATGATTTAATCTAGAACTACTCCAAGGATGAAATAACTGGAAAGAAAGAAGAAAAGAAAAAGCATTTTTCTAAAAGTTTTTATTTTAGTTGTCAGAAACCCAAACAAAACAATGTGTTAGAAGAATTAATAGCTGCTTTCTAGCAACAACTATAGACTAACCTTAACTAATTCAATTTCTCTCTATATAGCAATAACAAAGAAGCTATACTATTCATCTTCCACATCTAAATCCATAAGAAAATCCTGTTGGCTCTATTTCCAAGATATTTACCACATTCATTCATTTTCCCACATTTTATTTACAGATTGATATTTTCCTGGAGGCATTTTCTATGGACCTTAGTTTCATAATTTTTTGACATAGAATAAAGCCTACCTTGTAGGGTTGGTTTGATGACTAAATTAGATTGCAATGTGACAATACTTGTGAACAAAGTACAAATATAAGAGATTATTTTTCCCAAGAAGGAGACAGTTTAATACACATAGAACCTGAGAAAGGGGAACTAGAGAATTTGTAGGCAATATTACCCTGACTCTGGCAGAAAATAAAACATTGTCCACACTGAACTACAGAGACTGTCTGTATAAGGACTGGAAGCCACCACACAGAGTCTCAGTCTCTTGGATACATGGAGAAATCGCAGATCTCTAAATCACTTTTTTCAAAATTCCTTATCAGACATCAAAAGCTTCCATCATCCTGACATCGCCTCATGAGGCACATGTTGAAATTAATGATACTGTCAGGGACTCCCATGAATTCCCTCTGACTTGGATGCCTTCCTGGAGATATCTCCCTGTCTGGCAGTTAGGCACACTGCCACCTCAGCAGCTGCACCTTTCACACAGTTGTTCTAGGTGTGATGCTCCCATAAAAATTGCACTTACCTACTCCAGGAAGATTCATGTTGTCTTTCATTCCAGGGGGTATCCTTTCTGATCTGATCCCCAAATCCTAGGTGTGCCCCTCTATTGCAAACAATGAGGAATTCCCACTCAGAGCCACTCAAGGAGAGAGGAAATGGGGAGGGTAGTGACAGCACAGAATGGATGGTTCTAAACCCTCAGATATCTAATAGGTTCTCTGAGACAGAACCATTCACTCTGGGAAGATGCAGGAAGCAAGAAAAGAAGAGAAACTAAGGCACATTTCAGAGTGGTAAACCCAATGGGGACTTCCTACTGTCCTTGGAATCAAATCCAAGTTGTGTATCATGATCCATGAGGCCCCAAGTAAATGAGACTCTGCCTGCTGCTCTGACTACATTCTATGCACTCACCCCATCCCTGTCATTCCACTCCATCCACACTGGCCTTTACAGTCTTAAGACCTCCCAACTCGTTCCCAACTTAGTCTTTGCACTTGCTGTTCTTTCTGTCTGGGACCCTCTTCTCCCATATCTTTGCCTGACTAAGTCTTTCCCATCACTCAGGTTTCAGCTCAAGTGTCATATCCTCAGTGAAGCCTTCTTCTATGACAATCTTAATGTTTCCAGCACTCACAACCATTGCCACTTAATAACTCTATCCCATTACCCTGTTGAATGTCTACATGGCACTAATGACTATCTGAAATTATCAAGTTTACTTATGTCTTTGTTTATATGTTATATGTCTCTCCTATTATAGAGTGTATAGACAGGATAATTGACAGGTTTTTTTTTTTGCTCATCATAGCAGCTCCAATGCTTAGTATACTGCTATACTAACTGACACAGAGCAATTACTCATATCCTAAGTGTTAAATTTTGGATGCTTTAGCCGAAACCAGTTTGGCTCAGTGGATAGAGCATCAGCCTGTTGACTGAAAGGTCCCAAGTTTGATTCCAGTCAGGGGCTGGTTGCAGGCACATCCCCAGTAGGAGGTGTGCAGGAGGCAGCTGATCAATGTTTCTCTCTCTTCGATGTTTCTAACTCTCTATCTTTCTCCCTTCCTCTCTGTAAAAAATCAATAAAATATATTTAAAAAATTTGGATGCTTTTATGAATATGTAGGGATATCTGAAATGGCAATTTGTAAAACTATTTGGAATATTAATACAGGAAACAACCTTTATTATGATGGAAAATACCACTGAGGATAGGAAGATTTCATTTAAAAGCTGTGTTATATAACAGGTAGTAGAGATAAAAGAGGGAAGGGTCACAGAAATGCTAATGAGTTAAAATTCTGTTGCCTTAATTCTGCAGCTACTTTACACAGAATGATAATAAGAAAACTAGTTTGGGCATCAGTGCACCTCTGCACTTTATAAATGGGTTCTACATCAGTTAATTTTCCATTTCTAAATGTTACTGATATAAGTTGGGTCACGGTCCTACAGTTAGTTAATCTGAGGTTAAAGATTTGCATGGTTGGATATACTAATTTGCAGTAATCAAGTTATCGATTTTGTCTTTTAGCAACAATGAAACAACAATACTCAGCTTTTATTTGGTGCCCTGTATCTTCTCAAATCCCAGAATAATCAGTGAATAGTTAATTTAAACAGTTGCATTGTAATGCATAGTTAAAATGTTATACCTAAATTTTAAGACAAAGGAAACAATTCAGTTGTTATTTACTACAATCAGAAGTTTTCTTCAGAATGTGAGAGCTCAAATTGAACAACTTCTAAATTCTATCAAACTCCATACCTCAGAATATTTACTTAATAAAACATATAGTTTATACTTTGGAACATGACTGCATTTCTGCCTTTAAATGAGGGAAATAGCCCAACCCTTGGGAAGACTGGAGCAGTACACAACTTCTCCTCCCCTCCACTGCTCCAGATGCACAGTGGTCACCTTGGCTACTAGCCAACAGTCTGGGAAACTTCTATGTGGCAGTCACTGTTGTAAAAGCATTTTACATATATTATCTCATTCAAGTCTAGCAATAATCATATGCATAAAGTACTCTCATTAATTGTGCATTGAAAAAGCAATGATTTAGGGTGATTAAGCGCCGAAACCGGTTTGGCTCAGTGGATAGAGCGTCAGCCTGCTGACTGAAAGGTCCCAGGTTCGATTCTGGCCAAGGGCATGTACTTGGTTGCGGGCACATCCCCGGTAGGGGGCGTGCAGGACGCAGCCGATCGATGTCTCTCTCACATCGATGTTTCTAACTTTCTATCCCTCTCCCTTCCTCTCTGTAAAAAATCAATAAAATATATTTTTAGAGTGATTAAGCAAATTGCCAAAAGTAAAAAGGCAAATGGAAGAGCTTGAATTCAAACACCGATCTGCTTGATGCCAAAGTCCAAATTGTACATTCTCTACTTACTTGAGGCACTTGAAAACAGAAACTGAACAAAATGAAAAGGCAACCTATAGAATGGGAAACTTTTTTTGCCAACATCTATCTGATAAGGGTTTACTATATTACATGAATAAGAAACTCATAAACCTCAATAGAGAAAAAAAATATCCAACTAAAATGTGGAGAAAGGATCTGAATACAGTGGTACCTTGAAATACGAGTGCCCTAACATACGAGATTTTTGAGATACAAGCTGTCGAGCGAGCGATTTTTGCTTTCAAATACGAGCGACATTTGAGATAGGAGTGATCACGAGGATCGGCCGGCTGCACACGACCCACCAGTTTACCGCAACTCAAGTGTCTCATAGTTTCCCACGCCTCAAGGTTATGGAATGAATTAAACTTGTATCTCGAGGTACCACTGCATAAACATTTCTAAAAAAAGACATACAAATAGCCAAAAGATATATGAAAGTTGCTCAATATCACTAACCATCAGGGAAATGCAAATCAAAAATACATTGAGGCTGAAACCAGTTTGGCTCAGTGGATAGAGCATCGGTCTGTGGACTGAAAGGTCCCAGGTTCGATTCCAGTCGAGGGCATGTACCTTGGTTGTGGGCACATCCCCAGTAGGGGGTGTGCAAGAGGCAGCTGATCGATGTCTCTCTCTCATCGATGTTTCTAACTCTCTATCCCTCTCTCTTCCTCTCTGTAAAAAAATCAATAAAATGTATTAAAAAAAACTATATTGAAATATCACTTAATACTTGTTAAGAGATAACAAGTGCTGAAGAGGATGTTCACAAAAGGGAACACCTGTACACTGTTGATAATGTAAATTGGTATAACCAATATGGAATAAAGTGTGGAAGTTGCTCAAATTATTAAAAATAGTATTACCTAATGATTCAGCAATTCCACTTTTGGGTATATATCCAAAGGAAAAAAAATTAGGATGTCAAGGAGATATCTACAATCCTATGTTTACTGCACCATTATTCACACTATACCAAGATATGGAATGTTTGTTAATGGATGAATGAATTTACAAAAGCCAGGAGGACCTTCAGCAAAATGAAATAAGCCAGAAACTAAAAGACAAATAGCACATAATCTCACTTTTAAGTAGAATTTAAAGTACTGTAGTCGAACTCATAGAACCAGAGAACAGAATGGTGGTCATCAGGGGTGGGGAGAATAAGGTACAAAGTTTCAATTATGCAAGATGAATAAATTCTGGAGATCTAATGTATAGAAGTGTCAATATAGTTAACAATAATGCATTGTATACTTGAAATTTGCTTAGAGGGTAGATTTTAAATGTTTTCACCACAAAATTAAAAAGATAGAAAATGATAACTGTGAGGTGATGAACATGTTAAATAGCATGATTACAGGGATTATTTCACAATATATGCAAGTACAAAAACATCATGTTCCATATATTAAAACTATATAATTTTTGTCAATTTTACCTTAATAAAGATAGAAAAAACAAACAAAAAACCATCATTCTCAATTAAAGAAGTCATACACAAAAGAGTAAAACTATATGATTCAACTAATATGAAATTCTAGAAAGACCAGTTTAACCTGTAGTGATAGAACGCAGATCAATAATTCTCTGAGACTGAGAAGGAGAAAAAGAGAATCTGTCTTAAGGAGTGATGGGAAGAACACCCTAAGTCTTGAGTAGTGGTGAGTGATTCTATGGATACATATTAGTCAAAACTCAGCAATGTATGTACTTAAAATGGGTGCATTTTATTGTGTGGTAATAACACCTAAATAAAGTTGATTTTGAAAGAAATAAAAAAATATTTTCTAATTCTCTCAAAATGTATTGCTCAAAATTTTCCATTAAAAATTAAGAGTAAATGAGAAGGAACATCAGGGAGTTACTTTCAAGTAAAAAATAATTTTTTAAACAATACCATAATAATGGTTTAGAAATATTGGAGTTTTCTAAATGTATGCTTATTTGGGATTTCACAATAAACAATTCCTGCCATTTACTGCTTTTTAAAAATTGCATGGTAATGGATCTAATACCTTGTATTCACATGTTCTTCTCAATTCACACTATCCAAAACAGAACAGAAAGAGCATCTGACCCAAGACAGGCTTTTCTCATCTAAATGTCCACTGTACTTGTTAGGAGTGCTTTGACTTTAAGGTAAGAAATTCAGAATGCTTTCCAAGTTTGTTAATTAATAGCATCCCCAGACACATATCTTCTTACTGCTGTGCCTGATTACTAAATCTCCCTGCTTCAAGGCAACAGATGGCTTAAGTTCTCCCAGAATTAAAAAGGAAATAATTGAGAATTCCTTGTGATTCAAGGGACTAAATTTAATCAGGTTATTCTGTTTTATAAGCTACAAATATCCTAGAAAAAAAGGAAGATGATCAAAATGGCAGTGAATAGTTGTTAGCATCTAATTGTGTGAGTAGTGTGCAATATCTTTATAGCACCAGTTGATGACATATTGCTACCATAAAATCAGCATGTACTAAAACTAACCAAAGCCTCCATCAATCTTTCTTCAGGTACTTTTTCTTATGACAACACTCTTCCTCTCTAGGTTTAGAAAATAATATAACTTGCAGGATTCCTTGAGCAGTCTTTAAAATACCTCTGATTCAAAAATAAGACTTAATAATAAAAATCTTTCTAAGCCCTAACCGGTTTGGCTCAATGGATAGAGCATCGGCCTTCGGACTGAAAGGTCCCAGGTTTGATTCTGGTCAAGGGCATGTACCGTGGTTGCAGGCACATCCCCAATAGGGGGTGTGCAGGAGGCAGCTGATCAGTGTTTCTAACTCTCTATCCCTCTTCCTTCCTCTCTGTAAAAAATTAATAAAATATTGTAAAAAAACTTTCTGGTTCACTTGGCTCAGAGACCTTTTCTGGATTAACCTAGACTATAACAGTCCTATGAACTAATAGTATTTAAAGATCTGTATAAGGAAATTTTTGTTTTATTTTTAATTCTAATCCTTACCCCAGGACATGCTTAAAGAGAGGAAGGGAGAGAGAGAAACATTGGTCAGTTGCCTTCCGTGCGTTCCCCAACCAGGGATAAAACCCACCACCGAAGTGTGTGCCCTTACCAGGAATCAAACTGGCAACCTTTCAGTGCACAGGATGATGCTCAATAAACTGAACCTCACCAGCTGGGCTAAGAAATATTTTAAACTGTTCTTTATAATCAGTTCTATGTCAGCATCTTATATGGTCCCCTCTAGACTAAAGTCCATCTAAAGGCAAAAATTAAAATATCTGGATCCATTACATTATAAAAACACATTGCTCATTGATGTTCAACAAGTGTATAATTAATTATATCTTCTTTTTTAAGATTTTTATAGAGAGAGGAAGGGAGAGGTTGAGAGAGAGAAACACCAATGTGAGAGCAAAATATCAATAGGCTGCATTCTACACACCACCTAGCAGGGATTGAGCCCCACATCCCAGGAATGTTCCCTGACCAGAATTGAACTGGCAGCCTTTTAATGCACAGGACAATGCCCAACCAACTTAGCTACACCATCCAGATCAGGGCTGCAATTTTTTCTTAACATCTACCTGTTGAATGGGATAAACCATGACCAACATGACCATATAAAGTATAGCAATATGTCATCAATTGGTGCTATAAAGTATACAAAGTATAGCTTTTTCCACATTGATGTTTTCCAAAATCATTCTACTCACTTAAATCTTTGTCTGTTGCCATATAACTACAGTCAGGTTGCTTGTAAAAATAAGGCCTGTTTCTTTTTTACACAAATACCTCTCCAAATCTATCATATGTTTCCCATAATAGCATGAGTAAATTGTCGATTTTGCAGATGTTCTAGCCTCTCCACTGAATTTTCCAGGAAATTAGCTTTGAATAGGAGTTAATTTTGTTTGAAAGCACATCTTACATAATAAAAGCTAATATGCAAATCAACTGAATGGCAGAATGATCAGTGGAACAACTGGTCTCTATGACGCACACTGATCACCAGAGGGCAGACGCTTAATGCAAGAGCTGCCCCACCCCCACCCCGATAGCCCCACCAGTCACCCCACAGAGGGAGGCAACCAACAGCCATGGCGGGGAGTGGGGCCAGCTGGCAAGTGGAGGTGGTGGTAGGAGGCAGGACCAGTGAGCTGGTGACACCAGGCCAGCCAAGGCAGGTGCCAGCAGGGGGCCATGATCACTGGCCAGGCCTAGGAGTCCTACACATGCACAAATTTCATGCATCAGGTCTCTAATTTTTAATATTCTTTATTATTTAGCAATATCTCAATTCCTTTAATACATAATTTTAGAATTACTTCTTTTGTGACATAAAACAAGGAATCAAAGTGAAAAAAGAAAGAAAATGATGCCCAACTTCTTACCCTAATTGCTTACACCATTCTCCACACTACTTACACCTCCTTACATATATACATACAAACACAAAACCCTGACCTGTAACACAACTACCTACCACTTGATATTTTGGTAGAGAGAAGAGAAAATAATACAGAAATAAAAGGAAGAGGCTACTTGATATTTTGATAATGTGAAAAGGTTTAGACAACAAAATGATTAGATATTCTGATTATTTTAAATCCAGCAGTATGTGAAGCAATCACCTTCATCTTATCTTCAGGAATCACCCCATCTCTCTCTGATCTACATACCAGAAGAGCATGGGATCACAAGTAGCTCAGTAATGGGGTAAAAGATGAGGTAGGGATTAGGCACCATGTAGCACACTCATGACAGCAAACTAGAGTCACACATGCTTATCACACATATTTTTCCACAAAAGAATATCAGTCACAATTCATTTTTGTTTGCTAAATGGTCACCATTTCAAATAATCTGATCTCTTAAAGCAATAATGGTCATACTTATTTGATCTCTAGTAAAATACAAATTTAGCATTACAATCATGAAATGTGTTCTGTTTTCCTGTAGAAAATATTTTTAAGTGGTTACTTATTTGGGGTAAATTTCTTGATTCTGTTAACCCTGTAAGACACTGGAGATAAGATAGGAGAATAATTCTTCTAAAATTTTCCACAGTGGTATACGTAAATTATGAGATAATATTCTTATAATGATGGTTTTGGAGGATAAAATCACACCTCACTTGAAGGTTAACTCCACTGTATGCATTTTTTAAATACTTATGCTTTTTATACATATTAAAGAAACACATTTTAATGAAAAAGAAAAATCAAACCATGCAAATATGACTAAAGTAGGAATAAAAAGAACCATGCAATCTGGATGGTAGTTAGAGATAGAACTAGATGCAGAAATATCTGATATGATATATAATCCTTGGGAAAAAAAGAAAGTGATTTTATATTTGATAGAAATCTTTAGATACTGTTATGCTAATATGCCTCCATCAAAACAGTCATGTCACCCGGGCAGTGTTGCTCAGTGTCGACCTATGCACCAGGAGTGTCACAGTCGGGACATTGTCCAAGTTGCCAGCTCAATGACCAGTGTGGGACGTGCAAGAGGCAGCCAATCAATGATTCTCTCTCATCACTGATGTTTCTATCTCTCTCTCTCCCTCTCCCTTCCTCTCTGAAATCAATAAAAATAAATTTTAAAAATAGTCATGGCAAACAGCAATATCAAAATGCTCTTCTTTGAAAAGAAAAAGTGAAACACGGAAGGGTAAGATATGACAAAGAAGATATGCTCTAGAGAGGTCTATATCATTTTGATCAATACTGGGGAAGCTATCAAAGGTATCTGATAAACAGCTGCATGATAATTGAGATTTCACTTATTTTAAAATCAATTTCTACATCAGATTATATCATGTTCCTAAATCATATTTCAAAAATAGTGAATTCAATAATAATTTACTAGCTACTCATTGCCAGGTGCTGCTCATTATTCTTTACATACATTGTATTATCTAATAATCATAGCACCCCAGAGAAATAGTTGTTATTCCATTTTGTAGACAAAAAAGCTATGGGCTCCAAGAGGTTATAGAACTACAAGGTCATAAGGACTTAAAGGGTTATCATAAGCGCTTAGCACTGACTTATTGGTGAAAAATTGGGAACTCATTTTGCTGCACTTTCTGTTATAGTTACTATTTCTAATAAATAATAACAGTCATTTCTAGGTTTAATTTATTTTTTTTTCTGTAATTCTGCAAAAAAATGTCATTTGGATTGGAAGTGGAACAAAATAAAAAGCCTTAAACATTCATAAATGATTGGTAGAAAAAAAATAATATGACTGCAATTATATTGCAAGGTTTTTACACATGTAGAATGATATAACTGCTTTCCATAGTAATTGGCCCTTTGCTCCAGCAGAAATATGTCAATATTAAATCACAGTGAAATAATTGATTATATTATAACCTAAAGCCAAATGTATATTATACAGCTGCACATATTTAATTTAAGAATAATTTGCACCAGGATATCTTTAAATCTTCACACCGAGCAATAGTTCAAATCAGAAGCAATATCATTTTTCCGTTCTGGTGGCTGGCTTATATACAAGGTTGTAGAAAACAAAAATTCCAACTCTAAAAACCATAATTTTAGGAATGGATGGATGCCAATAGCTTAACCTATTTTGTCCACTAAATAATGTAGACTGTTCCTAGATATCAATCAATGCTATAATTTATAAAATAGCATTCAACCTATATGCAAATCAACTGAACAGTGGAACATCTTGTGGAACGACCAGTTGTGTGATGCACTGACCACCAGGGGGCAGATGTTCAATGCAGGAGCTACCCCCAGCCTGCAGGCACCAGGCCAGGTGAGGCAGGTACAAGCAGTGGGGACCCCAATTGCCCTGCTGGTTGCCACACAGAGGGAGGCAAACAGGGGTGGTGGAGGAGTGATCAAGGGGCAGGGCCAGCTGACAAGTGGGCAGGCACTGGCCCCAAATCACCGCACCTGAGCAGGCAGCACCAGGCTGCCAAAGCAGGTGCCGCCCACCCCTCACCCCACCAGTTGCCCCACAGATTGGCCCTGATTGCCAGCCAGACCTAGGGACCCTATCCATGCACAAATTTTGTGCTTCGGGCCTCTAGTATATAATAAAAACAATTCTGTAAATTCTGATGTCATTCAGGCATTTAATTTATCCCAGTGTCTTGGATAAAGGAATTTAACAAACAAAAGCATACTTTTACCTTGATGAGCAGTGTTACATAGATTTATTCCAAAGTATTTCTATTTAGCCATTATTATCAAACATATTCTTCACATTTATTTCAATCTATATAATGTAGAACGTAGAACAAGACAGATGTATATTTGAATATTGACTCTGCTACTACATAGTTGGTGTGATGGTGAAGAAACTGTTGAACATTTTTTTTGTCTGTTTTTTGGTTTTTTTTATACATTTTCAGTGTACTCAGAAGGAAGAAAATAGTGAAGATCAGAGTGGAGATAAACAACTTGGAGACAAAAGAAACAACTCAAAAGATCAACAAAACAAAGAGCTGGTTCTTTGAAAGGATGAACAAGATTGATGGACTTCTAGCCAGGCTCACCAAGAAGCAAAGAGAGAAGGCCCAAATAAACAAAATCTGAAATGAAAGAGGAGAAATAACAACAGACCCAGTGGAAATACAAAGGATTGTTAAAAAATACTATGAACAACTCTATTCCAACATATTGGACAACCTGCAAGAAATGGACATTTTCCTAGAAAAATATAACCTTCCAAAACTCAATGAGGAGGAAGCCAAACATCTCAATAGTCCAATAACTATGGAAGAAATTGAAGCAGTCATCAAAAAGCTTCCAGCAAATAAGAGCCTGGGACCAGATGGCTACACAGGAGAGTTTTACCAAACATTCAAGGAAGAATTAAAACCTATCCTCAGACTATTCAAAAACATTCAAGAAGAAGGAACACTTCCAAACACCTTCTATGACGCCAGCATCACCCTAATACCAAAACCAGATAGAGACAACACAATGAAAGAGAATTATAGGCCAATATCTCTCATGAATATAGATGCCAAAATCCTCAACAAAATTCTAGCAAATCCAGCAGTACATCAGAAAGATCATACACCATGACCAAGCAGGATTCATCCCAGGAATGCAGGGATGGTACAATATCCACAAATCAATAAATGTGATACATCACATAAACAAATTGAGAGATAAAAATCACATAGTCATATCAATTGATGCAGAAAAAGCATTTGACAAAACCCAACACCCTTTCTTGATAAAAACTCTCAGCAAAGTGGGAATAGAAGGATCATACCTCAACATCATAAAAGCCATATATGATAAACACACAGCTAACATCATACTCAATGGGCAAAAACTAAAACCATTTCCCCTAAGAACAGGAACAACAGAGGGATGCCCACTCTCACCTCTCCTGTTCGACATAGTACTGGAAGTATTACCCATCGCAATTAGACAAGAAGAAGAAAAAAAAGGCATCCAAATTGGAAAGGAAGAAGTAAAGCTGTCCTTATTTGCAGATGACATGATATAGTACATAAAAAACCCAAAGGACTCCATTCAAAAACTAATTGACTTAATAAATGAATTTGGCAAAGTAGCAGGATACAAAGTTAATGCCAAGAAATCTGTGGCATTTCTGTACACTAACAGTGAAATTACAGAAAGAGAAACTAAAAAAGCAATCCCATTTACCATCGCACCAAAAAATTTAAGATACCTTGGAATAAATCTAACTAAAGAGGTAAAAGACCTATATGCAGAAAACTACAGGACACTGAAAAAAGAGATAGAGGAAGATGTAAACAGATGGAAGAGCATACTATGCTCAATGGCTGGGAGAATCAACGTCATTAAAATGTCCATACTACCCAAAGCAATCTACAGATTCAACGCACTACCCATTAAAATACCAACGACATATTTCACAGACCTAGAAAGAATTCTTCATAGATTCATCTGGAACAAAAAAAGACCACGATAGCTACAGCAAATCTGAGAAAGAAGAATAAAGTAGGTGGAATCTCAATACCAGATTTCAAGCTATACTACAAAGCAACTGTTCTCAAAACAGCTTGGCACTGGCACAAGAACAGACATATAGACCAATGGAATAAAATGCGAACCCAGATATGCACCCAAACCACTACGCTCAACTAATATTTGACAAAGGAGGCATGAACATTCAATGGAGCCAAGATAGTTTCTTCAATAAATGTTGTTGGGAAAATTGGACAGATACATGCAAAAATATGAAACTGGACCACCAACTTACACCAAATACAAAAATAAACTCAAAATGGATACAGGACTTAAACATTAGAAGGGAAACCATAAAAATACTAGAGGAATCCACAGGCAGCACAGTCTCAGATATATACCAAAAGAACTTCTTCACTGATACTGCTCCAAAGGCAATGGAAGCTAAAGAAAAAATAAACAAATGGGACTACATCAAAATAAAAAGCTTTTACACAGCAAAAGAAACCATCAACAAAACAAGGAAGATCACTGTATGGGAGAACATATTTGCAAATGTTATACTGATAAAGGTTTAATCTCCAAAATCTACAGCCAACTTATACAACTTAATAAAAGAAAGATGAACAATCCAATAAAAAAAATGGGCAACGGACCTAAATGGAACCTTTTCAAAAGACGACAGAAGGAAGGCCAAGAGACGCATGAAAACATGTTCAAAGTCATTAATCATCTGAGAGATGCAAATCAAAACAACAAAGCGATACCATCTTACACCTGTCAGAATGGCAATCATCAACAAATCAACAAACGACAAGTGTTGGTGAGGATGCAGAGAAAAAGGAACCCTTGTGCACTGTTGGTGGGAATGCAGGCTGGTGCAGCCACTGTGGAGAACAATATGGAGTTTCCTCAAAAAAACTAAAAATGGATCTCCCATTTAACCCTGTAATCCCACTCTTAGGAATCTATCCTAAGAAATTACAAACACCAATCAGAAAGGATTTATGCACCCCTATGTACATAGCAGCACAGTTTACAATAGCTACAATTTGGAAACAGCCTAGCTGCCAGTCAGCAGATGAGTAGATCAGAAAACTGTGGTACATCTACACAATGGAATTCTATGCTGCCATTAAAAAGAAGGAATTCTTACCATTTGCAGCAACCTGGTTGGAACTGGAGAGCCTTATGATTAGTGAAATAGGCCAGTCAATGAAGGAGGAGCATCACATGATCTCACTCATTGGTTGATAATAAATAACATTATAAACTGATGAACAAAATGATAGATAAAGAGACAGTAAAGCTTCAAACAGACTGTGAAATTACAGCAGGAAGATTAAAGTTAGGTGAGGTAGATAAGAGATCAATCAAAGGACTTGTATGCATGCATATAAGCATAACCAATGAACATAGACACTAGGGAGTTGGGGTATGCCTGGGAGGGAGTGGGGGCAATGGGGAGATATGTATAAAAATTAATAAAAATTTAAAAAAAGAAAAAAATATATATTTTTTATTGATTTTTTACAGAGAGGAAGGGAAAGAAATAGAAAGTCACAAACATCGGTGAGAGAGAGAGACATCGATCAGCCGCCTCCTGCACGCCCCACAGTGGAGATGTGCCCGAAAGCAAGGTACATGCCCCCGACCGGAATCGAACCTGGGACCATTCAGTCCACAAGTTGATGCTCTATCCACTGAGCCAAACCGGTCTCGGCTAACATTTTTTTAATGGTAGTAGGTATTCCTCATTTTTATTTTATTTTTTTTAAATAAATCTTTATTGTTCAGTTTATTACAGATGTTCTTCTTGTTTTTCCCCCATAGCTTCCCTCCACCTGATTCCCCAACTCCACCCCATTCCCTTACCCTTTCCCACTGTCCTCATTCATAGGTGTAAGATTTTTGTCCAATCTCTTACCGCACCCCTCACACCCCCTTTCCCCTAAGAATTGTTAGTCCATTCCCTTGCTATGCCCCTAATTCTATTATATTCACCACTTTATTCTATTCATCAGATTTTTTATTCACTTGATTTTTAGATTCACTTGTTGAAAGGTATGTATTTGTTATCACTTTGTTGTCCATAATTTTTATCTTTACCTTTTTCTTCTTCTTCCTCTTCTTAAAGAATACCCTTCAGCATTTGATATAATCCTGGTTTGGTAACAACTCCTTTAGCTTTTTCTTGTATGTGAAGCTCTTTATCTCACCTTCAGTTCTGAATGTTAGCTTTGCTGGGTAGAACACTCCTGGTTGTAGGTTCTTGCTATTCATCACTTTGAATATTTCCTGCCACTTCCTTCTGGCCTGCATAGTTTCTGTTGAGAAATAGCTGACAGTCATGTTGGTGTTCCCTTGTAGGTAACTCACTGTTTTTCTCTTGCTACTTTCAAGATTCTTTCTTTGTCTTTTGCTCTTGGCATTTTAATTGTGATGTATCTTGGTGTAGTCCTCTTTTGATTCCTTTTGTTTGAGGTTCTGTGTGCTTCCTGGGCTTGTAAGTCCATTTTTTCATCAGGTTGGGAAAGTTTTCAGTGATTATTTCTTCAAATAGGTTTTCAGTATCTTGCTCTCTCTCTTCTTCTGGCACCCCCATAATTCTGATGTTGGTACGCTTGAAGTTGTCCCAGAGGCTCCTTACATTATCTTTACATTTTTGGACCCTATTTTCTTCCTGTTTTTATGTAAGGGTGTTTTTTGCTTCTTCATATTTCAGATCTTTGATTTGATTCTTGGGGTCCTCTAGTCTGCTGTTGGATTTCTGTATATTATTCTTTATTTCAGACAGTGCATGCTTAATTTCTGACTGGTCCTTTTCCTTTTTTTTTTTTTTTTTGCATTCTCATTAAGATCCTTGAAGGTCTCACTAACTTTTTCTCAGAATTCTCACTAAGTTTCTCGGCTGTTTGTAGAAGATTCTTGAGTAACCTTATAAAAGTGGTTTTGAACTCTATGTCCAGTCATTTGCTTTCCTCCATTTCTTTCATTCGTGACATGTTTCTTTGTCTTTGCATTTTAGCTGCTTCCCTGTGTTGATGGAGTGGTTTTGTGTGCTAGTTGTCCTTTATGGCCCAGTAACTCCGCCTCCCCAATCACCTGAGGTTGACACTCTTGATGCACTCCTTTGTGAGCTGTGTTCACAGTCTTGTTGTAATTAAGCCTTGATTGCTATTGATACACTGGAAGGAATTGATCTCTAGGCCAATTGACTGTGAGGATTAGCTGTGTCTATTAATAGAAGAAATGCTGTGCTGGAGACACCCCTATGGGGAAGGACTTGTTTCAGTGGGGCTTTGGTGCTTGCCAAGTCTGCCTCTTGAGTGTGTTACTTATGTATGTGAGGAGTTGAAATCTGGTGTCATCTCAAACTGACCTCTAGGAACACTGGTTCCTCGATCTTCAAGGAAGTGCAAGTCAGCTAGTATCTGAGGCCAACCAGCAGGAGCTAGAGGGAGATTTGCAGATTTCTCCTCTTTGCTTGGAGTTTTGGAAATTTTCAGTTGTCTGACCCAGTTGTAATTTGTTAGGTTAAGCTGCCAGAGGGCAGGACATTTATATGCACAGCTGGGTGGGTTTGTAAATTGGGTGGGGCGGGGTTTCAGGGAGCCACTAGGCTAGGTCCTGGAAAACAGTGATGGCTGCCAGTCAGACCTCTATGCTGTATTCTGTTCAGTGTCCTGCATCCTGTGCCCCAGCGCAGTAAACAATGATTCCTGTATGCAACTCTGTGAGAAAGCCACCCTCCCTTTCCTACCATCCAGTTTCTCCATGTATGAATCTGGGTCCCCAGAATCTTGCCAGAAACTGGAGTTCAGAGAGTCAGGAACTTGTAACTCCCTCCCAATTGAAAAAAAATAATTGTGCATGCCAGCCCAATTCGAGTGTATCCCAGTACCTCTGCCTTTTTGAGCCTCTGCATGTCCTATCAAGTCTCAATACACATTTTTCTTTCCTTTCAGTTGCAGAACTCCCACTCCACCAGCTTTCCTGTGGTTCTGGGGGATAGTTGTTTTGTCTTTTTTTTCCTTATTTTCTTTTTTTGTGTGTTACATGTGTACATATCTCTCCATTGCCCCCCCTCCCACCCAGGCATACCCCAACCCCCCAGTGTCTATGTTCATTGGTTATGCTTATATGCATAGATACAAGTCCTTTGATTGATCTCTTATCTAACTCACCTCTCCTTAATCTTCCTGCTATAATTTCACAGTCTGTTTGATGCTTTACTGCCTCTGTATCTATCCTTTTGTTCATCAGTTTACAATGTTCTTTATTATCCACAAATGAGTGAGATCATGTGCTGCTTCTCCTTCATTGACTGGCTTATTTCACTAAGTATAAGGCTCTCCATTTCCATCCAGATTGCTGCAAGTGGTAAGAGTTCCTTCTTTTTAATGGCAGCATAAAATTCCATTGTGTAGATGTACCACAGTTTTCTGATTCACTCATCTGCTGAGAGGCACCTAGGCTGTTTCCAAATTGTTGCTACTGTGAATTGTGCTGCTATGAACATAGGGGTGCATAAATCCTTTCTGATTGGTGTTTGTAATTTCTTAGGATAGATTCCTAAGAGTGGAATTGCTGGGTCAAATGGGAGATCCATTTTTAGTTTTTTAAGAAAACTCCATACTGTTCTCCACAGTGGCTGCACCAGTCTGCATTCCCACCAACAGTACACAAGGGTTCCTTTTTCTCCGCATTCTCACCAACACTTGTCTTTTGTTGATTTGTTGATGACTGCCATTCTGACAGGTGTAAAATGGTATTGCATTGTCGTTTTGATTTGCATCTCTTGGATGATTAACTTTGAACATGTTTTCATGTGTCTCTTGGCATTCCTTTTGTCGTCTTTCGAAAAGGTTCTATTTAGGTCCGTTGCCCATTTTTTTATTGGATCATTTATCTTCCTTTTATTAAGTTATATAAGTTGGCTGTAGATGTTGGAGATTAACCGTTATCAGTATAACATTTGCAAATATGTTCTCCCATACAGTGGTCTTTCCTGTTGTTTCTGTGGCATTTCTATACACTAATATTGAAATTACAGAAAGAGAGACTCAAAAAGCAATTCCATTTACCATCACACCAAAAAATTTAAGATACCTAAGAATAAACCTAACTAAACAGGTAAAAGACCTATATGTAGAAAACTACAGGACACTGAAAAAAGAGATAGAGGAAGATGTTAACAGATGGAAGAGCATACCATGCTCATGGATTGGGAGAATCAACATCATTAAAATGTCCATACTACCCAAAGCAATCTATAGATTCAACGCACTACCCATTAAAATACCAACGACATATTTCACAGACCTAGAAAGAATTCTTCATAGATTCATCTGGAACAAAAAAAGACCATGAATAGCTACAGCAATTCTGAGAAAGAAGAATAAAGTAGGTAGGATCTCAATTCCAGATTTCAAGCTATATTACAAAGCAACTGTTCTCAAAACAGCCTTGTACTGGCACAAGAAAAGACATATAGACCAATGGAATAGAATAGAGAATCCAGATATCCACCCAAACCACTATGCTCAACTAATATTTGACAAAGGAGGCATGAACATTCAATGGAGCCAAGATAGCCTCTTCAATAAATGTTGTTGGGAAAATTGGACAGATACATGCAAAAAAATGAAACTGGACCACCAACTTACACCAAATACAAAAATAAACTTAAAATGGATACAGGACTTAAACATTAGAAGGGAAACCATAAAAATATTAGAGGAATCTACAGGCAGCACAATCTCAGACATATGCCGAAATAACTTCTTCACTGATACTGCTCCAAAGGCAATGGAAGCTAAAGAAAACATAAACAAATGGGACCACATCAAAATAAAAAGCTTTTGTGCAGCAAAAGAAACCATCAACAAAACAACAAGAAAGACCACTGTATCGTTTTGTCTTTTAGTTGTAGTTTTGGTTTGGTTGCAAGAGATAGCACGTATAGGTGTATACCTTATGCTGGCCATCTTGCTTCTCCCCCTGTTTAACATTTTTAAGGTTAGGTTTCTTCCTCCATATGAAGAGGAATAGAAATAATTATGGCATGTCTGGATGACGTGGATTAGTGGTTGGGCATCAGTCTATGAACCAGGAGGTCATGTTTAATTCTTGATCAATGAACAGGCCTGTGTTGTGAGTTCAGTCCCCAGTGGGGAGCATGCAGGAGGCAGCTGATCAATGTTTCTCATCATTGATGTTTCAATCCCTCTCTTCCTCTTCCTTCTTCTCTGAAATGAACAAAAATATTTTTTAAAAAATAATTATGGCACAATATTCTTGTGAGATTATTGTTATATATATTTACATATATTACAGTATTTGGCCCAGAGCAGGCACTTAATGCATGGAAGTATATTTCATTCCTTAAAATATTATATGACTAATATGAAATTGCATGGTTTCAAGTATTCAGTTAAAAGCCTTATCTATGTTTTAATTTAACTACCCCCATATAAGCAAACAATTCTCAATTTTATGTAAAATCAGTTATAAAAAATATACTCAAACTACTATTTATCAGTTGTCACAAAATATGAGAATTTATTGATATACTTTTTGATATGACTTAAAATCAAGATTTTTTTTAAATGACTGAGTATGCATGCAGTTTAAAGATAATTACAATAAAATGAATGCTGGGTCATTAGGTTCATCTCTTTGTTTTTTCATTATTAAAAAAGATAGATAAAATAATAATTACACAAATCATTTGGGTGTTGTGATGACAGAATGAGATTAAGGAAGGAGCTGTATTACCAGTTCATAAATGTGTCATAAAAATACAAAGTCATTTTATCTCTTTTCCTATTTCAAGCAGTTGTCATATGTGTTGTCTGCCATACTATCTAATAAAATAGTAATATGCAAATTAACCATAACTCTGTCACAAATATAGCGACATCCATTAACCACAAGATGGGAGTGCCTAGTCCCCTCAGCCCCATCGCTGGAGTGTACGGGCCTGGCCACTGGTGCAGCAAGGCTAGATGCTCGAGGGGGTGGATCCAGCCTTCCCGCTCCACTGCTGCTGCAGTGTCTAGGCCTGTCAGCCTGGCTGAAGTTCCCAGGGACCCAGCAGCGAGGCTGGATCTGCCTCTAGACACGGCAGACAGAGCCCAGACAGCAGGGCATGGAGGCTTCCTTAGCGCAGAAGTGGTGGGAACACATGTAGGGCCCACAGACAGAGCCTGGATAACAGGGCATGTGGGCTTCTTTAGTGAGTCAGAGTTGGCAAAGCCCCCAGGCCTGGCAGACAGAGCACACTGCAGGGCATTGGGGTTTCCTTCACATGGCCCATAGCAACAGCAGGCAGATAGCAGACAGCAGTGCAGGGGGCTTCATCTCTATGGCTGCAGCGGAAACTCCAGGCCCCACAGAGAGCAGAGAACCATGGGGAGTGGGCCTAAGCCATCAGTAGGACATCCCCTGGGAGCTCCTGGAATGTAAAGGGTGCAGGTAGGGCTGAGAAACCCCTATGAATGAATTTCGTGCACCAGGCTTCTAGTCTATGATAAGTAAATAGGTGTTCAGTATTCCTAAACAATTAATAAATTGGCCGAAACCGGTTTGGCTCAGTGGATAGAGCGTCGGCCTGTGGATTGAGGGGTCCCAGGTTCGATTCCGGTCAAGGGCACATACCTTGGTTGCAGGCGCATCCCCAGTGGGGGTGTGCAGGAGGCAGCTGATCGATGTCTCTCTCTCATCGATGTTTCTAACTCTCTGTCCCTCTTCCTTCCTCTCTGTGAAAAATCAATAAAATAAAATAAAATAAGCAACATTCTTTAAATAAAAATAAAAATAAATAAGTTGGATAAGTGAAGGGCAGAATTTCCCAGGTCCAAACAAAATATTTAAGAAGACGAGGCAATTTTTAAAGCCCAATTAAAAAATAAATCACTTAATTCATATATGTGTCTCTTTATCTAACCTAGTGAATTACAGACATCTTAGAGTGGAAACAGCTTCTCAGTCTCTTTTGACAGTTGGTGAAGATTTTTGTCTGTGGTCTACATGTTAACCAGTGTCCTGGAATGAAAGATACTTATTTAAAGAACTAGGGCATAATACTATTTAATTTTTATTTCATAAGGACACTTCAATCACCTCAGGGTAAAGAGCAGTGTTAATGATGGCCTCTACAAGTAGAAACAAATTTTTGAATCATTGGATTATATCACTGAAAAGGCAAGTTAAGATACTGTTACAAATAAGTGTTCGTGATTATTAAAGTGAATGATTGCTGAATTGCATTGATTCATATTTAGATAAATCTGAGTGAGATCAACTTATACACAACCTTAAATAAATTTGCACCTTTGATCCTGACAAGAAATTAACAAATGACTTCATCAGGCTTGAATAATAGATTAGTAAGGAAATAACTTTAAAAAACATGATTTTTATTAAAAATTACTACTTAGAAGTTATTCTTAAAATTCTCATTGGAAATCCAGTCCTGGAATTAACTTTTTAATCAAAAATCTCTATAAAAATAACCTATCTCTTGTAACATCTGACCCAGTACTTCTCTTAATCTGTCCACTGTTCAGATTTCAAGAAAAAAAAAAGGAGTAACACCTACAGATCTGAAAGATAGTTTGAGGTTTACCTTTTCAAGGCTTTAGATGCCAGAGTGCTTTCACATTGCCCAGCTGTTCCAGATACTTCCACATATCTTAAATTTCCCCTTCACAGAGACCTTGATGTACCTGTCTAATGTAGAGTTTTTCTCTCTTGAGTGGGCAGGTTCCTCCCACAGCACACTTAGAAACTTAGTGGTATAGAATCAATATATTATAAGAATCATTTGACTCACTTTGGAAGAAAGCAGTTAAACTTGACATCTGTAGTCACAATTCTTTACTTTCCACACAACAAGAAATGTTAAAATATATCAAAATATGTCATTCAAATACTATGATTACAAATAAACAAATCATATCATGAGCACATATGAGAGTTCCAAAGCATTGTTTTTCTTACCCCATCTTAAACTCCCCAAAAATTTATCTATACGGTTCAAACTGGCTATTTCTAAACTTTTACTTGGTGTACACTAAGCCTTCAGAAATAATTATTCATAGCAAGCTAATTTATGTGTAATGTGAGTCTAGCAGATTATCACACTTATCTTACCATTTATTTGAAAATACTTTATTCCAGGAAGCCTCCTTCTATGTCACATTTAATTGCCTTTGAAGCTCCTGCCATTTGAATCTGTCTTCTGGAACATGCATTTCATCATTATTTTTTAGCCTTGTTACATCAATCACCACAACTGCTATAGAAGGTTTCTGGGCTGTGAAGTGATAATTTGTTCCAGTGGTATTAATGAGGCAAGCAGTGGTCTTGAGGGAGGTGACAGCCCATTGCTTTACAGACAGCACCAGATTAAGGTGCTGGACTATATACGAGGCTTTAAGCATATACTCTAGAGTCTTTGGAGCGTTTTATGACTTCCCTTATCAAACTTAACATAGAAGAGCTACCTCTAACTCCTTATCTACAATGAGCTAGGCATATCTAATCACCAATGGGGGAGCATTAATAGTGTTGCTTAAGTTACCTTGAGTTACAGACACATAAGAGAAACTTTGTACTGTTCCCAACTTGAAGGCTCCCTGATGCCTTATAAACTCTGAATTGGTCTATTTCTGTTACTATGGTTGTTATGGGCATATCCCTAGCCACAAAGGAGTCTAATTCCCTGAAGTGTAGCCAATGAAAACCTGCATTTCTGGGAATTAAGTCCCAGAACTAGGAATGCTGATTTTTTTTTGTTGTTATACAGCCATGCCCATTAATACTGCCTCTAGGAAACAGTACATCTGGAAATAACAGATGGTGTATGTGAAAATGGGTTGGATGGGGTATTTAAATACCCACATATCTCTAATTCAGTTCTACAAGTTTGATTTCAATGTTTTCTCAGATTATAGTGTTTCATAGTTGGTAAGACATGCCTGATCCATATTATTGTGATTATCAACAGCACCAGATGAAAGCCTAATGACATATATCATTGCCTATGAACTCTTATTTGAACACATATATATGAACAGGCAACTATCTTGACTTGGTTTTTAATAACAAACATGTCAGTCCAATGCAATTCCCTATCCCTTTACCAACCACCACAGAACACTAATTTATTTTAAGATGAAACCATCCCAGAGTGCTACTCTTCTTAATATAGGAAGGAAACATTTAATCTCTTTCACACTCTGTCTAAATAGTTTATTTCTCTCCACCTTCAAAAGCTACCAGGTCTATTACAGTATTGAAGAAATTTCGCTGAATATGGTAAGAGAACAGCTTTGCTAACGAAATACTTCCTTCTAGTGCGTTAAGAAGGCTGAATTAAATTGTCTTTGGGATATGTTGGCATTTTAAGAAACACCATCTGAATGGTAGAAAAATAACTTTTAGAACCTTAGAATTTCATATTCTGTGGTTTGTTAGTGCAACATAGTTAGAATTAGGATAGTACTGTACTGGCTCTCAAAAGAAAATGAGCTCTCAACTATGATATAAAAATAGGAAAAAAAGATGTTTGTTGAATATTGCAAACCAACCAATATACCCCCCTTTGAAAAATATTTTTTATTGATTTCAGAGAGGAAGGGAGAGATAGAAACATCAATGATGTGATAGAATCATTTTTCAGCTGCCTCCTGCATGCCCCCACTGGGGATTGAGCCTGCAACCCTGGCATGTGCCCTGACAAGGAATCAGAAAATGACCTCCTGGTTCATAGGTCAATGCTCAACCACTGAGCCAAGCCGGCTAGGACCAATGTACCTCTTCTATGTGGTACAATAGAAAGGCAGCCAAGACCCAAAAAACGAGTGCCAGCCTATTGTAATTTATGTTCAGCAGTGCATTTGCTTAGATAAAAGGGAAGATTGTCTCCTATCCCTCCTGTCCCAAATCACTTCAGGAACCCCTTAGCTCAGTGGTTTGCCTACCACTAGGATAGGGACTTAATCACAAGGAACAACAACAGCCTGTAATATTGGAATCGAGAGTCTAGGTCAGTGGTTGGCAAACTCATGAGTCAAAGAGAGTGGCAAACCACAGCTCACAAGCTGCATGTGGCTCAAGAGCTGCAATTTGCTGACCACTGCCCTAGCTCAATAGGAAGCAGTATCCTAGTCCTTGACTTTCAAGCTTGTACTCAATATGGACCAACAGATTCAAATTCTGAAAGGAGTATATACATGGTCTCCCTAGACACTACACTCGCCTTGGTGTGAAGAGGTAGTTATGCAGGGAAGGACAAATATACTTTTATATCACAGTCATACCCTAAACACATTCATACATTGCTATAATTTATGCCAATGAGGGGAAAAAACACTAATGGTGAATAAGCTATATTAACAAGTACAAATAATATTGAATACTAGAGGCCCAGTGCATGAAATTGTGCAGGTAGGAAATGTAGGGCCTAGCCTCCTGCAATCAGGGCAATCTTCTACTTGTTTGCAAGTCTCCAGGCCAAACATCGCCTTCGCCACCAGGATGTCAGGCCGTTGGGATCACCAGATCATCCCCAGATGCTCAGGGGGCTCAGGCCTGCAAGAAAGCAGGTGTAACAACTTCAACTCCACACACATTCACTGAGCTGGATGCTGATGGAACACAGTGCCCGTTCTCAGGGCCACTACTGCTGGGGCTTGAGGTGCTGATGGAAGCTATGGGTTGTGCCTGCGACCTGCCCACCCCAGCATGAGAAGCCCTGAGCAGGCAATGTGTTCCATTAGCAGCTGGCCCAGCATATGCACATGGAGGTGAAGTCGCTGGTGCCTGATTTGTACAGGCCTGAGTCCCCAAGCAGCCAAGAATGAGCTGGTGATCCCAACAGCCTGACAGCCAGTCCAGTCCTCCGACCACCCACCCTGATTCCTCTGTTCACTATTGCTGATCCACCAGAGCCTGCGGACCAGAATCAGGGACAAGAGGTCAGCTATTCTGCCCATTGCCAGGCCCCAGTCCCACCCTGCCCCACTTACGGGCCAGCAGGGAGGGACCAAGAGGTGTTCAATGCAACTCATGGTGACCAGTCATTTGGTCATCTCAGTCATCACAGACACTGGCATATATATATATATATATATATATATATATATATATATATATATATATATGGCATCTATATACAT
>JAAGEH010000015.1:25471491-25509117 GCA_011751065.1 Lasiurus cinereus | reverse complement strand
CCACAAAAAACTTATTCTTTGTCCTTCCTCCCTCCTTCCTTACTTTCCTTTCTTATTCCTTTCTTCCTTTAGCAACAAAACAAATGAAAACTAAACAAAGTGACCTTTGCTTAGCCTAATATACTGCTTTGCTAAAATATCTTTGAGGAGTGCTTCAAACACTTCCAAAATTCTAATTCCTAACTCAGAAAATACAGCACAGTGGTTAAAAACAAACCTCTGAAGCCAGACTGAGTTCACATCCTAAGCACTGGTTTTGTTACTTTGAGCAAAGCAATTACTCTTTCGGCATTGGTAAAATAGGGACAATGATGGAAGTGACCTTATTGGGTTACTGAGAAGATTAAATGAGAGTGCTAGAAACTGCTGAAGCCCACCAATACCTGCATTTCATTGTTCTCTTCTTCCTGGACACTCAGGGAACTTCCACCTCTCAGCTGTTAGGTATAGCTATGCGATTAAGTTCTTTATAATGAAAAGTAGCCATGTGCCACTTTTATGCAAGGCCCATAAAAACCTCTTCTGCAATCCTCATTCACTTTAAATATCCTCTAATTAAATAAGAAGAGTCCTAGGACTTAGAGTAGACAATGGAAAGAGCCTGGGTCTCAAATAGTTACATGGCAAGAGTTCCTCTTATTTATTCTGCTGGGACTGTAAGGTGAATGTCAAATAAATATTTATTGTCATAAGTCACCAAAACAGTTGACTAATGCAATGAGATAATTCACTTAAAGTACCTCTCACAGTCCTGGTATATCCCTCCCCCCCAAAAAAAAGTGCTCACTAAGAGTTACTTATTATAAACATTATCCTGGTAATGCTCTTGTGGTTTCTTATTAATTGAATATTTCTGTTCCCAATAAATTTTTCTGTTGAAGCTATAACCCCACAGTTTGGATGTATTTGAAGATGGGGCCTCTAAGGAAGTAATTAAAGTAATGAGGTCATAAGGGTAGGGCTCTGATCAGATGGGACTGGTGTCCTAATAAGAAGAAACACCAGCCCAGCCAGTGTGGCTCAGTGGTTGAGCGTTGATCCATGAACCAAGAGGTCATTGGTTTAATGGTTGGAGCACATGCTCTGGTTTCAGACTCAATCCCCAGTGGGGAGTGTGCAGGAGTTAGCCTATTGATGTTTTTGTCTCTCTCTCTCCCTCTCCCTTTCTCTCTCTCTCTAATTTTAATAAAAACATATATATTAAAAAAGAAGAGACACCAGAAAGCTAGCCCTCTCTCCACAGGTATAGGTACAAAAAGAGGCTAAGTGAGGACACAATAAGAAGGCAACCAACCATCTGCAAGCCAGGAAGAGAGTTTTTACCAGAAACTGAATTGGCCTGAACCTTGATCTTGGATTTCTAGAACGATGTGAAAATAAACATCTCTTGCTTAAGTCACCCCATCTATGGAATTTTGTCCTAGCAGCCTAAGCATACCCAAAGTCCTACATGAGGATATAAGAAGAGTATTTCAAGTATACTATACTACTGAAGTTAAATTTAAGGAAGATCCAGCTGTGCTACATATTCAACAGGTAACCTGAGATACACTTCAAAATTTATTGCTATCATGTACACTAGCTCTTAGTCATTAGAAAAAAATGTTCTATGATCAATACTGATCTTCTCTTCATCCCTGCTACCTAGCTACCCTGGTTTAGCAATTGCGAAGTGCCCATATATAGGCAAAACACAGTAGGTTGACATGCTTATCACACATATTGTTGTAGATTTTGTATATGATGCTACCAGCTACAAACCAATATTCCCCCTCAGATTTCATAGCTTCTTGGCTAATAACCTATTGCCTTATGTTTTGACTAAGGATCCAGTTTGTTAGGCTTCTGACCATGGCTTCCTTCTAAGCTTAAATAATCCTTCTCCACCCTGCCTTTCAGTTGTCCACAAACACACACACAACATATTTTAGAAAGAAGTGACTTGACCTCTCCCCAGACCATCCTTCATGGTGACATAGAAGTCTCCTTTTCCCCATCTTAATTATCCAGTGTCAAGGTTGTCCCCGGCTTATCAGCAAGTCCCAGATTTCTTACACCATCAAACTATATAACAAAGTGCTTTACATTCACTTGTCTATTTTCACATTTTCATTGACAGTCTGAAACCTAGTTTCCAGTGCCACAGTAATAAAGCCAATAACCTCCCAAAAGACAAATCCAATGGCTCTTTAGCTTTTATGTTTCTTTATCCTTTTCTGAAGAAGCTGACACTGATTACCACTTTCTTAGCAAAGCATGCCTGGTCTACAAACACCTTCTTTGTCCCTGTATTTCCTCTAACACTAACATACTCCTTAATTCAATTGTATTTCATTCTAAAGAAAGAATCACATGAGAATATTGCACATTTAAAAAGCAACAGCAAATACCCCTATCTCTAAAGGCAAAATCATTTGACAAATAAAATTTACCAGCATCACATAACTACTTACAGTTAAATAGAACATTTCATAGAGAATTTCTCATATATCTCAATAACCCTATGAATAGAAAAGGCAGAAATTATAATCCCAAATTTATATATAAGGAAATTGAAGCTTGAAATATTCACTGCTTTGCCAAAGCTATTGAGCTGGTAAGTAGCAAAACCAAGCGAACTTTTTCTTACTGTCGTACCAACCAAAGCCTTTAAATAAACAATCTGGCTCTATTGAAAAAGACAAATGCCATATTATCTCACTAATATGTGGAATCTAATGAACAAAATAAACTAACAAAATAGATCCAGAGACATGGAAACATTAAACAGACTGACAGATCTCAGTCGGAAGAGGGTCAGGAGAACTGGATAAAAGATGAAGGGATTGACCAAAGAACAAACACTGAGTGGCCAGATTATTATGATCTCTAAATGCATAATAATCTGGCCACTCAGTGTGTGTGTGTGTGTGTGTGTGTGTGTGTGTGTGTGTGTGTACATATTGGAGGCCCGGTGTATAAATTCGTGCATGGGCAGGGTCTGGGCAGCCTGGCCAGGGGGAGGGGACATGGGCAGTTGGCCGGCCTGCCTGCTGGTCGAACTCTTGGTCAAGGGGACAATTTTATTTATACAGTGTATACAACTCAATTTTATACACTGAGTGGCCTGATTATTATGCATTTAAAGATCATAATAATCTGGTCCTTCAATGTATATCCATAACCCATGGACACAGACACCAGTGATGTGAAGGTCAGGAGAGGAGAAGGAGGGGACTTGTTGGAGGTGGCCAAAGGGGAGGATAAGAGACATCTGTAATAGCATTAGCAATCCCATCTAATAAAAAGGGAATATGCTAATTGACCATCACTCCATCACAAAGATGGCTACACCCACAGCTGAGGCCAAGTTCTGATAAGGAGCCTTAACAAGCAATCAGCAGGGAGCTGAGGGTATGTCCTCCCCCAACCAGCAGGGCTAGACAGGGGACCTCAAGGTGCACTTCTCATCATAGTGCTTGACAGTGGACCTCAAGCTGCTCCCCTCACCCCAGCACCAAGCCAGTGGACTTCAGGCTGTGATCCCCACCAGGTGGGGCTTGACAGGGGACCTCAGTCCATGCCTTCCACCCCAGGACTGACTCAGGGGACCTGAGGCGGTGCCCTCATGCCTGGCTGGGTTGACAGGGGACCTCAGGCTGTTCCCCCCACCCAGTGGTGCTTGATTGGGCACTTCAAGGTGTACCCCCAGTGGTGGGTCAGGGGAACTCAGGCTGTGCCTGTGCCCAGTGGGGCTTTACGGGGGACCTGAGGCTGCACCCCTTTCCCAGTGCTTGACCGGGAGACCTGCGGCCATACACCCTGCCCACCAGGGCTTGATAGGGGACTTGAGGCTGCACCCTCCTGCTGGTGGGGCTTGACAGGGGAACTGAGGCAGTGCCTCCCTCCCAGTGCTGGGCTGGGAGACCTGAGACTGTGTCCCCCTGCCTGGTGAGTCTTGACCATGGGGACCTCAGGCCATGCTCCCCACCCAGCAGGGCTTGACAGGGGATCTCATGCCATGCCCCCACCTGAAGCTATGTCCCCTGCCTGGTGGGGCTTGACAAGGGTGGGACTGGCCAGGTCTGGATCTAGCCCAATGAGGGGGGCAAGGAGGGAACAGCCGGGTCTGGGTCTCACATGATTTTGAGGCACATGTAGGTAAGCGAACTTGACTCTGGGTCCCATGGTACATCCCAGGCTCTGTCAGGAGGGAGGTTTTCAAATACATTTTACTAATTTTCTTTCATCTCTAACACTTCTATTATAGAGAAAGGGCAAATAGCAATATTAAATTATTTCCTCTAATTAATCCCTTTTTAATGTGCACAAATTTTATGCATTGGGCCACTAGTAAAAAATAAAAACATGCTCTGGCAGGTGTGGCTCAGTTGGTTGGGGTTCGATACCATGCACTGAGATGTGGCCAGGTATATTCTTGGTCAAGGGCACATGCCCAAGTTGCAAGCTCCATCCCCAATGGGGGTCATGCAGAAGACAAGATGATCAATGTTTCTCTCTCTCTCTCTCTCTCTCTCTCTCTCTCTCTCTCTCTTCCTCTCCCTCTAAAAATCAATTAACTATTCTTTAAAAAAACTAAAAATTAAAAATAAAAATTATGAAAGCTTAGCTTGATAAAAAAAAAATATTGTATTCTAACTTAACCACAATATATACATGTGCAAACAGAAACTTATATTTCATCCTTTCCAGTTTGAATGCCTATTTCTTTTTTGTCTAATTGCTCTGTCTAGGTCTTCCAATACTGTGTTGAATAAAAGTAAGTCATGGTTTATGATAATTTTAATGTATTGTTGAAATAAATAAATAAACAATCTGACTCTTTTTACTATGCCACAACTAAAACTTTAAAAATATACTTACAGAAGCAGTTTGAATATTTAAAAAGTAATAATACTAGACATTCACTAAATTCATTTGCTCATTTTATCACCATTCTAATCCCAAAATTTTAAAAATGTTACATAACTGCTTAAAACAGAAATAAAACCTGAAATCAAAGAGTGAAATACTAACTTATAGTGCTATCAATGGCAAGTTCCATCATATTGATTAATAATATGAAAACACTAGCAGATGTGACATAATTATTTAAAAATTAATTACCTTAAATACTATCAAGTGTTAACCTCAACACTAGTACCTTTACTGATAGTATTTTATATTTTTATAATTGTAGGAAAATAAGATTAAAATATGTATTCTATACTATTAAAATGTTAGCTTTGATCATACTTAGTGAAAATTATTTTTCAAAAAATATAATTTTAAATTCAACTTTTAAGTCAGGGTGAAGTTATATTCATTTGCTTATGGTCATTCAACCTTCCATTAGATAAACATATATTGAACACCCAGTCATTGTAGTTAGTACTGGAAATGCAATAAAACAAAAGTCCTTGCCCCAATGGAGCTCTCATTCTAAAATAGGTAGAACAGGGGGAGAAACCAAGATGGCAGCATAAGTGAACACTTGAATTGCTGCCTCGCACAACAATTTCAAAACTACAACTAAAAGACAGAAAGGACATCATCCAGAATGACAGGAAAGCTGGGTGAATGGAAATTCTACAAGAAAAAGGAACGAGAGGGGCTCATGGAGACTCAGAGGAGCTGCAAAAAGCTGAGGTACAGAGATGCACGTGTGGAGAGGACGGGCAGCGAAGTGCCTGGCTGGCTTCCTCTGGTGGGAGGGAGACAAAAACTCTGACTGCACTGAACCCCAGCTCCGGCTGGACTGAATCCCAGTTCCGGGTGAGACTCATATGGGGGAGTCTGGACTGTTGTGAAAAGGGAGGAGTGCAAGGAAACTTAGGGGAGCCGCAAAAGACAAAGGTCTGGAGGTATGCACAAAAGTGCGTACACAAAGGGCTGACTGTTGATTGTACCCCTGGCTTTCTCTAGCAGGAGGGAGACAGAACCTCCCAACTGCACTGAAATCCATGTCGTACTGCACTGAACCCCAGTTTCGGGTGAGTGCCTGTGGACCCAGATTCATACAAGTCCCCGGCGTGCATGGAAACTCAGGGGAGCCAGAAAGGCAGAGGTCTGGAGGCCTATGTGCATATGCGGACAAAGAGGGCTTCAGCAATTACCAAGGAACACTGAGACCCAGGGGCCATGTAGGGCAGGGCTGACAGGAAGCCAAGGCTGTCCCTGGTCAGCCCTGAGACTCCACCCCATCCAAGCTTAGCACAGAGGCTTTTGCAATCTCTTAAGTTTTAAGATGGAGTCCAGCAAAGAAGTTCTCCCTGCGCTGACACAGCTGTCCTCACAACCAATGGGTTTGCAGTTCAATTTCCCCCAGTGATACCAACAGCAATCAAGACTTAACTACAACAAGGCTGTACACACAGTCCACAAAGGGGTGCACCAAGAGAGTCCACCTCAGGTAACTGGGGATGCGGAGCTACTGGGCCATATAGGACACCTAGCACATAAAGACACTCTACCAACTCAGGGAAGCCGTGAAAATGCGGAGACAAAGAAACAGATCACAAATGAAAGAAATGTAGGAAAACAAACGACTGGATATAGAATTCAAAACCATGGTTATAAGGTTTTGCAACAATTTCCTAGAAAATATGGATAAATTTAGCAAGACCCAAAAGGAGATGAAAAAGGACCAACTAGAAATTAAACATACACTGACTGAAATAAAAAAATATTATACAGAGACCTAACAGCAGATTAGAGGAATGCAAGAATCAAGGCAAAGATTTGAAATACAAAGAAGCAAAAAAACATTCCACTGGAAAAGCGAAAAGAAAAAAGAATAAAAAAATGTGAAGATAGTATAAGGAGCCTCTGTAACAACTTCAACTGTACAAATATCAGAATTATGGGGGTGCCAGAAGAAGAGAGAGAGCAAGATACTGAAAACCTATTTGAAGAAGTAATGACTGAAAACTTCCCCCATGTGGTGAAAGAAATAGACTTAGAAGTCCAGGAAGCACACAGAACCTCAAACAAAAGGAATCCAAAGAGGACCACACCAAGACCCATCATAGTTAAAATACCAAGAGCAAAAGACAAAGGGAGAGTATTAAAAGCAGCAAGAGAAAAACAGTTAATTACATACAAGGGAGTACCCATAGATTGTCAGCTGATTTTTCAACAGAAAATATGCAGGTCAGATGGGAGAGGCAAGAAATATTCAAGGTGATGAATAGCAAGAACCTACAACCAAGAATACTCTATCCAGCAAAGCTATCATTCAGAATTGAAGGGCAGATAAAGAGTTTCACAGATAAGAAAAAGCTAAAGGAGTTTATCACCACCAAACCAGTATTATATGAAATGCTGAAAGGTACTCTTTAAGAAGAGGAAGAAGAAGAAAAAGATAAATGTAAAAATTATGAACAACAAATACATATCTATCAACAAGTGAATCTAAAAATCAAGTGAATTAAAAATCTGATGAACAGAATAAACTGGTGAATATAATAGAATCAGGGGCATAGAAAGGGAGTGGACTGACAATTTTCTGGGGGAAAGGGGTAAGGCTGATGCAGGGAGAGACTGGACAAAAATCATACACCTATGGATGAGGACAATGGCGGGGAGGTAAGGGCACAGGGTGGGGTGGGAGTCGGATGGAGGAGAGCTATGGGGGGGGGGAAGGAGACAATTGTAATAATCTGAACAATAAAGATTTATTAAATAAAAAATAAAATAAAATTTGTAGTCACAAAATAGTCATAAGGATGTAAAGTGCAGCATAGGGAATACAGTCAATAATACTATAAAATATAACTATGTATGGTGCCAGATGGACACTAGAAATATCAGAGGGGATCAATTTGTAAAGTATATGATTGTTTAACCACGTGCTCTATGCCTGAAACTAATACAAAATAATAGTGAATGTGAACTGTAATAGAAAAACAAAATAAATTAAGAAGACTCAAAAAAAATAAAAATAAAATAGGTAGAGCAAACACACAATAAATAAATAAGCCAGTAAAATATAAAATAGGTCAGAATGCAGTGGGTGCTGTGGAGAAAAACAAAGCAACATCAGGGTGTTAAGGAGTACTAGAGGAGGTAAGGCTCCGCTAATAAAATAACATGTTCCTGTTAATCTGTATTATGTTAATTTATTAGCCAGCCAGAATAACTTAGCAGAGAACTGCAGGAAGTAAACTTTCAAATAGAAGAACACATAAAAATAATTATTTTATTTATTAATTCAGTCCATTTTGGTTAACTTACTACTGGCATTTCTTCAAAATGGCATTGTGTAAAAGAATAATAATCTTATTTCACTATTACTAAATCCTAGACTGCTATGCTTAACACAAAGGATTTCTTTCTTCATAGGCTCTTTTTAAAATTTCATGGGATCACATTTTCATGCACGCTCCTTTCTCTAGGATGAGAGATTTATTGATGCATTGGTCTAAACATGCATTTGTAGATAACACTCATATTTATATTAAGGAGCTCCTACCACCTAGTAAATAAAAAGAATTCTTCTTTGGTTAAGGTCACCATGTCAAAAGTCCAAATCTCAGAATGTGAGAAATCTCTATTCAGAACTTTAAAGTCCCACATGGCCTAAAAGAGTTATATCTTCATCAGCTATTGCCCAATAGTTTTGTATGTTTGAACTTCAATACTCATGAAAGTAACTCAAACTTCAAACCAGGGATTTCTAAGATGGAAGGCACCTGGCTGGTTTCCCTTGGAGAATGGAGTAAAGACTGAGAATGAATTAGTACAAATGGTGATCAATTATTAGAGGAACAAGTAAAAATGATTCTATTTATTCTCATTTGTGTATTAGGATGAAGGTCAAACCAACAATCACAGAGAAGATGAATTCATGAGGTTAATTTAGCTCCATCTGGCTTTAAGAAAAAGTGAGCTTTCCTATACATCTACACATGTTAAAGTCCTTCCTCTTCCAGGGTCTAAATATAGTTGGGTAATTTTCTGGGCACTGTTATATTGAATATCCATAAAAAGTGGCATCAAAGTTCATGCAAAGTGACCCAAAATAATACTTTAACTAAGGCTTTCCAAAATTTGAGTAATTTTTGGCACACAGAAAAGCCATAGTTTGGGAAAGTCAATAGATTTTATTAATTTATTTATTAATTAAACACTTAATTATCAGTCCTTGAATCCCACAGGTTATGGAAATGATTTGATTCAGTCATTAAGACAGATAAACATTATTTTTTGTTGCATGGTGAATGGTCTTAGAACTAGTTTTTAAGTTAGGGGCCAGGACAATTATATGAATATTACATAGTGGCTTTCACAAACATTGCTTAATGAAGGTCTGTTGATCAATCTCATTGATTGATCATGAGGGGAAGCAGAGTTCCCCCAAAAATATACCTTTTGGGAATATTAATTATTTTAAACTGGTTATTTTCAAGCAATAAAAGATTCAAAAAGAATCTTTTGGTGCATATTTAGACCAATGCATCAAAATATTCTTTTTGAATCTTTTATTTCTTGACTCTTTTGACTCTCTTCCTTTGCCTGCTTAATGGAATTCAGATAGAAACACCTGCTTTAGGAAGGGAACCTTAGCATATTCATGTTAGCACATATGAACTAACTGTGGCTTCAGGGAGGGTCTGTTTGTTAGATTCCCCTCTGTCTCCATTGTTTTTGGGTGGCTAGGCAAGAATTTGTTTACTACATGTTTGCTCTTTCTTATCTACCTGTGAGTTGCCTGCTTTCCTTTTGAAGTCCCAGACCACTGCCTCCCTCTCCTTAGTCCAAAATGGCATATAAGCCTCAATGGCCCAATGTGTCCTCAGTTCTTATGTTCTTATGGAATCCTACACAAAAATAGTGAATCTTGTCATTTACTCTTGTTAACCTGCATCATATTAATTTATTAATCTAGCCAGAATAATTTAGAAAGTAGGAGAATTATTTTTCTGCCCCTACAACCACATATATTTTTTTCCACTACAATCTAGAGCTCTTAGAGGTTCTAAAAGAAAAAGTTGTTCCCCAACCAGTTTGGTTCAGTAGATATAGCATTGGCCTGAGGGCTGAGGGGTTCCAGGTTATAGGCTCAATCCCCTGGTAGGAGGACTTGCAGGAAGTAGCCAATCAGTGATTCTCTCTCATAATTGATACGTCTATTTCTCCCCCTCTCCCTTCCTCTCTAAAATCAATAAAAATATTTGTTAAAGTTGTTCTAGGATGTGGCACCTGAGACAATTGCTAGCAGGTGGCCTTCTAGCAACCATACCTCTTAGTATAAAGTTACCTTAATCTTTCCTTTTAAAAATTTTCCCTGCCTTTTTTCATTCACTTGTCTTCCACTTGTGCACATTGACTTTCCCTGGCTCTTCTTACCACCATTTGGAAGCCCTATAATGTTGTGGGAAAAGCAAGAGCTTTGGTATCTGACACATTTGGATGGTAGTGGTGGTAGTAATGATGATGGTGCTGACTACAGATATCTCTATTGAGCACTTAGAGTATGGAATGGTGTTAAGTGATCTATACACATTATATCATTAAATATCCACAAAACTCCTTTGGTTACAGGTACTGTTATTATTGCTATTTTATAGGCGGGTAAGCCAAGACACAGAAAGCTTAAGTATCTGCCACATGGTCATACTACTAGAGGTTAGTGGAAGCCAGGATTCAAACTCAGCTAGCTCTTCTTCCAGATTCCTAATGCTTAACCATAATGTTAAACAAGCTACTTAATCTCTTTGGGAATTGGTTTATTCAACTGTAAAACAAAAATAATATTATAATGTGGCCAGCATGGCTCAGTGGTTGAAAGTTGACCTATGAACCATCAGATCATGGTTGGATTCCCAGTCAGAGCACATGCCCAGGTTGCAGGCTTTATCCCCAATGTGGGGCATGCAGGAGGCACCAATCAGTGATTCTCTTTCATTATTACTGTTTCTATCTCTCTTTCTTCCTTTCTCTCTGAAATCAATAAAAATATCCTATCTAATAAAGAGGGAATATGCTAATTGACCATCACTCTGTAACAAAGATGGCTGCACCTATTAGCTGAGGCCCAGTTCCCATAAGGAGCCTTAACAAGCAATCAGCAGGGACCTGAGGCTACCTACATTAAAAAGGGATCAACTAGAGGAAATAATTTAATATTGCTATTTGCCCTTTCTCTATAATAGAAGTGTCAGAGATGAAAGAAAATTAGTAAAATGTATATGAAAATCTTCCTCCTGTCAGAGTCGGGGGCATACCACAGGACCCAGAGTCAAGTCCCCACCTACCCACACGTGCCTCAAAATCATGTGAGACTCAGACCCGGCCACCCCTACCCCCATTACACTAGATCCAGACACAGGCAGTCCCACCCTTGTTAAGCACTGCCAGGCAGGAGGTGTAGCCTCAGGTCACCTGGCTTGGGGCCAGGGAGTGGGGCATGGTCTGACATCCCCCAGCCCAGACCAGGGCAGGGGGCATTCCTTGAGGTCCTCCATCAAGTGCTGCCAGGTGAGGGACATGGCCTGGGATCCCCTGTCAAGCCCTGCTGGATGGGGGGCATGGCCTGAGTTCTACTGTCAAGTCCTGCCAGGTGGCGTGAGGGGGGGATGAAGGGAGAAGGGTCACAGCCTCAGAGCTTCTGGCTCAGCACAAGGAAAAGGGTGCAGCCTCAGGTCCCCCAATAAGCCCTGCTGGTCGGGGTCACGGCCTGAGTTCCTCTGACCAAGCACTGGGGGTGCACCTTGAAGACCCCTGTCAAGCCCCACCAGGCACCTTGATGGTCCCCTGTCAAATGCATCTCAGCTCCCCTGGCCTGGCACCAGGGTGGGGGGTGCAGCCTGAGGCCCCCCAGCCTGATGCAAGGGCGGGGGGCACAGCCTGATGTCCCCTAGTCCAGCACCAGGACAGGAAGCACACCTTGAGGTCCCCTGCCAAGTCCCATGGGATGGGGAGGATGTAGCCTCAGGTTCCTGCTGATTTCTCATTAAGGCTCCTTATAGAAACTTGGCCTCAGCTGTGGGTACAGCAATCTTTGTGATGGAGTGATGATCAATTAGCATATTCCCTCTTTATTAGATAGGATGGGAAGAAGAGATACTCCACCCAGGGTTTAGATCCTTTGACATTGTCTCACAATTCTTGGATACTTGCTTCTATTTTGTTTTTATTTTTCATTCATTGTTTCCTCTATTTATTTCAATGTACTAATAGAGAATATCTATTGATCTATTTTTATTTTTACTTGTGGGGGGCATTAAGATGCTAACATTTATTGAGAACAAACAAGTTTTTCCAGACACAATTTTGTTTCTTTTCTTCATAGTCCATCAAAGTGGGCACTCACTATTTTCATTTTGTTGATAGGGAAAATGTGGGTTACTGAGTTTTAGTACTTTTGCTGAAATCATACAAAAAGTGAGAGAGTTGGCACTAGACTTGATATTCTTCACGCCACAGGCTTTGCTGTTTGTGTTGTACCACATTGCTATGAGGATTATTTTTTCCTTCTTAATTTTGTTTGTTTGTTTGTTTGTTTAAAGTATTACAAATATTAGTACACATGTCTCCTTTTTTTCCCATTGACCTCCTCCTGGATTCCCTTACCCCCAGCACTTGCCTTCCCTGCCTCCAGTGTCTTGTGTCTATTGGTTGTGCTTATATGTGTGTATACAAGTTCTTCAGTTGATCTCTTACTCCACCCATCCCCAACCTTCCCTTGCCCTATTTTTTTTTCTTAAAATTTTTATATATTTTTTAATTAAATCTTTATTACTCAGATTATTACATTTGTTTTTCTTTTTTCCCCTCCATAGCACCCCTCCACCCAGCTCCCACCCTTCCCTCCCTCCCGTTGACCTCATCCATAGGTGTATGATTTTTGTCCAGTCTCTCCCTGTATACCCCTCACCCCTTTCCCCCTGAGAATTATCAGTCACGGGTGGGTCTGGAGCAGCAAGTCCTCCGCGGGCTCCGCCCTGAGTGACTTTTCAGTCCGCAGGCCGACGCTCTACCCACTGAACACACCTCCTCCTGCTGCCACAGCGGCAGCACACACACGTGGGGGGGGGGGCAGGGGGCCGCGGGGTCGCAGGGGTTAAGGGAACCAGCACCAGCGCTCGCTCTTGCAGGTCAGGCCCGGCCCGAGCCGCACCGGAAGCCCTGAGGGCAGGTGCCCTGGTGGCTCGACCTATTTTTTTTTTATTAAGTGCTTCAGAGTTCTTTAGAACAGTTTCCTCAACCATCTCACCCTTCTCCCTGGGTTCCAAATTATACTCTCTGGCTCAGTGCTGCAACATTAAGATCATCCTTGCCCTGACCAGGTAGCTCTGTCCCAGTACGCCAAGATTGCAGGTTCAATCCCCAATCATGGAACATGCAAGTAGAAACCAATGAGTGCATAAATCTGTGGAACAACAAATTGATCTCTTTCTCATTCTCTCTCTCTCTCTCTCTCTCTCTCTCTCTCTCTCTCTCTCTCTCCCCTCTCTCTCTCTCATCAATAAATAATTTTTAAAAATATCATCTTTAATGCATAAACAGTGGCATAATGCCATTAAGAGTAATTAGCAGCTTGTTAAGCATCCCTTAAAGTCCTTACCTCCCTGCCCCTCACTCAGCTGTTGGCTTATATTTGCCTTTTTTCCAGAAAGGAATAAAGTATCTATTTATCAAATCAGTTTATATTAAGTAAAAATAGTATCAGTTTCCCACTTGAAATCAGTATAGTGGCCAATGTGCATCAAACTAAAGGATGGCTAGAGGTCCAAGATGAAGTCTTGCAGCTAAAGGAATAACTACTTTTCATAAAGAAAAAAATAAACATTGAAAAAAATTAAAAACAGAAACCAAGTTGGTACTTATCACAAACAGATTCACTGATAACGTGGAATGTACCACAATCTAAAATTCCTTTCTAGGATATCTACCACTCTTACAGACTAAGAGATTGAAAAAAAAATCTACTAGTATTCAAATGCTAATTGGTTTCTCAGTTCTAAATGTTGAAGGCTGCATTGATGGGAGTCAGCCTACATTATGTATTTCACTGCCAAGAAAAACAAAATCCTAAGAAAAGGTCCAGATAGAATGCAACCCTGAGATACTAGATATCATTTGACCTTCAAATGAATGTTTATTCATATTAATGTGGTCTCAAAGGTAAAATTACAAGAGCCCACTCCAGGACCCCAATCTGTAGTGCAATACCCAGCATCTGTAACAGCTTGCCTCACCTGAGGAAGCAGCACAGACCAGTATTCCTAATCCAAATACATCAGAAAGGTTGTTTAACATCAGGGCAAGGGAAGGAATATAGATTCCCACCATGGTTGTGTTATTAAGTGGACATGCCTATCTGTCTTGAATCTGGGCCAAAACTCTATTGCCTGTTTCTTCATGCCTGATATGAATCCTGACAAACTTGCTTGTATGTTGAATTCGACTTCTGCCTGTACATGATCCTCTTGCTGTGCATGATCATCTGGACAGTTCTCCAATCTACAAAAATTAGCCAGATTCCCTATCATGACTTGAATTCTCATATTTTTCCCAGCTCCTCTGAAACTCTCAACTGTGACATGGGTCCTCTGGTTTCTCCTAACACTCAGGTTCTTTGGTTTTACCTGACATCCTGAACCCCAGTTTGCATGCTAAGGTCATGCATCATCTTGTCCTTCTGCACTTACTCCTAAACTTGAATACTCAGAAGGCAGAAAATGTGTCTCTGTAAATTCTCTTGGCATAGCACACATGCAGTTAAGTGGTTTTTGATTATGATAACTGAATGTGCTCAAAAGTTCTGATAATGGAAACAAATTAAGTTCCTTCAAAATGAAATTTATGAAGGCCTACCAGATTAATACTTCCACAGAGTGGTAGATAAAAATGCCTTTCACCACTAGTAGAAATGAATCACTTTCAACTAACAAGGCAATCTTTTAAAGACAGGTAGAAGAGGGAAGTGCATGAGAGAGGCAAGCCAGAAACAGCCCAATATAGCAGAAGTCACACAGAGACCTGCAGAATCCAAACAAGAACCTTGTAAATGCCCACTGCCTTCAATGTTCTTTATCTACATTCACTTCAGAGAGTACAATTTTTTCCAAATTTTATAAGAAAAATAGGTCTTGGGTGGCTATTTTATGAACATGATTGCAAAGTACTTTTTATCATAAAAATTTTTCTTGGCTAGAGATCCAAGATGGCTGCTGATGAGATGACAGGATGCAAGATAGTGTGTAAGAGAAAAAAAGGAGAGTGCATGGACAAGTAGTGAGTGTCTGTATTTGTTAGTGAGGGACAGCTATATTTCAAGAAACTGTTGGGGACTGGTGGACCGCCCCCCCCCAACCCCGCTGTGACCAGGCAGGCTCTACTGCAAATGAAATTTATCCTGGAGTGCAGACTCTGCCACAGAGGCCATGCCATGGTAAAGGGGAGACCGGCTGTGATCGAAATACCCAGCCTTACTTTCATCTGGGGAGACCTTGAATACCTCCAGGACCTTACAACCACAATGATCAGGGACCAGCTACCTCAGCTACAAACCGACTTAATGCCAGAATTCCTGCCTCCCCAACCACAGGCACCTGGGAGGTGTGCTCAGGGTTAAACAAAGTGGCACAGAAAATGTGGACAGGCCCTGTGCCTTCTCACAGAGCGGATAGAAGGAACAGCTGAATCAAACAGCACTCACCCAGAACTGGCAAATTAAACACAGCTGGTGAGGCAATCTGCAGACAAAAAGGTCCGATATTGCCTAGAGAAAGTTGATGCTAGAAAGAGAGCTACTTAACCAGAAACCCTGAGAGGAGCAATCATGGGGAGACCAAAAAACAGCCCATATATGAAAAAAAAAAGGAGGCATCACCAGAAAAGGAAGTAAATGAAATGGAGGCAAGCAATATGACAGAGAAAGAATTCAGAGCAATGGTCATAAGGTTGCTGCAAAGGATGGAAGACAAATTCAACAATGTGTGTAAGAACCAGGGGAAAATGAAGAACCAAGAAGAAATGAAAAAATGGCATTGCTGCTTTCAGAACTCAAAAGAAAGCATCAACAGTAGACTAGAAGAAGTGGAGGACCACATCAGTGAGCTAGAAGACAAGGTAGGAAAAAATAGCCAAGCACAGCCACATCTAGAAAGAAAATAATGTAAAAAACAAACAAACAAACAAACAACAACAACAACAAACAGGATGGCCTAAGGGAACTTTGGGACAACACGAAACAAAACAACATACAAATAATACTGGTGCCATAAGGAGAGTAAACTGAGCAAGGAATAGAAAACCTGTTTTAAGAAATACTGACAGAATATTTCCCTGAAATAGGGAAGAAAAAACTCACACAAATCCAAGACGCTCACAGCGTCTCAAACAAGATGAATCTCAAAAAAGACTGACACCAAGACACATTATAATTAAATTGGCAAACACCAATGACAAAGTAAGAATCTTAGAGACTGCCAGAAAGAGAGTGAGAAAGTTATCTACAAAGAATCAGATTAGCAACTGATTTCTCAACAGAAACACATCAGGCCAGAAGAGAATGGAATGAAATATACAAAGACATGCAAAGCAAAGGTCTAAATACCAGAATACTTTACCCAGCAAGGCTATCAATCAAAATTTAGGGCGAAATCAAGAGCTTCACAGACAAAAAAGGACTAAGGGAGTTTATTATCACCAAACCAGCAATGCAAGAAATGCTAGAGACTGTTGTAAAAAGAAGAAATAGGGAGGGAAAAAAGGAACACATGCATAAAGAATAAAAATGGCAACAAACAAGTGCCTATCAAAAATAATTACAAACGCAAATGGATTAAATCCCCCCATCAAAAACCATAAGGTAGCTGAGTGGATATGAAAACATGACCCATATATTGGCTGTCTACAGAAAACCCACCTGAGAACAAAGGACTAACACAGACTTATGGTGAAGAGATGGAAAAAGATTTTCAGGTGAGTGGAAAGGGAAAAAAAAAGATGGGGTAGAAATACTTTTATCTGACAAATTAGACCTCAAAGTGAAGATCATAACAAGAGAAGGAAGGCCAGTTCATATTACCAAAGTAGCAATTCAACAAGAAGATTTAACTCTGGTAAACATATATTCACCCAATACAGGAGCACCCAAATACATTAAAAAAAAAAAAAAACTTCTTGAAGATATCAAGGGAGAGATTGACAGCAATACAGTCATAGTAGGGGACTTTAATACCCCACTAACACCACTGGACAAATCCTCTACACAAAATTACAGCAAAGAACCTCTATCATAAATGACTCACTATATCAGGTAGAATTAATTGACATCTTCATAACATTCCACCCCAAAGCTACAGAACATATATTCTTCTCAAGTGCACATGGGTCATTTTCAAAGACAGACCACATATTGGGACACAGGCAAAGTTTCTTCAAATTCAAGAAGATAATAATCATATCAAGCATCTTCTCAGATCACAATGGCATAAAACTAGAAATCAACTACAATAAAATCAATAAGAAAAATCAAACACCTGGAAGCTAAATAGCATATTGAACAATGATTGGGTTACCAAAGAGATCAAAGAAGAAATAAAAGGTATCATTGCAACAAATGATAATGAAAACACAACAATCCAAAATCTATGGGGCACAATGAATGCAGTCCTGAGAGGGAGGTTCATACCATTACAGGCCTACCTCAAAAAAAGAAAGAAAGAAAGAAAGAAAAACAATAATAAATTATCTAACCCTGCAACTTAAAAAATTAGAAAGAGAGCAACAAGAACAGCCCAGAATAAGCAGAGGAAGGAAATAATAAAGATCAGAGCAAAAATAATTGACATAGAAACCAAAACAATAATACAAAATATCAATAAACTAAGAGCTGGTTCTTTGGAAGGATAAATAAGATTGATAAACTTCTAGCCAGCCTCACCAAGAAGCAAAGAGAGAGGACCCAAATAAACAAAATTAGAAGTGAAAGAGGTGACGTAACAACCAATCCCACAGAAATACAAACAATTATGAAGAAATACTATGCACAACTCTATTCCAACTCTATTCCGACAGCCCAGATGAAATGGATATATTCTTAGAAAAATACAAGCTCCTAAAACTCAATCAAGAAGAATCAAAAAACTTGAATAGGTTGATAACTACCAAAGAAATTGAAACAGCGATCAAAAATCTTCCAGCAAACAAATCCCTGGTCTGGACAGCTTTACAGGGGAGTTCTACCAAGCATGCAAAGAAGAACTAAAACCTATCCTCCTCAGACTATTCCAAAAAATTCCAGAGGAAGGAATACTTCCAAGCTATTTCTATGAAGCCAGCATTATCTTAACACCAAAACCAAATAACGACACCAGAAAAAAAAGAAAACTACAGGTCAATATCCTTGATGAACATAGATGCTAAAACCCTCAACAAAATTCTAGCAAATCAGATCCAGCATCATCAGTGGTTCTCAACCTTTTTAATGTCACAATGCTTTAATACAGTTCCTCATGTTGTGGTGACTCCCAACCATAAAGTTATTTTCATTGCTACTTCATAACTGTAATTTTGTTACTATTATGAATCATAATGTAAATATCTGTGTTTTCCAATGGTCTTAGACGACCCTGCTAGTGGTTCTCAACTTGTGAACAGTTGAGAACCACTGCAGTAGAGTTCCGATCACAGCCAGTCTCCCCTTCACCATGGCATGGCCTCTGCGGCATGTAACATACACCATGACCAAGTGTGATTTATTCCGAGGATGCAAGGATAGTACAGTTCCATAAGTCAATAAATGTGATATGTCACATAAACAAACAGAGAGAAAATTCAGATAATCATATCAATCGATGCAGAAAAAGCATTTGACAAAATCCAACACCCTTTCTTGATAAAAACTCTCAGGAAAGTGGAAATAGAGGGCTCATACCTAAACATAATGAAAGCCTTATATGACAAACCTACAGCCAACATTATACTCAATGAGCAAAACTAAACAACAAAACAACAAGAAAATCCACTGCATGGGAGAATATATTTGCCAATGATATTTCTGATAAGAGTTTAATCTCCAAAATTTAACAAAAACTCATACAACTTAACAAAAGGAAGATAAACAATCCAATAAAAAAAATGGACAAAGAATCTAAATAGACATTTTTTGAAAGAGGACATACAGAAGGTCCAGAGACATATGAAAACATGTTCAAAGTCATTAATCATCTGAGAGATGCCAACAAAAATGACAATGCAGTACCATCTCACACCTGTCAGAATGGTTGTCATGAACAAATCAATAAATAACAAGTTCTGGCAAGGATGTGGAGAAAAAGGAACCCTCGTGAACTGCAGGTGGGAATGCAGACTGGTGCAGCCATTGTGGAGAATAGTATGGAGTTTTCCCAAAAATGTTAAAACTGAAACTCCCATATGACCCAGTAATCCCACTTCTAGGACTATATTCCAAAAAACCAGAAACACCAATCAGAAAGGATATATGCACCCCTATGTTCATAGCAGCACAATTTACAATAGCTAAGTTTTGGAAACAGCCTAAGTGCCCATCAGCAGATGAGTGAGTTAAAAACTGTGGTACATCTACACAATGGAATACTACACCACTATAAAAAAAGAACGAACTTTTACCATTTGTAACTGCATGGATGGAACTGAAGAGCATTATGCTGAGTGAAATAAGCCAGTGGGAGAAAGATAAATATCACATGATCTCACTTATATGTGGGATATAATGATCAATATAATTTGATTAACAAGAATAGATCCAGAGACAAATGGTAGGGGATGGGGGATTAGAGAGCAACCAAAAGACTTGTATGCATGCATATTAGCATAACCAATGGACACAGGCACTAGGGTGGTGGGGGCTTGCCCGGGGTGTGAATGGCTGGGGGAGGAGGGGTGGTCAATTGAGGAAAAAGAAGACATATTTAAAACTCTAGACAATAAAAAAAATCCCTTGGTTTCCTCCTTAATACAACATTTTCCAAAGCCTAAATTATACAATGCTCAGAGAGCCATTCTACATTTGCGATCTGTGTTTTTAACTCCCTGGGATGCGACCATTTCTAACAGACTTCTCTGCACTGTTGGCTCTCAAATGTTTTGCAACAATGATTGAAAGGAATTAGATAGGAAGTTTAAAAATTATAATTATAATTACAATGGTAATTGGTTATATGCAGGATTTTAGATTAACTGGATGACTACTAAATGATGTCTATCAAACAATGGGGTAATTATCTTTTCCCCCACTATCTATGTGTCACTTTTACCAATACCAAAAATTAGATAATGCATGTGTTTCTATAAGCTTAGCATTGCATTAGTAAGACAACAAAAATCAAAGAAAATTGTGGAATGAATTTATTAACATTGCAACAGCTATTAATAATTTTTACCTTGGTACTTTTTAAGAATATTCAAGAGATCACTGATAGGCTTTTATTCAAAATAAGAGTGTGCAAGTAGCACATGTGCCTGTGGGAGAGAGTTCAACTCTATGGAATTCCTATATTCTTCCCCATAAAAGTGTTTCATTAAAAATGCAAAACTAAATGCAATTTAATGTTTATGTCTCCATAAATCTTATCTTATAAATTGGGTTACAAACCTAAAAAATATATATATATATATTTCTCAGGCCATGTGTCCCAATCTTTGGGATTTGGTTCAGAATATATGAGAACCACAGGGCCAGGGAAATAGGCATACATTCTGATATTACAATATGTTACAGATTCTGGATAATAGGACCAAGAAGATGTAATTTGATTGGGGCTAGTTTATATTTTTGTGGTTATTCTTTAGATCTTAGGGATGGAAAGTCAGGCTGCTAAACCCTTTATTAATGACAGCCTTCATTCAATTGGTGAACCTAATCTCTGGATGGTCGGAAACATTTTCTGGGCCTGAGGAAACAGGACACGTTTCTGAGGGAGGCAATCAAGTTTAATACTGAGCAGGAAACAGAGACTGCCAAGATCCAAAAAGTTCAAAAACCTAGGATCGTAGTTATTAATATTTCTTAAACACTTACTACATACTCTATTTGCATAATCTCCTTTAATCCTTAAAACAGCTCTATGAGGTTAGCTCTATTATTTGATCTATTTCATAGAAAAGGAATCTGAAGTTCAGACAGGTTAAATAAACTTGTCATAGGTCACAGAGGTGATAAGTGGAAAAGGCAGAGTTCAAACCTAGGACTTTAATTCTAAAACCCAAACTTAGCAATATGTCAAAAATGACAAGGAAACAATCAGTTGAACATAGAAATATAGTCAAATCAGAAGTTGTGCTAGTTTCAAAGTCTTATTTTAAATAGGCCAGGATTCTCAGAATATTAGGAAAGAATAATATAGAAAGAAATATGGGGTTGGAGTCAGACAGACCTGAATTCATAATTCAGTGCTTGAAAAAAAAAAGTAGTTATATGACTAAGGGCTAGTTTCTACCTTGGTCAAACATAACTCCCTCATTTACAAATGGAGGGATAATGATACCTGTGTCTTTCCATATCATTCATAGAATTAAATGAGATAATATATGTAAAGTGCCTACCAGTTCCTGGCACCTAATATGCACTCAATAAGCAGTCTAAGTGGTATTGATCATTATTGTGCATGGAGCCACAGTAGCCTACAAAGATCCTTCAAGTGGTGTCTGGCATGGTTCAATATGCAGGTCATACAAAACTGTGGGTTTTAAAAGTGTCATTTTGGCCCCTTTAAAAAGCAATAAAAACATTTTTAAATGAAGCCTAGTAAATAATAGCTCTTTACCCAAACAACAGTATAATACTTTATTTTTTTTAAATGTGCAGTACTAAGAGTAGAAACAGTAAAATAAATGGTGTCTTTTGCCTCCAAGTGTTCTCCAGCATAGTCTGAAAATGCCTGAGAGAGGCAACACACTGAATGAACCAAAGGAACACCTTTATTTCATTATTTAAGTTTCCGGGCATATTTTTAGGCTTGAAGAACCCTGATAATCATCAAATGACAAACAAAAGGTCATTTACTTCTAAGATCCTGTCATCCAGCCCCCTTGCTTAAGGCACACTTGCTTAAGAACCAGGCTGAACAGATGGCTGATGATTCCCCTGCCTTCTTTAGTAATGTGTGTGTGCTTGGCAAGCTTCTCTGTCAGGGAGTGCTTCCTCATTACATAGGACTCCAGAAGAGTTACTCTACACCGTCCATAGATTTTTTTGATGCCACATTTCTTTTTAAAAAGTGATTTTCTAACGAAAAGTCACAAAAACATGTAACTCATGATTAATAACTTGAAGAGATTTCTTCATACTGAATAAAGGTTTGCCACTGCCAATTTTAAATCACCTATAATACCCTACTCTTATCGGTATCTGTGCAAAACCCAAAAACTTAAGACAGTTTTTCCATGGTTCCTCCACCCACAGGTCTCTCATATAGTCATGCATTGAGATGGAAAGCACAATGTTCCTAAACATTATCTAATAAACACCTTGAGGACATTTGCTTTAAGAATCAATAATTAAATGTTGCCCCTGATATAAAAAGTGGTACTGCTGACACACTTCAGGCAGAGATCTTGGGCTCAAAATACTTTTTGTGCAGTAGCAGATTTTCAGTGGATCAGTAAGTATTTTTCCCAAGGACACATATTTGTAAACTACATGTTTAAGATTTGGGAAGCAAGGCTAGAGGAAGCAAAGAAGGCAAAATGAATGCAAGAGAAGATGGCTCGCTTCAGCACATAAATCTCCAATCTTTACTCTTATATGACTAACTTCTTTCTCCCATTACCTTGGCCTCTCACTGTGTGTTAGAATACATTTTCACTTGTTTGAAAACATTGTGTGAACATGCATCAATATGGCTGATGGATGAATCTCACAAATATAATCTTGAAAGACTGCAAAATATGACTCCATTTATATAAAGTAAAAATGGGCAAAACTAATATATGCTATTAGAGGACAAGATGGCACTTAACCTTGAAGGGATAGAGACTAGAAGCAGGCATAAGGGATGCTTCCAGGGTATTGGGGAGATTCAATTTCTTGATCTGCATATTGGCTACATGGCTATGAAGAAGCATCATCCTTCACACTTATAATATGTATATTAAATTTTGATAAATACTAATTTTTTAAAGCTAGGTGTGGGGATTTTCCATGTAGCAGGCTTTACCCAAATGCCTCATTCCTCTCTCCATGGATAAAACTAATATTAACCAAGTGAACACAGGAGACATAGGCAGTGTGCTGGTACATTTCTCTGTGTTGCAAAATGAATAAATGGTTTCTATGGTTCCTTTGTAACCATGGATTATAGGGTACTTTGGCTGTCTTCATTTTTCCATCCATCAAATACCAATTGAGCACCTTTTATGTACTCCACACTGTATGATACACCAGGAATAACAAAAGTGACTGATATATATATGGCCTTTGTTCTCTCAGAGCTTACAGTCTGATGGAGCAGATGTACAATAAAGCATAAAATAATTACATATAATCACTGCAGAGTGTAATAATGTAAAATGTAGGAAAATATTATAAAGTGGAATAATGGTGAAATTAGGAGGTCTTCTTTAGTTAGGCTGGCTGAGGAGGGCCTCCCTGAAATCATCAACAAAGTTTAGGGGAATCATCTTATATGAAAAGCCTGAGGTAGAAAAGCCTAAGAAACCACAAAGTGACTAGCTCTCCTTATATTACCAGTGAACCTGCTAACACTATGGGGAAGACAAGGGGTGGTATCAAGAAGCAAAGGATTTCCAGGAAAAACTCACAAACCTGAAAGTGATTGGCTGCCAGGTTTGAAGACTTGTTGATTATGATTATCATCTTTACTTACTTAGTTAAATGTTCAGAGTGAAAGATGGCTGAGGAGCACCAAAAAAACCTTTTTTGGCTTTTTAGAAAATTAAAGAGTTGTAAACTCACAACATGATACATCAAGGCTACACTCATACATACTAGAATTCTCTTGACTAAGTCCTTATTATGTCATGTACTTGAATCAAACTTCCAGAGCTAAAGTCTACTATAACCACATTAGCCTATATAAGACAAACACTATCCAGACTCACATTGCAATTCCCCATCCCCGACACACACACACACACACACACACACACACACAGAGAGTGAGAGAGAGAGAGGGGGGGGGATAAAAGGACTGTACTTATATATGAGGACATTCTTTGAGGTGATGTTATAATGTATTAAACAGCAGTATCAACATAGATATTTCCCTTTCAAGTATGGATGAATCCATTAAAAATAAAGCATCTTAATTCATGGAAACATGTCCCTAGTATTTGCACAAGTAAGTCAACTTTTGGCAAGGTGGACTATTCTCATGTTTCTCACCCAGGTCTAAAGCAACTGTGCCATGTGCTAAAGGCTTTTCATGTTCATTCTAATTTGAAAAATTGTTTTATGAGGATTCACTTCATGCAAAAGCAAATACTCAAGAACATTTTTTTCCATTTATTTTCCTAAAGTTTTCTGAGCCTTCTGTTATACTCTGGGATGCCCAGATCTGACTGAACTAGCATGTCTCCCACCACAAAGCCTAGGTAGAACAATTTGACCTCTTTTTAGGAGAAAGTCCTGGTATCAACAGGGGTCTCTCCTTGCCTCTGAGTCTAAAGTATTCCCGGTATAAGTGAGGAGAGTATATCTGGAAGAAAAGTCCAATATAAAGGAAAGTATACTTGACATGTCTTGGGGTTTGAGCCCTAACTATAATCTCTGATGAAGAGACTATATTTGAACCTGTGACCTCCCGCACCACTACAGCTGACTAGAACACCTAATGCAAGAAGGAGGGCCTAGTCATGAGCTGGGTTGAGCCAATCATATGCCATCAGAAATTGAAACCTAGAGATGTGAAGGTATGGGAATCTGAAAAGTCATGCAGAGTTAGAGCCTAGATATTCATATCAAACAAGCTCAAGATGACTAGGAAGAGGAAGCCAATTAAAGGAACAGCGGTGTGAGTGGAAAAGAAGCAAATGTGCAGAGATAACCTATTAGAAAGAGCAGGCATAAGAAAAACTATGCATTCCAGAGAGGTGAGAATCATGGGAGAAAAAGAGGGTGTAGAAAGAAGAAATTACTAAGTGCATTGCAAATAAAAGGAAGAAACATAAACATAGTAGTAAGTGAAAAATACTGCATTGTGATCAAAGGCATCTCTGTGCAAATTTTTCAGGACTCTCATGTTTACCTTTCATAATATCCTTGCCTAGCCCCTAATTATATTCTTGGGACAGTAGCATAACCCTAGGAAAGGGTATGGGCATTTAAACCAACTAGATTAGGGTTAAAAATCCAGATCCTCCACCTCATAGCTCTATGGATTTAGGTAAATTTTTTTTATCTCTCCAAGTCAAATTTTTGTAAAAGAGGAATAATCTCTATCTATAAGATTGTTGTGAGATTTCAAATAGGGAATAAAATGCACATGGCAAGGTGCCTGGCAGGTAGTAGAAGCTAAAAAAAAATATTACTCCACATTCTCTCAGTGCAATGGATATGGGTTAGGGTGTGGAATTTACCTTTCAAGTTACATGATTTTTTATGTTTACTTAATATTTTATTTAGTAAAGATGGACTAGTTTTAATTCTTCCTGGTTCTAATTTGCACAGAAGGATGATTATTTTTAAATGAACTGATATGACTTTCCTAAAGAGCTGACTCTCAAATTTTGATATGTAAAAATATTTTTTTTAAATCCAAAGTCAATGATCAATTATTTTTAAAAACCTTTTTATTATTACCGCAGTGGATTTCAATCTCATTTCTCAGAGCTCTAAGGCATCACAGAGATTATTAAATGGTCATGGTTTGGGAAAACAAAGCCCTCTCTCTAATCTGGGCAACTCTAATTTTCTTAATTATTTTAGATATTGGGTTTTCACATGAGACTTTGTTTATGAAGTGAGTTGTATTTCCTTAAGAAAAAAATGAAAAACACTTCAAAAAACTGCTGTACAACATGGCCACTTGCCCTTGGCATAAACAGTCATGCCTGAATTGCAATTGCATTTGTATCTGATTTTTCTACAATTCTAGTTTCCTCATCCTAGCACAGCTATAAACATAAGGCCTCGAGTCATTTTAACATGGATCAAAACTGCCATCTGGAAATATACCTAATCTTAAGTATATCTTAAGTATAGATGTATGTACTCATACACAGTCAAGAGCAAACTTATACAAAAGAAATAGCATTGGACATAATACAGACAAGATGGGATAAATAGAGATAGAACTACATAACTAGACACCCAGAGAAGAGAGACCACAGGGAGACAAAGTAACAACCCCTATATGAAAGAAAAACAGGCATCACCAGAAAAGAAAGTAAGCAAAATGGAGGCAAGCAATCTAACAGAGAAAGAATTTAGAGAAATGGTCATAAGGTGGCTGAAAAGAATGGAAGACAAATTTGACAATATGAGTAAAAACCAAGAAGAAATGAAGAAAAACCAAGAAGAAATGAAAAATGACATCGCTGCTCTAAAGAATTCAATAGATAGCATCACAAGTAGACTAGAAGAAGCAGAGGACCACATCAGTGAGCTAGAAGACAAGGTAGCAAAAAATACCCAAGCACAGCAGCTTCTAGAAAAAAAAAATATTAAAGAGCAGGAGAACATCCTAAAGAAATTTTGAGATAACATGAAACAAAACATCTGCATAATAAAGGTTCCAGAAGGAGAGGAAATTGAGCAAAGCATAGAAAACCTGTTTGAAGAAATAATGACAGAAAACTTCAGTGATATAAGGAAGAAAAACCCCACAAAACTCCAAGAAGCTCACAGAGTCCCAAGAAAAATGAACTCCTAAAGAACGACACCAAGGCACATTATAATTAAGTTTGCAAATACCAACGACAAAGTAAGATACTTAAAAGCAGTCTGAGAGAGACAGAAAGTTACCTACAACAGATCCCTCATCAGACTAGTGACCAATTTCCCAACAAAAACACATCAGGCCAGAAGGGTATGGAATGAAATATACAAAGACATGCAAAGGAAGGGCCTGAATCAAATAATGCTGTACCCAGCAAGGCTTTTAATTGAAATTGAAGGTGAATTCAGGAGCTTCATAAACAAAAAAGGAATAAGGGAATTTATTAGCACCAAACCAGCAGTACAAGAAATGTTAAAGAATCTGCTGTAAAAAAATAAATAGGAAGCAAAGAAGGAACACAAGGGTAAAGAATAAAAATGGCAACTGATAACTACCTATCAATAATAACTTTAAATGTAAATGGAGTAAATGCTCCAATCAAATGACATAGGGTAATGGATTAGGTAAGAAAACATGACCCATATATCTGCTGTCTATAAGAAACCAACCTCAGAAAAAAAGATGCACACAGACTCAGGGTGAAGGGATGGAAAACGGTTTTTTAGGCAAATGGAAATGAAAAAAAAAGCTGGAATAGCAATATTATATCTGACAAATTAGATCTCAAAGTGAAGGACATAATAAGAGATAAGGAAGGCCATTTCATAATGCTAAAGGGAGCAATCCAACAAGAAGAAATAACTCTGGTAAACATATACACACCCAATACAGGAGCACCAAAATACATTAAAAAAACTCGTGGAGGATATTAAGGGAGAGATTGACAGCAATACAATCATAATAGGAGACTTTAATACCCTAAAGTCACCACTGGACAAAGTCTCTAAACAAAAAATCAGCAAAGAAATATCAATTCTAAAGGACTCACTAGACCAGATGAAATTAATAGACATTTTCAGAACATTTCACCCCAAAGCCACAGAATATACATTCTTCTCAAGTGCACATGGGTCATTTTCAAAGATAGACCATATGTTAGGTCATAGGCAAAGTCTCTTCAAATTCAAGAAGATAGAAATCATATCAAGCATCTTCTCAGATTACAGTGGCATAAAATTGGAAATCAACTACAATAAAAATAATCCAAAGAAATAAAAAACATGGAGACTAAACAGCATGCTTATAATGACTGGGTAACCAGAGAGATCAAGTAACAAATAAAAAACATCATGGCAACAAATGACAATGACAACACAACAATACAAAATCTATGGGACACAGTGAAAGCAATCTAAAGAGGGAAGTTCATACCTCTACAAGCCTACTGCAAAAAAACAACAAAGAGTGGTAATAAATTACCTAACCCTGTAACTCAAAGAGTTAGAAAGTGAGCAACAAGAAAATCCCAGTGTAAGCAGAAGGAAGGAAATAGTAAAGATCAGAGTGGAGATAAATGACATAGAGACCAAACCAAGCATAGAAAGGATCAACAAACCAAGAGCTGGTTCTTTGAAAGGATAAACAAGATTTATGGACCTCTATCCAGGCTCACCAAGAAGCAAAGAGAGAGGATCCAAATAAACAAAATCAGAAATGAAAGAGGTAAAATAACAACAGACCCCAGCGAAATACAAAGGACTGTTAAAGAAATACTATGAACAACTCTATTCCAACAAACTGGACAACCTGCAGGAAATGGACATATTCCTAGAAAAATATAACCTTCAAAAACTCAATCAGGAAGAATCTAAACAGCTCAATAGTCCAATAACTATGGAAAAAATTGAAGCAGTCATCAAAAAGCTTCCATCAAACAAAAGCCCGGGTCCAGATGGCTACACAGGGGAGTTTTACCAAACATTGAAGGAACAATTAAAACCTACCCTCCTTAGACTTTTCCAAAAATTTCAAGAAGAAGGAACACTTCCAAGCTCCTTTTATGAAGCCAGTATTACTTTAATAGCAAAACCAGATAAAGATAACGCAATGAAAGAGAATTGCAGGCCAATGTCCCTTATGAACATAGATACCAAAATCCTCAACAAAATTCTAGCAAATCGTATCCAGCACTACATCAGAAAGATAATACACCATGACCAAGTAGGATTTATCCCAGGAATGCAAGGATGTTACAATATACACAAATAAATAAATGTGATACATCAAATAAACAAATTGAGAGATAAAAATCACAGTCACATGAACTGATGCAAAAAGAGCATTTGACACAATCCAACACCCTTTCTTGATAAAACTCTCATCAAGGTGGCAATAGAAGGATCATACCTCAACATAATAAAAGCCATATATGTTAAAGCCACAGCTAACATCATACTCAATGGGCAAAAAACTAAAAGCATTTCCCCTAAGAACAGGAATAAGACAAGGATTCCCAATCTCACCACTCCTGTTCAATATAGCACTGGAAGTATTAGCCATTGCAATTAGACAAGAAAAAGAAATAAAAGTTATCCAAATTAGAAAAGAAGTAAAGTTGTCCTTATTTGCAGATGACATGATACTATACATAGAAAAACCAAAAGACTCCATAAAAAAACGAATAGACTTAAGAAATGAATTCAGCAATGTAGCAGCATACAAAATTAATGGCAAGAAATCTATGGCATTTATATGCACTAATAGTGAACTACAGAAAGAGAGATTGAAAAAAAGTTCTAGTTACCATTGCACCAAAAAAATTAAGATACCTATGAATAAACTTAACTAAGGTGGTAAAAGACCTATAAGCGGAAAAATACAGGACACTGAAAAAAGAGATAGAGGAAGATGTAAACAGATGGAAAACCATAACATGCTAATGGATTGGGAGAATCAACATCATTAAAATGTCCATACTACCCAAAGCAATCTACAGATTCAATGCACTGCCCATTAAAATACCCACAGCATATTTTACATACCTAGAAATAACTCTCCAAAGATTCATCTGGAACAAAAAAGATCCCAAATAGCCACAGCAATCCTGAGAAAGAATAAAGTAGGTGGGATCTCAATACCATATTTCAAACTGTATTACAAAGCCACTTTTCTCAAAACAGCCTGGTACTGGCACAAGAACTGACATATAGACAAATGGAATAGAATAGAGAATCCAGATATTAACCCAAACCACTGTGCTCAATTAATATTTGACAAAGGAGGCATGAACATACAATGGAGTCAAAACAGTCTCTTAAATAAATGGTGTTAGGAAAATTGGTCAGATACATGCAAAAAAAAGGTAACTAGTCCATCAACTTACACCATACACAAAAATAAACTCAAAATGAATACAGGACTTAAACATAAGATGGGAAACTATAAAAATACTAGAGGAATCCACAGGCAGCAAAATCTCAGACATATGCTGAAGGAACTTCTTCACTAATAGTGCTCCTGGGGCAATGGAAGGTAAAGAGAAAAATAAACAAATGAAACTACATAAAAATAAAAATCTTTGTTTCACAGCAAAAGAAACCATCAACAAAACAACCAGTAAGCCCACTTTATGGGAGAACATATTTGCAAATGTTATCACTGATAAAGGTTTAATCTGCAACATCTACAGGCAACTTATACAACTTAATAAATGGAAGATAAATGACCCAATAAAAAATGGGCAATGGACCTAAATAGAATCTTATCTAAAGACAAAAGAGAGGTCCAGAGACACATGCAAAAATGCTTAAAGTCACTAATTATCCGAGAGATGGAAATCAAAATGACAATGCGATACAATCTCACACTTGTCAAAATGGCAATCATCAACAAATCAACAAATGATAAATGTTGGCGAGGATGTGGAGAAAAAAGAACCCTTGTACACTGCTGGTGAGAAAGCAGACTGGTGCAGCCACTGTGGAGAACAGTATGGAGTTTCCTCAAAAAACTAAAAACGGAACTCCCATTTGACTCAATGTTCCCACTCCTAGGAATATATCCTAAGAAACTAGAAACACCAATTAGAAAGGATATATGCACCCCTATGTTCATAGCAGCACAATTTACAATAGCTACAATTTGGAAACAGCCTAGGTGCCCATCAGCAGATAACTGGATCAAGAAACTATGGTACATCTACACAATGGAATACTATGCTGCCATAAAAAAGAAGGAATTCTTAGCATTTGCAGCAACCTGGTTGGAACTGGAGAGCATTATGCTAAGTGAAATAAGCTAATCACTGAAAAAAATACCACATGATCTCACTCATATGGATAATAAAGAACATTATAAACTGATGAACAAGAAGATAGATACAGAAGCAGTAAAGCATCAAACAGACTGTCAAATTACAATAGGAAGGTTAGGGAGAGGTAGGGTAGATAAGAGATCAATCAAGGGACTTGTACGTATGCATATAAGAATAACCAATGGACACATGACACTGGGGGTTAAAGCATGCATGGACATGGTGTGGGAGCAATAGGAAGATATGTACACATGCAATACATTAATTTAAAAAATTAAGAAAAACACATGGTTTCATAAAAAATAGCAGTGGAGCTTTGGAATCACCATACCAGTGGCATTCAAGAACCCTTTGGAAATAAGATCTAGGCCTCCATACTATCTCACCAAGAAAACAGCTGTTAATAATCAGTAATACTGTCAGGGTCCACACCAAGGAGAAAAGATAAGATATAAGACTATAAACAATAAAGCATCATCATGGGATACATACACATACAAAAACAAAAATATGTAGAAACATTTTTAATCTCATAAAAAGATTGAATCAAGCTGAGGCTTTTTCAGGGAAGAGATGTTATTTCAGAGGGTCCTTATGAAACTTAACAAACTGTTTTTCAAGTTGCCCAGAGTATGTATGACTATTAATAATATGATTAGTCTCAGAGTCCAAAATAAATGGGTTCCCAACCGAGCAAGAGTATGTATCTCTCCTATATACAGTTTTCCAATATACTCTTTTACTCAGCTTCCTTTTATTTAAAGGAAAGGTTGTTTTTCTTGAATATGTAATGATATCAGAGCATAAAATATTTCCTGATATAGACTCACTTGGGGTTTTACTCTAATATTATTAACGTAAATGAAAACTTTCTTGAGCAAAGCTGATCTTATTTCTGTATTGTCAAGAGTGACAATAACTTATGTGTCTTCTGCCATGGAAAGTAATGTTAGCTTCTAGGTAAAAGAATTGCAATGATTTGTAACTTTCCTTTAAAGTACCTAGCATCAACATACAAAATACCTATGGGCTAACATAGAGGTATTTGAAATTAGAAATTCTGTCAAAGAAATGAACTATTCTCTACACAAAAAAATCATGTAGTCCAGATTGTGAAAGAAGGATTTTTCTAATACTGTGATTATTAATCCCATAAAGAAAAAAATTACAGCCTTGGCCAGTGTTGCTCAGTTGTTGAGTGTTGACCCATGCACCAAGAGGACACCGGTTGGATTCCCAGTCAGGGCACATGCTAGGGTGTGGGTTTGATCCCAGTAAGGAGCATGCAGGAGGCAGCAGATTGATGTTCTCTCTCATTGATAATTCTATCTATCTCTCCCTCTCCTTTCCTCTCTCTCTAAAAATCAATAAAAATACATATTAAAAAACAAAAAGGTTGACAGTTCAATTCCTGGTCAGGGCACATGCCCAGGATACATGCTCATTCCCCTGTAGGTAGTATTGTGCAGGAGGCAGCCAACTGATGCTCTCTCACACTGATGTTTCTCTCTTCCTTTCCCTTCCTCCCTCTCAAAAAAAAAATCAATAACAATTTTTAAAAAGAAAAAGAAAAAAGTTAGAAGCCACAAGTCTTATTGGAAAAGAGCCTATGTGGCATTAACATCTTTTCCTTTTATATTATCTAAAATATCAATTTCAGATATTGAGGAAAATAGTTAATTTAGAGGTTAATTATCCTAGACCATGAAATTAAACACTGAATGTGTTAAAAACATCTGGATAATTTATATTTTTATTTTTCATAGATATTTCTAATGTATCATTGACACTAAGTGATTTTGGGTCTTAATACAAATCCTTTTATTTAAGAAAGCAAGACGTAACTAAATTCCCCAAGATCATGATTCCTATTGAAGTGTACAGAATGGTGTGCTACTGAATCCAAATGTACAAAAGGTCTAACCATCATTCTCATGATAACTTCTGGTCAAATTCATTAGCATTGACAGTGCTCCTGGGTCATTTATAAGTATAAGCTAGGAAAACTAACCTTCTAATAAATCCAAAGATAGTGACTCAATTTTTATATTGTGTTACTCTCTTAATACATTAATATTCATTCTGATAAAATATATAATTTGAACACTGAATACAGTACATTTGTAATCACAACTTGCACCATAAAAAATAAGAAGAGAAAAAATGATAAGGAATAAATGTCATCCCTAACCCCTATGCTGTCAATACTGGGCTTCTAATTCCTGTCACTTTCCAATATGATCATGAAAACTTGAAATGGAATCATGTGCTGTCTATAGAACAAATCACATTTGCTAATCCATTGTGCAAGTTATGCAGACAGTCAAGATGGAAAGAGGTAAAGAGAGAACAACTAAACTCTTCACATCAATTTTGTTCATCTACATCTCTCCTTACTTCTCTCCACCTCAACATCTTAATCATCTTTAATAACTTAGGACTTGAAAGTCCCAGCCAAATTCCCCAAACAATTAACAATACCAAAGGAGTAAATGAGCATCATATATGTGAAGTAAAATGATGGATACCCATAAGGGTAAGGACTTTGTCTTATTCATAAGCTATATCATAGACCTGGTACATAATAGGTACTCATAATATTTAATGATTGAATGAATGAGTGAAATGAAGACATGTCCAAGGCCTTCCTCTTTGCCATTTTTCATTTCCTTCTAATTAGTCATTAAATCCTTACTTCCCACAGAAAATCTTGGCCATACTTCTTATTTGAGACTATAAGCATTTCACTGCAGCCAGACATGTGCCTCCCCTATGGAGTTCGTAGTGACAGGATTGACTTGTAGTAGAGCATGGATGATTCTGCTTCTCAATTACCAGGTAACTGTATGTTTTGCATTAGTCCTCATTATTGTGAGTATGATGATTGAGACATCACTACAAATACTGAAAATCATTAAAGCTTTAATCTGCTCTCCTCAAAATATTTCAAAAAATTCAAGCAATTCTCCAGTTTTCAAAATTTACCAACCATTAAAATGCACCTGAAAATTTTAATTTAGCCTTAGGCTCTATCATTGCCATAGATTATTAGTTTGCAAAATGTAACCCTATATTTACTTAGCAAAGCTACATAATGTGAAACATTAATATTAATAAAACAAGCCATCTCATTTATCTTTATTAACAAAACTGTCACTTCATAAATTTTCAACTAATACTCAATGACTTTTTATATTTGAATGCAAAAAAGCCAAATTAAAACTCTTCATCCATTTTCACTTCAATTGAGGGGAATTAAGCAGAAAAGACAGTGAGAACAAACGCTCCCTTGGAGCTGAGAATGCAAGTTTGGTTTGATCAAGATTGGGTTCACTGGCATAGGACAAAGTTAAATTTTTACAACTGGGTCCCTACTTTCTTAATCATGGAAACCATATTGATTCAGGACTCTGTGAGAGCAAAACTAAATAGAACTCTGTCCCTTTTCAAAAAGAGCTTTTATACCCAGTGTATTACCTTTAATTTCTGTTTTGTTTTGTTTTTAGTGCATCACCTTTAAATGGGCACAAATGATGAGCAAAATTTATCAGATAGCATATGTAAATTTTATGCAAACATAAGGTCAATATGTTAACATAGAGATATAAAGGTCTATTCAAGAAGATATTTCTGAGGTAGAACCAAACATAATTAGTAACCAACTGAATAGGACAAAGAAAGTAAAGGGTAAGTAGAGAGAAGGGTAGAATCAATTGACAGTTTTTTTTCCTATTAACAAGGAAAAGCTACTCACATGTTAACTTAATGCAACACATGTTTAGTGAGGCATAAAGTAAAAAGTTAAAGGGTTTATGATTAGCAAGCCATGCCATCCTCACCCATGGTTTTTGCCTCCCAGGTACTCTATAATGTGCCCTAATTGAATCTGGTTGACTTCTAACCATTTATTCAATATCTTAAACTCTGAATTATAAGCCCAGCTACAAAGAATCTGACCATAGTCTGTAATAATTGCCATTAGCTCCTCTCTATCCAATCGTTCCCTTTTCACTTAAATATAGACATCAAATTTTTTACGTTTATTTTGTTTTAAATAGGCTAAAAGAAAATATATATATTACATATATAAATAGTAATATATATGACAATGTATATTTGTGTGAGTACACACACACACACACACACACACACACACTCATAGAGAGAAAGAGAAAGCATGCATTTCATTTCCAGCTTCAATTTTTCTGATCTTAATCCTATAAGCTTTCACAACTCTAATCACAGGTACATGCTTTGTGGGAGTTTAAAGATTCTTTTCATGTTTTACTCAACATTACTTTTTAAGTTATAAAAATTAGTTGAGGCATAATTGACTATTCAAATGTGCAAGACTCTAACCTTATAATTAAACTTTAAAATATACTTGCTCACTCCCACTAAATCTATTTCTCAACCTCAATGAAACTTCCAATCGCACATTATTCTCTGATTTCTTGGTCTATCAGCTTCTTTCTAACTACTCTTACATGGCTACCTGACCCTCATCAGTGATCACTGGTCCCTTATCTTATGTCCCTAATCTACTACTACAACTGACTTGCCAATTCACAACCTAAATACATCCCTCCTTTGTTTTTTTTCTCTTCCTGCTTACAGGTTGTTGAGAGGCATAAAAAACCCACATTTTCTTGCTGGTTTTATGATTTTTTTTTACAAGAGTTGGTCCTTAAATTTTTAGCATTAATGCTTTTACTCAGCCCTATTTCACTGTGCCAACTCACTATCTTGGTCATGGATGACTTTTTCTCTTATTCTTAGGGAAAATCAAAAGTCATCAGGTCTGAACTCCTGACTTCCCTTACCTATACCTTGAAAATGTATTTGCATCTAATCTTACTCCTTTTTTTCTACATAGAGGAAGAAATGTCCTAATTTTCCAAGAATCTTCCCTCATCTGTGCTTTTAACCTCCATCTCCCCTGTCCTGCTCTATGAACTACAGTTGAACCTTGAACAACACAGGGGCTTGGGGTACCAAGCACAAGCAGTTGAAAATCTAATCTGCATATAACTCGACTCCTCAAAAACTTTACTAATAAGTCTACTGTTAACCAGAAGCTTTACCAAAACATAGTTATTTTGTATTGCATACTGTATTCTTACAATAACATAAGCTAAAAAAAAAACAATAAAAAGTACACTGACAGTATTAAGTTTTTATTGGAAAAAAATCCCTGTCTGAATGGATCCACAAAGTCCAAACCTGTGTTGTTCAAGGATCAACTGCATATTTCCTCTCAAAATTCTATCTCTGACTCTATATTTCTCTCTCATGCTCCTTTTCAATTTCTTTTTCTCTCTTGCTCCTTCTCTTGTTCTAACATTCAATCTCTTAGTCTCTCAGGCTTTCCATTTTCTCTCACTCTTTCTCCCTATCTTAATTTCTCTCTTCTCATTCCTATTGTTCCTTCTCAACAGCACTGTATCCTGGATCTCCTTTAGTCGAATTACTACATCTATAGCCCAACTTCTTGGTCTCATTGCCTGCTTCTCTTTATCTAACAGCTTCTTAAAACCTGTCTTTATCCTGAGTTATGTCCTCCTCCCTGTTCTCTTCTCATTCTATATGCTCTCACTGAGCGATCCCCCCCCGTTATGGTTTTAACTATCCCATGTATGATGATGATTCTCAAATTAATGTCTCTAGCTCTGAATGAATTCTCTCTTGAACTCCAGTTCTACTATTCTGAAATCTCAGTGTTCTACAGAAATATTATAACAAACACATCCAAAACCATACTTCCCAATCATGCCAGAATGCTGTTTAAAACACTTTAGTGCAGTGGTTCTCGACCTTTCTAATGCCATGACCCTTTAATACAGTTCATCATGTTGTGGTGACCCCCAACCATAAATTTATTTCCGTTGCTACTTTATAACTGTAATTTTGCTTCTGTTATGAATCGTAATGTAAATATCTGTTTTTTTCTGATGGTCTTAGGCTAGCAGGGTCACCTACAGGATAAAGTCCAAATTAATTAATTGGAATTCAAGGTTCTATCTTTCTAGCAGTATACACTTTAAGTTGTCCAAAAGCAATTTATGCTCCAGCTACAGTAGAACATATGACACACATGTCAAGCAACTCATGCACTTTCATGCCATAGGTCATGCTCTTCCAGCAGCTCAGAAAGGATCCCACCCCCACTGCTAACATATACTCACTTGTTTAACTGGTAAACTCCTATCCTCTTTTCAAGACCAGATCAAATGTGTTCACTATCTACAGCACTCTCTTTGACTCCTTAACAAAATTATCTTCCTCTGTTTGCCATGGTATATTGTATAGATCTGTATTATAGCTCTTGTTTCACGAGACTATATTATTTGTGTCCCCTTCCACTAGATGGTTAGCTCCTGAGGGCAGGAATGTCATCTCATCTTTTGGCATTGCCAGTGCCTATCATAGGGCATATATAATAAATAGTCAGTCCTCAATGAATTTGTAGTAGTAAATGATTTAACTAAAATATTTAATTATTAAGGGGAAAAAACTTCCATGGAACAAAGGATAAGTTCTAATATACTTTGAGTGTGAGTCAAGCCTATTTAAGGTATTGCACTGTAAGGTTACAAAAGCATTTTCTGTCCCCACCAGGGAAGAGGAAATAATCTTGATCACTGAAGAAACTAAAGG
>JAAGEH010000015.1:25456491-25466491 GCA_011751065.1 Lasiurus cinereus | reverse complement strand
AAGATACGAGTTTAATTCGTTCCATAACCTTGAGGCATGGGAAACTATGAGACACTCGAGTCGCGGTAAACGGGTAGGTCGTGTGCAGCCGGCCAATCGGCGCGATTACTCCTATCTCAAATGTTGCTCATATTTCAAAGCAAAAATCACTCGCTTGACGGCTCGTATCTCAAAAATCTCGTATGTTAGGGCACTCGTATCTCGAGGTACCACTGTAGTGTGAATGTGCAGAAGAATGTGTGTGTGAATATGTGTGGGTTTAAAAAGAAATGACTTGACCAATGTAGGGAAGAATATATCATCCCAAAACATGCCAATTGATATAAAGATTATATTAGGTTGATTATTTTGTTAAGAAACAGCAAACATATGAAAAGCTCTGAGAACTGAGAAGTTACCTTTTTATAGACACATTTACACTTACCAGGAAAATCTCCATTTGTAAGGGGTCTCCCTCTCCATACTAAGGTACCAATATCTTAGAAACTCTCATCAATGGAGAAGGAAAGGACCTAAACCTACATAACAACCTTACCCTTGTTTACTGTGTTTTCCCCTGATAGCCTCCCATAACTGGCCAGCCCTTCATTCGAACATCTTTTGTTTTTAGCTGGAGATGTTTTTAAGGTGTTGGCTTGGGCCATTTCAAGGAGGTATTCGATTTTCCTGGGGCTCTCCAGTATATACAAGAAGCAGACAGTTATTAAACTTGGTTGTTTTTCTACTGTTTATGTGTCTTTTACTACAAAGATATCTCAGCTATACAGTTATAGGATCACACAGAACCAGATTTGCCTAAATAGTCTGTGCTAGCAATGATATTGTAAAGAAGGAAGGTTGTGAAGACCAAGATTATTGACATCCCAATATACCATCTGGAGTCAAAGATATGTTATATGGTTAAGAGACTGATAGATGCTATTGAATAGGGCAATATGACAAGCCTAATTCAAACCACACTCGCTGAAAGAATTGCTTTAGGAAAGGGAGCAAAGAGAAGGGATGGAGAACAATTAAGTCAGTGATAATGCAAAGAATGGAGGTGCGCCTTAAAATCCCAAAGAAACAATTCCTTCCTGAGTAAAGAGAGTCTTAAATGAAAAAGCAATCATAATGCTATATACCCCCAACTTCTGTTTCCTCACTGGAGGAAATGTCTTAGTAATTCAGTTACTGCTTAGAGAAAGGAATCTGTCAGGAGTCCCAGAAAAGCTTGAGGGAAACTCTTTTGTTTCCCCAAAGAAAGAACTAAATCAAGGAAATTTGGTGCTTAAGAAGGACTGCCACCAAGTGTTCCCTTTTGTCACAGAAAAGGTAAAACAAGTTGGGTTCTCTCTCTGAGTTTCAACTGTTACAATGTACTTGTAGGGAGGGGATTCTATTAAAAGGTAATTTCTAGAATACCACTTCCTGCATTAATATAGGCATTTCTACACTAGTTCGATCCTTTAAGAAAAAGGTCTTTTCCTCTTTTAGATGTAAACTGATTCAATCTCCTGAGTACCTTCATCACTGCCCCCCCCTCAAAAAAGGCTAACTAGATTAAATTCCTCAGGTGATGCTACTAAAAGATAATTAAAAATTATTTCCATCATTTTCTTTTTTCTTGATGGGTAATTACAGAAAACTTACTAATCAGCAAAATAGAAAGGTGTTTTAATGCCAAGCATACATATATAATCCCATCTACCATTATAGAACTTTTCATTTTTACAAACCACTAACTCACTGGAGTCCTCTTATACCAACTGTAACTACATAAAGCTGGGATTTTCAGAATAAGCTGTTCTTTGACCCTTGTTTCTACCCTACTTTGCTACTGTGACTGCGAAAAGTTAAATTGGGTCTTAAATGTAAGGCAAAATTCACAGACAGCGATTCAGCAAGAAAGTGCTTCAAAAGGAACACTTGGAAAGGATTTGAATATAGTGGCTGAGAAGAGATGAATAATGCACGGACACGCCTCCCAGCAATGACACAGAAATCTTTTACACAAGACATCTGTCTCCACATTTAATAGATCAGTTCACTGTCACTTTCACTACATGTATGTTGTATCAACTATTGTTGAGAGGTATTTCTTCCATAAACTAAAGCTGCATCTTTTAATGTTTCAATTGAAAAAAAAATATTCTTCACAGTATTACAGATGTCCCCCATTTTCTGACCTTTTGCTCCCCTCCACCAAGCCCCCACCCCATCCCAGGCCTTCACCACACTACTGTCTATGTCCATGAGCCATGTATATATGCATATATGTTTAAAGCTATATTTTAATCCTCCCATCATCTCCTTAAACATTAGTATGCTTAAGACACTGTGTGATAAAACATAACACTATTTTCAAGAACAACAGAATGGTTTTACAGCTTCATACATAACTCAATCGCAAACATGGAATTAATAAAAAGAAAATACAATCAATTAATTAAATGTTACCTGATTCACTACCCAACTAGATTTACTATAGGCCAAAGTAATTATCAAGTCCCAGCTTTGCCACATTTGGAGCCAATCTACACTAAAAAGAAAGGGCACTGGCATTAAATTTCCATATTTAAATTGGAGTCATAACCCATGGGTTTGGGATAAGACTCCAAAGTCAGGGAACTATGACAAAAAGTAAGTGAATGAAACTAGTTAGAAAATTTTCTGTTTGGAAAAGTTTCTGAGATGCAATTAAGAATAAGGTAAATCTCAAAGCAGTAAGTTACAAAAAAGAGTATAACCAGGAGATATCACTGCACTAATAGATTTGGAAACTATCTTGAAAATTCCACAGAGGTGTCTTGCTGTTTACTCAACATATTTTTGCCTTCTTCCTCTTCATATTTTTATGTAAGGAAAAGGCAGACCCATCTGATGCAGTATTTTGTCCACATTTCATAAAGGAGTTAAGAGCAGGAAGGAGGCCCCACAGTAAGGGGAACATGGTAAATTAGTAGAGTCTGTAGATGACAAACTCCTTGAGGTTAGAGCCTATGTATTTTTGTTTGTGACACCTGTGTATCTTAGGCAAGACACAGGCATAATTGACCATTAATTAAGAAACCCTCATAATGACTGTTTTTGTCAAAGTATGTTCTTTGTAACCATCCACAGCTCTCTGATTATAGGCATACCTCAGAGATCTAGTGAATTTGGTTCCAGACCAACCGATAAAATCAAGTATTGCAGTAAAGCAAATCTAATCTTCTTGCTGGTGGAGGGTCTTTCTTTCAATTTGTAAAAAAACACAACCCCTGTGAGGCACAATAAAGCAAAGTGCAGTAAAATAAGGTGTGCCTATACTCAATACATTTAGCAAACATTGCCATTTGATTTCCTAAAAAAGCAATTCTAAATATTCAGCTTTCTACCAACTCTACTACTGGTAACTTTATGTGAAACAAATATTTATGCAACTGCTATGTGTCAGATACTGGCCTACCCTACAAGTCATAAAGCAAAGTCCAATGATTCTCAACTCTGATTGCCCATTTGAATCACCTGAAGGACTTAAAAATACTGATGCATGGGCCCCGCTCTCGACCAATTAAATCAGAATCTGTGAGAGTATAAAGACTGGGTTTCAGTATTTTTTTTAACTCTCCCTAGGTAATCCTAATATGCAGGTAGAACTGAGAACTGCTAGTCTAGCCTATCTAAATTTTTACTAAATCACTTAGAAAATGGTTCCATAGTCATACATGTAGAACACAAGCTATTTGCATTATATTAGATGCTCTGAGGCAATTTTCTGCTCCTATTTAACTAGCTTGTCGTAGCAATCACCCCAATATGCAATACAGCTTCAAAATATAAATGTTAGTGCCAGGTTCCAGTTCAAGTACTCAGTACAAGACTGCATGCAGATAGACATTTATACATTACATATGCTTTTGTATCCGTCGACCAATATCATGTTTTTGTTGCTGTTATAGATTTTGGATCACTTTACACTATGCACATGTAATAAAACTTGATGATGATTGGTTTCTCTGGGAGCAATTTCCAAGAAAGGCTGACCTCCCAACAAGTCTATTTGGTGTGAACAAACTAACATGCCGGATTTCCAAATAACTTTGCATTATAAATTCAACCCGGATGGCCCTGTTTGGAATGCATTTCTAAAGTGAAAGGAGTCCAAAACCGAGATATAAAAATACTATCATATGTTATTCAGAGTTTAACTAGAGTACAATTCGCAGAACAAAACCTGGAAATGTCTAAATATGTTCCCTGGAAAACTTCACTTAAACATATATATGAGTGAAAATCTTATAAGTCAGGGGGGGAGTATCACCATTTGAACAAACTCAATAGCTGATAAAAGGTAAAGAGAAGAATATTTAATATACTTTAGTATTCCTAAAGTCATCTTTTAAACCAAATCTACACAGTATATACCACATCAATGTGAAGAAATTGAACTTTCTGAGGCACACATCTCTAAACCAAAAATAAACACATCAAATATATGGAGGGGAAGGAATATTTTTTTGCATGTGTTCTTACCTACATCCTCACGTAGATAGTAAATATATATTTAAAATTATGTAACGTACCAAACTGAGTCAATTATGGTCCTCTCCAGTCAAGGTCTTTCCGGGGGTTTTACAGTATTCCAGGGCAGGAGGAATAGGGAAACTGAGACAGGAAAGTTAAAACAAAGCCAAACAGTGTGAGTAATTTACAGACATCTTGCAAATAACAAGCCATTATCTTCCCCAGCCAAGGAGACTTGAGAGCAAATGGTTAATAGCCTCCCTAAGGAGAAAAGGAAGAAAGGGAGGAAGGAAGGGGAAAGGAAAAGGGGCAGTTTTACTCCCTAAGCAGAAAAGCCAGCAGTCTCAAAGTTTGGCAAGATAAAGTCATCAGGTGCTTCTCATGAATTCTGGGAAGGCCACAACAAAGTAAAAAGGGACCCTGAGAATTAATCTGTACCAAAATATTCAGCAAATTAGATATCTTTTCTGTCCCCTTCTGCATTGTTGTGCAAGGATGTGATGCCTGGAACTATTGCAGCAATATTTATATTATGAGAAACAAACTATCTTACATACTGTTAATGGAAGAGCAGGAAATAAAATGATGGCTTTAAGCCACAGAAGTGACCAACCATATCTTAAGAGTTCTTGTTATGTGAGATAATAAATCTCTTTTCTGTTAAAGTTTGTATTGTTTCTTTTTTCAATTTATAGTCAAGAACATCCAAAATAAAATTTATTTATTTATACTCCATCTTATGCCAAAAATGACTTGAGTGACTAAATAATCATTTAAAGGTAAGAGTTACCAAAGTCATCAACCCTATTGGACTACAAATCCCTGTATCCCGTTATCAGAGAGACAATTATATAAATCATTAATAGACTTTTAGAGAATTTACACATAATGTCCTTAGTTTATCTGTCCTTCTCCATTCTCTTCCATGTTTAACAGGTCTCCCAAAACGTTCTTCCTTGTATGTAACCTGATGTAAAAATTCTTTTTTTTTTGGTTGCTTTTTTTTCTTTTTTTTTTAATTTTTATTAATTTTTATACATATCTTCCCATTGCCCCTCTTCCCTCCCAGGCATACCCCGACCCCCCAGTGTCTGTGATCATTGGTTATGCTTATATGCATGCATACAAGTCCTTTGATTGATCACTTATCTACCTCACCTAACTTTAATCTTTCTGCTGTAATTTCACAGTCTGTTTGATGCTTTATGATTTTTGTCCTCCTGAGAATTATCAGTCTACTCCCTTTCTGTGCTCCTGATTCTATTATATTCACCAGTTTATTCTGTTGATCAAATTTTTAATTCACTTAATTTTTAGATTCACTTGTTGATAGATATGTATTTGTTGTTCATAATTTTTTGGCTTTTACCTTTTTCTTCTTCCTCTTCTAAAAGAGTACCTTTCAGCATTTCATATAATATGATAGAAAAATATACAAAAACACTTGTGGTATGAAATTTATGCACTACAAATTTTAGAATTTGTAACTTAACAACTAGTTCTAATCATAATAAGCAATTTAAGTAGATTTGATGCAGATGCTTAAGTCTGGATAATAAACCAATCAGCTGAAAGAATGTTAGCAACATTTTGTCTGCAAAATCATAACAAATGTTTAATGAAACAAACATTCTCAGTTCTAGACAAAAAAATCTTTCATTTCACAACAGACTTTAATCCTAATCCAAGAGAGAGAGAGAGAGAGAGAGAGAGAGAGAGAGAGAGAGAGAGAGAGAGAGTGTGTGTGTGTGTGTGTGTGTAGGTGAGGGAATTTTGGGCAATTTCTGTTAAGATCATTCACTAATATACATGAAGCCCCTTAGTAATGAAAATTTATTTGAAAAACTGACAAAGAATTCAGGAGCATTTCACCACAAGCCCAGTATCAAACACTGGCACTGAAGAATTAAAATGTCATTTTTCTCCTTTCCCAAAAGACATGGTGGCATGAATGGACCTTGACCAGTAAGTAGTAAAGCTATCATTTGATTGTTATTTTCCCTAATGAAATCGGAATACTAAGATAGAGATTCTCAAAGAATTTAATTCAATTCACGGTTGTGAGTCCTACTACCGTATGTACCAGATTCTGTGATACCCAGAGGAATTCAGCAAAAGACTCAGTGAGTGAGTTCTTTGACTTCACCTCTTTTGCTCCCTATTTTGGATGTAAAAATAAGGATACCACCTAATGAAGCATTTGCACACTGTCACAATTAAATCCACAAACTTAAAGCAATTTTCACATTTCTTTTTCCTTTCCACTATAGATCTTATCACTGATGATGTGTGACATATATTTCCTACTTCTACTTCTTCAGTAAGTCATAGCAATCTGATATCTGCTCTTCACACTCAACTGAAATTGCTTCTTAAAGAATAAAAAGGTCACCAATGACCCAAATCTAAGTCCCTTTATTCAATCTCCAGCTTCTTCAACTTTTCTGCAACGTTTGATAGGGCTAACCATCCTCACATCTTTTGATTCTGTCTTTTCCTCTAGACTCCAAAACACTAACATTATCATGGTTCTTATACTAGTAACTCTCTGACTGTCCCTTCACTAACTCATAAGTTGGCTACTCTTTCTCTACCAGCACCTCAGGTTTTTTCCTCAGTCCATTTTGTTTTGTTTTGTTAGATCTCTATATTACCTCCATTGGTAATTCTATCCATTACCACAGCTTTAATTAACTAAATTCGGGAGATACTGAGGACTCCCATATCTACATTTCCAATTCCAAGCTCTTACCTAAACTTCAATATCACAATAATCAACAGTCAGTGGACTATCACCTCCTTGGACACCTCAAAGACAACATGTCCAGAATGGAACATCCTTCTCTATAACCAAACTATGTCAACTCCTGAATGTCCCATTTCATTTACCAGTATCCCTACTTGCAGTAGCCCAAAATTGGAACTTGGGAATCATTCTGACCTTCCCTCTCACTCTTAACATACCGTTTTCCAAGAGATACCAAAAATTAAAGATTCAACTGTCATATTTCTTCACTCTATACTCATCTCTTATTATTCCCAAATTCAGACCGACATCTACTTTTCCCTAGGCTATGCTGACAGTCTCTTAAATGGTATTACTGCATCTAGTTTCTCTGCATACTGTATTACTGATATAGCTATAAATTGGAAGCTGGAAAGAAATCAGTAGTTGGCATTGTATGGTTGCTGGGCAAGAAATGCCACAAAGAAAGTGTTTCTTTTCTCAAGGGGAATTTCTTGCCTCATATTGCCCCCACTTACCCTTGGGCAGGTGCCATTAGCCAGTGAGTAACACTTACCAGAAGTTGTCACAATCAGATAATTTACTGGGCATTGACTATGCCATTATAATAGCTACCTGGAAAGTATCAACAGCTAACTTTTAAGAGAGACTGATATAACTATTATATTTAGGTTGGCTATGAGAAGCAAAAATAATGATGTCCCAGAATAGCACTAAGCATAGAGGGTTTGGTGTTTCTTCAGGAAAAAAAAATGAGTTTAAAACGATAATCAGACTTGAGAAAATAAGTGTTTTAAAAATATTCATGACCTCTACTTAATGTTTAGAGTGGCACTAACCCTTTCAAACATGATTTTGACAAATAAACTGCTCTTCAGAAAAATAGCATATTCTTCAATATGGACAATTTTAAACACAATATATAAAATTAAGTGTCTTTTGGTCACTTTTTTCTTCTACTCCATTCTCCATTCTTTAAATTTTAATTTTTAAGTTAGTAAATTCTAAACTACTGAAAATAACTTAGTAAGTATAGCATATGGCATAGACCTATCAGGGTCAGTACTTCATAAGTTATATAATGTCTGATAACTATGTTGTACACCTGGAACTAATGTTGTATATCAACAGTAATTAATAATAAAATAAATAAGAATAACATATGGGTTTTTGTCACTTCTTAGCTCATGGATTTATTTTGCCATGGGTAATAACTTGTCTGTTTCCTAACACCTATTAATTCTAACATATCTTAGCACTGCCTGCCAATATCTATGCGACTCTTAAAAGGCTCTATCAACACAGCATTGAAACTTCTAAATGAAAAGCCAAATTTTGAGGTACTCTACAAGCTGGTTTGCCTATAAGCCATGAAACAAGCTTAAATGATTTTTTTCTGAGTGTAATTAACACAGAGTGCTTCTATAATAATGATCTGATTTAGAGAGAATCAAGTGAATTCAATCAAACTAGTTGTTTTCACAATAGTTGCAAGTCAGTTAATTTCAAAACAACTAGTTCTTTGACTGATTTCAGTCATGTATGTACACAAAAACTAAACTGGTCACTTGTTTAAGTAATGTATAGATATAGCTTACTGTGATACTTTCCTAAATTATAAACTCCCACCCTTTCAAGCCACTTTAAATCCCTCCCATAATATAATAGTCCACACTTATCTGAGGTTTCGCTTTCTATGGTTTCAGTTACCCGCAGTCAACCTCAGTACAAAAATATTATTTCCCCAGCCATTGACATCATCATGGCTTAATTATCTAGGATCACTGAAGCAGATGATCCTCTTCTGAAGAATGTCAGGTCAGTGGTAACCTAACCCTATGTCACAATGCTTACGACATTCACCTTACTTCATCTCATCATGTAGGCACTGTATCTCTCATATCATCACAAAAAGGGTGAAGTTTCTCTCTCATCTCTCTCTCTCTCTCTCCCTCTCTCCTTTCACTTCTCTCTAAAAGTAATAAGCATGTTCTCAAGTAAGGAATTTTTAAAGTTCTACATGGATTTTCAACTGCACAGGGGTGAGGGCCCATAAACTCCCATGTTGCTCAAGGGTCAACTGTGTAGGAGAAAACAGTTTTGTATACTGTTTGCGGTTTCAGGGATCCACTGGAGGTTTTTTAACCTATCCCGTGTGGATAAGGAGGGACTACAATACCACTTTATCATGTCTAAAAATTCTCAAGTAATTTTTTTCTTGCCTATAAAATCTGAGCCTTTAATTATGTTATTCCATCCAAATGGAATATTTTTACTCTTCTCAATCTCTCTAAATTGTAGTGTTTCCTCAGTCCCCCATGTATCAACTCTACAAAAGCATCCATAAATATGTACTACAGTCTATACTATTTCTCTTCTCTGAATTTTAACTGAACTCAAAACCTAAAGAACATGAAGTTAACACTTGAAATGTCAAAATTATTATTTTGTATCTGGCACAGTACCTAAAAGAGCACCTGCATGAACACTTGTAAACTTGCTTCATTGACTTCTTCCATTAGATTAAGAATGCATTTAAAGTGTGGTAGCAACCTTCCAAATTATACTTCACTTAGTAAATAATAGGGAAAAGCTCCTTTCTCATGTAGCTTTAATTTTCCATCGAATCAATGTTAATTTGTATAAATATGGTGTTGAGGAGAGGCCATAGAAAGGGAATGGACTAACAATTCTTGGGGGAAAGGAGGAGTGAGGGGTGCAGGAAGAGATTGGACAAAATCTTACACCTATGGATGAAGACAGTGG
>JAAGEH010000015.1:25439246-25456391 GCA_011751065.1 Lasiurus cinereus | reverse complement strand
AAGAGGAACATCTGTAATAAACTGAACAATAAAGATTTTTTTTTAAAAAAACAGGAGGTCCAAATGCAGAATAAGTAGGGGGGTATCTTATATGACAAGGTAGAACTGGAGGATCTGGATAGTTTTGATTTCTATATTATTTTACCTCCATCTTACTTCCTGACTGTTAACTCATAAGTATGATATAGAAAACTTTGGATTTGGAGTAAAGCTACCAAGGGTTTAGCCCTTGTATTCTAATATCCTGCTCATCTAATTCTGGACAAAGAATTCCTCTGTAAAGTGGGAGTGGAGCTATGCTCTATGTATGTAATAGGACTATTTTTCAGATTTAATAAGATAAATAAATAGAAAAAAGATTAAACTGTGTAAGTAATATGTTAAATGCACTGACTGATCTGAGCAGTTGCTGTGCTCACCATATGCATTGCTTGAATAGACTCAATATTAAGAACTAATACGTACATTCAAAAAACTGTTGGACATTGAAACTGGGACTCAAAGGACTGTTGGTCCAGGAAGAAAGATACTATAGACTTATTCATTTACCTCTTAGCATAGCCATTGTTGCTTGTCTTATTTTTTGTTCTTAATATTTATTTCTAGTCTGTAGGTGTAAGATTTTTTAGAGGAAAAGAAAACGGGGGAGATGTCAGAAACCAAATATTGTTCTCACTAAATAGATGTAAATGGGAAGCCAGAAGGCTGGCCAACCTTAATTGCTCTGAAAGGTCAGAGCTGATTACTCATTGTTTAGTTGAAACTATCTGTTTGTATCATGTTAATTTCTGTTATCTCCTGCCTAAAGGCTAGAGGTGTGTCCCAAAGCCTTAATAAAAGGGAGAAAAAGGCCAGAGCAAATGGCAGTCCTTTCCACTAGAGGAAGGCTCCCGCCTGGCCCCCCAACATCGCCAAAAAAAAAAAAAAGAACACCAAACCCTGGCCTTGATCATTACAATTGTCCACCTTCCTCACAAAATAAATAAAGAAGCCAGAATAAAGCAATTACAAATTTGTGTCAGGGTATATACTATTTGTGGACTGGTATATTCAGTCAAGCTCACATTGTTTTGTTGCCATGTTTTTGTGTCTGTCTGTGTCTCTATTGCACCTCCAAAGCAAGATATAAGGAACACATAGCTATAAGGAAACATATTTACTATCAACTGTTTTAGTATTTATTTTTAAGAAAAATTCATCTAATAGAGTTCTGTAGTCTTCTGGATGTCTTCAAGTTTAACCTAAGGCTCTTGCCATTCAGCAATTACATCAGCCACGGAAGCTTAACACAGGACCTAGTACGCAATAACTAGGCAGTAGACTTTTCCTTAATAAATAAGCTACCCCCATATATAGATATCCTTTTTCTCTGGGTTTCCTCAGTTACTGTGCATACTTTCCACTTAAGATTTGTTGTCTGTACGTACCAAGAAACTTGTATTGTCATAGCTTGTGTTTAGTGTTTGTTGTATGTGACAACCACATGCTAGAGTGACACCCAGTAATCCGTTATATAATCCCCCCCCTTGCATGTGTACAGAATCTGTTACTTGCTTCTAATCAACAGGATATAGAAAAGACAAAGATGTTTTTCATGTGTAATTAGAAAACTTAATGAGTTGATATTTTGGAGAAAATGGCGGAGGAGTAGACAGATGTGTCTGGAGCTTTGTCGCTGGGCAGAGGGAGAGAAAGCGGCAGAGAGTCGCACTGGGAGTGTTTGTTGGCAAGTTAAGAGTCAGTTATCCTCCAGGAGAAGGCGGGGAACTGCTGGATGGGGCTCTCCCGGCCAGGCAGCCCCACTACCACGGGGTTTTTGTCCGCCGGAACCACCAGCGCAAAAGTGGAGACTGCGCCATCTTGCAGAGGGAGGTGGATATCTGCGGCGGTCTGAAGCCAGTGGCTGGGGCACCCATCGAGCAGCCAGGGACCTGGGGACCAAGAACTCCACTCCCCAATCAGCGCAGACACTTGGCGGAATTAGAGATCCACAGAGCACACTGAAAGGTCAGATTTTGCCTGGGATAAGACGGAGGTGGATGTCTGCGGAGGTCTGAAAGCTGCGGCTGACAGAGGCACACAAGGAACAGCCAGGGACACAAAGCATGGCTTTCCAGGTGGCACAGACACGCGGGCGGTGGATTCAGAGATCCACACAGCATGCGGAAGGGTCAGATTTCGCCTGGGACAGGTGCCTTGTGTGCTGGACCTGGTCGTGTTGTAGTTTATGCCTTTCAATCAATATAGGAGAGAGAAATACATAACCAGACACCCAGAGAAGAAAGACCATGGGCAGAAAAAGAAACAGTCCACATGAGACAGAAAGTCAGGTTTCACCAGAAAAAGAAGTAAACGAAATAGAAGCAGAAATAAGCCTGCCAGCGAAAGAGTTCAGAGAAATGATCATAAGGTGGATGAAAAGAATGTAAGACAAAATCGACAATCTGAGTAAGAGCCAAGAGGAAATGAAGAAGACCCAAGAGGAGATGAGGAAGCAGCAAAAAGAAATGCAGAAGAACCTAGAGCAGGTGCAGAATAAACAAGAAGAAATAAAAATTACATCACTGCTATAAAGAACTGAATAGAAAGCATCAAAAGTAGACTAGAAGAAGGAGAGGACCGCATCAGTGAGCTAGAAGACAAGGTAGGAAAAAATACACAAGTACAGCAGCTTCTAGGAAAAAAAGTTAAAAAGCAAGAGGAGAGCTTAAGGGAACTTTGGGATAACATGAAACAAAACAACATCCGCATAATTGGGGTTCCAGAAAGAGTGGAAACTGAACAAGGATTAGAGAATGTGTTTCAAGAAATAATGACAGAAAATTTCCCCAATATAGGAAAGAAAAAACCCACACAAATCCAAAAAGCTCACAGAGTCCCAAGCAAAATGAACCCCAACAAACCGACACCAAGGCACATTATAATTAAATTGGTAAACACCGATGACAAAGTAAGAATCTTAAAAGCAGCCAGAGAGAAACAGAAAGTTACCTACAAAGGAACCCCCATAAGACTACCTACTGACTTCTCAACAGAAACTCATCAGGCCAGAAGGGAATGGAATGAAATATAAAAAGTTATGCAAAGGAAGGGTCTGAATCCAAGAATACTATACCCTGCAAAACTCTCAATCAAAATTGAAGGTGAAATCAAAAGCTTCACAGACAAAAAAGGACTAAGGGAATATATTACCACCAAACCAGCAATGCAAGAAATGTTAAAGGGTCTGCTGTAATAAAAAGAAAGAGGAAGCTAAGAAGGAACTCAGGGGTAAAAACTAAAAATGGCAACAGATAAGTACTTATCAATAATAACTTTAAATGTAAACGGATTAAATACCCCAATCAAAAGACATAGGGTAACCGATTGGATAAGAAAACATGATCCATATATCTGCTGTCTGCAAGGAACCCACCTCAGGAAAAGAGATGCAAACAGATTGAGGGGGAAGGGATGGAACATGGTATTTCAGGCAAATGGAAATGAAAAAAAAAAAGCTGGGGTTGCAATATATGTATCTGACAAATTAGATGTCAAAGTGAAGGACATAACAAGAGATAAAGAAGGCCACTTCATAATACTAAAGGGAACAATCCAACAAGAAGAAATAACTCTGGTAAACATATATGCACCCAATATAGGAGCACCTAAATACATAAAAAAACCTCTTGGAGGATATTAAGGGAGAGATGGACAGGAATACAATCATAGTAGGAGAATTTAATACCTCACTGTCACCACTGGACAAATCCTCTAAAGAAAAAGTCAGAAAAGAAACATCAATCCTAAATGACTCACTAGACCAGATGGAATTAATTGACATCTTCAGAACATTTCACCCCAAAGCTACAGAATATACATTCTTCTCCACTGCACATGGGTCATTTTCAAAGACAGATCATATGTTGGGTCATAAGAAAAGTCTCTTCAAATTCAAGAAGATAGAAATCATATCAAGCATTTTCTCAGACGACAGTGGCATAAAACTGGAAATCAACTATAATAAAAACAATAGAAAGAAATCAAACACATGGAGACTAAACAGCATGTTATTAAACAACGACTGGGTAACCAGAGAGATCAAGGAAGAAATAAAAAACATCATGGCAAAAAAGGACAATGACAACACAACAATACAAAATTTATGGGACACAGTAAAAGCAGTCTTGAGAGGGAAGTTCATAGCCCTACATGCCTACTGCAAAAAACAGGAAACAATGGTAATAAGTTACCTAAACCTACAACTCAAAGAGCTAGAACGAGAGCAACAAGAAAACCCAGTGTACTCAGAAGGAAGGAAATAGTGAAGATCAGAGCGAAGATAAACAACTTGGAGACCAAAGAAACAATTCAAAAGATCAACAAAACCAAGAGCTGGTTCTTTGAAAGGATAAAAGAGATTGATTGCCTCTAGCCTGACTCACCAAGAGGCAAAGAGAGAAAACCCAAATAAATAAAATCAGAAAAGAAGGAGGAGAAATAACAACAGACCCGGTGGGAATACAAAGGATTGTTAAAAAATACTATGAACAACTCTATTCCAACATATTGGACAACCTGCAAGAAATGGACATTTTCCTAGAAAAATATAACCTTCCAAAACTCAATCAGGAAGAATCTAGACATCTCAATAGGCCAATAACTATGGAAGAAATTGAAGCAGTCATCAAAAAGATTCCAGCAAAGAAAAGCCCGGGACCAGATGGCTACACAGGAGAGTTTTACCAAACATTCAAGGAAGAATTAAAACCTATCCTCCTCAGACTATTCAAAAACATTCAAGAAGAAGGAATACTACCAAACACCTTCTATGAAGCCAGCATCACCTAATACCAAAAGCAGATAAAGACAACACAATGAAAGAGAATTATAGGCCAATATCTCTCATGAACATACATGCCAAAATCCTCAACAAAATTCTAGCAAATCGGATTCAGCAGTACATCAGAAAGATCATACACCATGACCAAGCAGGATTCATCCCAGGAATGCAGGGATGGTACAATATCCGCAAATTTATAAATGTGATACCTCACATAACAAACTGAGAGATAAAAATCACATAGTCATATCAATTGATGGAGAAAAAGCATTTGACAAAATCCAACACCCTTTCTTGATAAAAACTGTCAGCAAAGTGGGAATAGAAGGATCATACCTCAACATCATAAAAGCCATATATGATAAACCCACAGTTAACATCATACTCAATGGGCAAAAACTAAAACCATTTCCCCTAAGAACAGGAACAACACGGGGATGCACACTCTCACCTCTCCTGTTCGACATAGTACTGGAAGTATTAGCCATCACAATTAGACAAGATGAAGAAATAAAAGGCATCCAAATTGGAAAGGAAGAAGTAAAGTTGTCCTTACTTGCAGATGATATCATATTGTACATAAAAAAAACCCAAAGGACTCCATTCAAAAACTAATTGACTTAATTAATGAATTTGGCAAGGAAGCAGAATTGAAAATTAATGCTAAGAAGTCTGTGGCATTTCTATACACTAATAGTGAAATCACAGAAAGAGAGACTCAAAAAGCAATCCCATTTACCATCGCACCAAAAAAAATTAAGATACCTAGGAATAAACCTAACTAAAGAGGTAAAAGACCTATATGCAGAAAACTACAAGACACTGAAAAAAGACATAGAGGAAGATGTTAACTGATGGAAGAGCATACCATGCTCATGGATTGGGAGAATCAACATCATTAAAATGTCCATACTACCCAAAGCAATCTACAGATTCAACGCACTACCCATTAAAATACCAACGACATATTTCACAGACCTAGAAAGAATTCTTCATAGATTCATCCGGAACAAAAAAAGACCACGAATAGCTACAGCAATTCTGAGAAAGAAGAATAAATTAGGTGGGATCTCAATACCAGATTTCAAGCTATACTACAAAGCAACTGTTCTCAAAACAGCCTGGTACTGGCACAAGAACAGACATATAGACCAATGCAATAGAATAGAGAACCCAGATATCCACCCAAACCACTATGCTCAACTAATATTTGACAAAGGAGGCATGAACATTCAATGGAGCCAAGATAGCCTCTTCAAAAAATGGTGTTGGGAAAATTGGACAGATACATGCAAAAATATGAAACTGGACCACCAACTTACACCAAATACAAAAATAAACTCAAAATGGATACAGGACTTAAACATTAGAAGGGAAACCATAAAAATACTAGAGGAATCCACAGGCAGCACAATCTCAGATATATGCCGAAAGAACTTCTTCACTGATACTGCTCCAAAGGCAATGGAAGCTAAAGAAAAAATAAACAAATGGGACTACATCAAAATAAAAAGCTTTTGCACAGCAAAAGAAACCATCAACAAAAAAAAAAAATAAGAAAGATCACTGTATGGGAGAACATATTTGCAAATGTTATCATTGAAGGTTTAATCTCCAAAATCTACAGCCAACTTATACAACTTAATAAAAGGAAGATGAACGCTCCAATAAAAAAATGGGCAACGGACCTAAATAGAACCTTTTCAAAAGACGACAGAAGGAAGGCCAAGAGACACATGAAAACATGTTCAAAGTCATTAATCATCCGAGAGATGCAAATCAAAACGACAATGCGATAGCATCTTACACCTGTCAGAATGGCAATCATCAACAAAGCAACAAACGACAAGTGTTGGCAAGGATGAGGAGAAAAAGGAACCCTTTGCACTGTTGGTGGGAATGCAGACTGGTGCAGCCCCTGTGGAGAACAGTATGGAGTTTCCTCAAAAAACTAAAAATGGATCTCCCATTTAACCCTGTAATCCCACTCTTAGGAATCTATCCTAAGAAATTACAAACACCAATCAAAAAGGATTTATGTACCCCTATGTTCATAGCAGCACAATTTACAATAGCTACAATTTGGAAACAGCCTAGGTGCCCGTCAGCAGATGAGTGGATCAGAAAACTGTGGTACATCTACACAATGCAATTCTATGCTGCCATTAAAAAGAAGCAATTCTTACCATTTGCAGCAACCTGGTTAGAACTGCAGAGCCTTATTCTTAGTGAAATAAGCCAGTCAATGAAGGAGAAGCACCACATGATCTCACTCATTTGTGGATAATAAAGAACATTATAAACTGATGAACAAAAGGATAGATACAGAGACAGTAAAGCTTCAAACAGACTGTGAAATTACAGCAGGAAGATTAAAGTTAGGTGAGGTAGATAAGAGACCAATCAAAGGACTTGTATCTATGCATATAAGCATAACCAATGAACATAGACACTGTGGGGTTGGGGTATGCCCGGGAGGGAGGGGGGGGCAATGGGGAGATATGTATAAAATATTAATAAAAATTTAAAAAAAAGAAAACCTAATGAGTAGACTTAAGCTTAATCAGAAGAAAGGTTATCCTGGGTGGGCCTGACCTAGTCAGGAGAGCCCTTTAAAGAGTAATATGCAAAAAAAAAAAAAAAAAAAAAAAAAAGCCCAAAGGGGTGGAGTTGGGGTGGGCTGGAGGGAGTCAATGGGGGGGGGAAAGGGGAGACATATGTAATATTTTAAACAATTAAGAATTATTATCATTAATAATAATAATAATAAATAAAAGAGTAATAAGCCATCTGTGAAGTTAGAAATTTGAAGTCGCAGAGACTCTCTCCATGGCTGGATTTGAAGAACCAAGATGCAATGAATTGTACAGTTACAAAGAAATTAATTCTGCCAACAATATAAGGGTGTTAGAAGTGGACTTTTCCCTAGTCTAGCCACCAGATGAGAACGAACCCAGCCAATACCTTGACTACCGTCTTGTGAGACTCTGAGCAGAGAAATCTTCAAAGTCATGCCTAGCTTCTGACTTACAGGAATTGTGAGGTAATAAATTGGTGGTGTTTTAAGCCACTCAATTTGTGATAATTTGTTACCAGTCATAAAAAAAAAAGCAACATACCCTGCCTGTGTACAGATCATATATCTCATCCTAGAGGATAAGGACTTTGAGGGAAGAAGACACATCTGCTTTTACTCTTCTCTCAGTGCCTAGTACTAAGCCAAGAACATCAGAAATACACATGAACAACAGTGGGAGTTGTGTACCTACTTATCAATGCATAAGGCTGAAAAATGGCCACATTCCTATTAATGATGGTATAATTCTAAGATGTAAAAAATAATTCAGAAATCCAATTACAATATATTGTCCAAAAACTGGCTATGGTGGCCACACATGGCTGGTATAAATCAGAATTATTTCCCCCTTTCTTAATTTTCTTTTCAGTTAAGCTATATGCATTTAAATTTACTGAGATATCTATTTTACATCTGACCCTCAGACAGTTTTTAATAGATTTAGTTTTATCTCAAAATTAAACACCCTGAGCCCATGCTAATTTGCTTATGTAATATACAGTTCTTTCAGTAGCTAAGTTTCTAACTAAAACCTCAACACAAGAGAGAAACCAAGATGGCAGCATAGGTAAACACCTAAACTGCTGCCTTGCACAACAATTTCACAACTACAGACAAAAGACAGAACGGACATCATCCAGAACTACAGGAAAGCTGGCTGAATGGAAATTCTACAACTAGAAGGAAAGAGAGAGGCTCACAAAGACTCAGAGGAGCTGCAAAAAGCTGACATACAGAGACACACACGTGGAGAGGACAGGCAACAGAGTGCCTAGCTGGCTTCCTTTAGCAGGAGGGAGACAGAAACTCCCAACTGCAATGAACCCCAGCTCCAACTGCATTGAACCCCAGTTCTGGGTGAGATTCATAGGGGGTAGTCTGGACTGTCATAAAAAAGAAGGAGTGCAGGGAAACTCAGGGGAGCCGCAAAAGGCAGAGGTCTGGAGGTACGCGCTTGAGTGCACGCAGAGAAGACTGACTGCTGATTGTGCCGCTGGCCTTGTCTAGTTGGAGGAAGATGGAACCTCCTGATTGCAGTGAACTACAGTTCTGACTGCAATGAACCCCAGTTTCAGGGGACCCAGACTCATATGAGTTCCCAGAGAACACGGAAACTCAGGGGAGCCGTGAAAGGCAGAGGTCTGGAGGCATGCACGCAAGTGTGCACAGAGAGGGCTGCAACCTAAGGGCCTCATAGGGCAGGGCTGACAGAAAACCAAAGCTGTCTGCTCAGCCCTGAGACTCCAACCCATCCATCCCGGCCTAGAGGCTTTTACAGTTTTGCAAGTCTTGTCTCATAAGGCTGACTACAGCAAGTTCTCCCAGCATAGACACTGCTGATCCTCACAGCCAATTGGCCTGGGGGTCAATCCTCCTCCCCATGCAATGATACCAACAACAATCAAGACATAACTACAACAAGGCTGTACACACAGTCCAGAAAAGGATGCACCAAGAGTGTCCATCTCAGGTAACTAGGGAGGCAGAGCTACTGTGTCCTATAGAACACCTACCACACAAAGCTACTCTAACAACTCAGGGAAGCAGCGAAAATGCAAAGACAAATGAACAGATTACAAATTAAAGAAATGGAGGAAAGCAAACAACTGGATATAAAGTTCAAAACCACGGTTATAAGGTTTTACAACAATTTCTTAGAAAAGGTTGATAAATTTAGTGAGACCTTTGAGGAGATGAAAAAGGACCAACTAGAAATTAAGCATACACTGGCTGAAATAAAGAATAGTATTCAGAGACCTAACAGAGGAATGCAAGAATCAAGGCAAAGATTTGAAATACAAAGAAGCAGAAAATACTCAACTGGAGAAACAAAAAGAAAAAAGAATCCAAAAATGTGAAGATATTGTAAGGATCCCCGGGACAACTTCACACATACCAACATCCAAATAGTGGGGGGTGCCAGAAGGAGAGAGAGAGCAAGGTATTGAAAACCTATTTGAAGAAATAATGACTGAAAACTTCTCCCACATGGTGAAAGAAATAGACTTATAGAACCCCAAACAAAAGGAATCCAAAGAGGACCACACCAAGACACATCATAATTAAAATGCTAAGAGCAAAAGACAAAGAGAGAATGTTAAAAGCAGCAAGAGAAAAACAGTTAATTACCTACAAGAGAGCACCCGTATGATTGTCAGCTGATTTCTCAACAGAAACTATGCAGGCCAGAAGGGAGTGGAAAGCAATATTCAAAGTGATGAATAGCAAGAACCTACAACCAAGATTACCCAGCAAAGCTATCATTCAGAATTGAAGGTCAGATAAAGAGCTTCACAGATAAGAAAAAACTAAATGAGTTCATCAACACCAAACCAGTATTTTATGAAATGCTGAAAGGTACTCTTTAAGAAGAGGAAGAAGAAGAAAAAGATAAAGATAAAAATTATGAACAACAAATAGATATCTATCAAGTGAATCTAAAAATCAAGTGAATTAAAAATCTGATGAACAGAATAAACTGGTGAATATAATAGAATCAGGGGCATAGAAAGGGAGTGAACTTAAAATTTTCAAGGGGAAAGGGATGAGGTGGTGCAGGGAGAGACTGGACAAAAATCATACACCTATGGGTGAGGACAATGGTGGGGAGGTAAGGGCAGAGGGTGGGGTGGGAGCCAGATGGAGAGGAGCTATGGAGGGAAAAATAGGAACAATTTTAGTAATCTGAACAATAAAGATTAATTAATTTATTTATTTATTTATTAAAGATTTATTAAAAATTTTAAAAAATAAAACCTCAACACTCTTCTTGCCCATTAAAAACCAGTTTCTTAAGCTTGGCAACATGTAGAACCCAAAATTCAGATCCCATTAAAAAAAAAATCCCCAAGGCCTAAAAAACTCACTTTGTTATTCAGTCTTTTCTGTTTTGTTCTCACTCTCTTTTACTCTCTAGCTAACATATTATTTATTCATTACTATAAGGGGAAAACAGCATGTGTGGTAAATGGCATGGAGAATCAAATCCTTCAGACTGTTTTTTAATGAAAACTTAGCTATATATTCTCATTTCAGTTGCAAGAAATAACAAACTTCAAGTAGCTTAATATTATTGAACAAGATAAAAGGACATGGTGTGTTATCACTTACTTATTCCCATTGAGGCAGTAGCTATCAGGAAATTCTAATGTCTTGTTATTTAAGTTAAGCAAGTTCCTTATCCCCTGGTTAAAATGCAAACAGCACTGAGAGATCATCCTCCACAGCCTTAAGTGAATTACGGTTTCTAAATGACTAAACTTGCCAGCTCCTTTTCTGAAAGTAGGTTTTATGTTACCCAGGGAGTAGATCCAAAGAAGGAGGGTACAGGTAAATTCCCTTGTTGCCTGAGGGAATTAAGGAGACATCTACCACTGAGATGTGAAAACACAAAAGAAAGCCAAGTCCACCTTCCAAACCTGCTGAAGAAGTTTCCTGTATCCAAGCCTGAATGCAATGAATTGTCAATGGTTTGTGTTGTTGCCTGCTGCTATCAGTTGTAAAACTTCAGTTTCAGATACATACTTAGGGATATGTTTTCTATTTTAATTATTCATGAAATGAATTAAGACAATTTCATCATTCTTAATACACATGCAAGTGAAAAGGTGTCCCCAAATTACTATCTGGATATAAAGGGCAGTTGAAGTTGATTCTGAAAATGTCATGGCAGAAAGGAATGGATTTCTACAAGTTCCTCTTCCATACCACCTCCCCCATACCATGGCCTTCATTACTTTTAGAAAATGCTCGAGGATATATAGCCTCTAGGGAATTCAGCAGAACTTGGAAGTTCTGTGATAAGTTAGGAAGCTGGCCTACTGCTCCAGTCTTTTCTTCTGAAATGGGTTCCCTAAACACCCTATAATATAGCCATACCAAATATTCCTCAGGCATACCACAGAGTGTATGCCTTTGAAAGGAACCAAAGTTTTGCTACCCTGAAAGTGCCGTTAGGGGATATTGATGTTAAGCTGTTTATTAAGAAACAAAAGACACAGAAAAAGCCTTTGACCTTCCCTGCTTTCCTGACCAAGGGGTTCAGATTAAAAAACCTGATTTAGTGAGGGAATCAAAGAATGCTGCCTCAGCCTAATTTGAATTAAGTAAGGTAAACAGGAAGGTTTCAGCCTGGAGTCTGTTAGCAGTAGATGTCCCTGTGTCCCATTGTTTCTGACCCTTCTAGAAAGAATTTTCCTGCCTTGTGTATTCTGCCCTTTCTCAAAACTACCTGTAAATTGCCCAGTCTCACTTCTGAAATCTAATACCCAGCCCTTTCCTTTCACCTTTGTCCCTAAATGTCATGTACACCCAATGTTGCCTTACTGTCTTTGGAATTTTCATCCTTATGGGAATTCCCCATGCACTTGTATTATAATTTTTATTTTCTCCTACAATCTGCCTCTTTTAATTTTATCAGGCCAGCTAGAAGAATGTAGATAGTAGGAAAAAAAAGTATTATTTTAATCCCCACATTTTTATGACTTCATTTACTTTAATATATCCACCTTAGATTCATTTCCCTACTTTTTCTAACAGCAAGTTCCTATTCATTTTCTAAAGCCCAAATAAACCACACCTTTCTGTAGTATATTTCCAGATACAAAACATGAGACACAGAAGCTTCCTTGTCTGTGATTCCAAATCACTTCATACATATCTTTTACTGTTTTTGTTATTACACTAGAGACCCAGTGCATGAAATTGCTGCACTTGGGGAAGGGATTCTTCACCTTGGATTGTGAGAGGATGCAGGCCAGGCCGAGTGATCCCACCAGAGCACAATCAGGGCCAGGAAGGGATGAAGGAGGTTGGCCAGCCAGAGAGGGACTGCAGGAGGGCTCTAGTGCCTTCTTGCCCATCTCGCTCAGTCCAGATCAGCCAGACCCCAGCAGCAAGCTAACCTACTGGTTGGAGCGTCGGCCCCCTGGTGATCAGTGCACATCATAGTGACTGGTCTACCTGTTGATTGACTGCCCCCTGGTGGTCAGTACATGTCATAGTGAGCAGTTGAGTGGCCTTAGTATATCATTAGCATATTAGCTTTGATTGGTTCATTGGACACTTAACATATTAGGCTTTTATTATATAGGACTGGAGGCCTGGTGCATGAAAATTCATTCACTGGGGGGAGAGTGGTCCCTAAGTCCAGCCTGCTCCCTCTCGCAGTCTGGGAGCTCTCAGAGGATGTCCTACTGATGTATTTGGCATGCTCCCCGCAACCAATCAGGGGAAGGTACCGCCCCCATCAACCCCTTGCTGCTGCTACCTATGGGCTACCTCTGGCCTCCCTCTGCAGGAGGAAACCTGATGGTCAGGGGAAGGCAATGCCCCCATCACACCTCTGCTGCTGCTACTGCCAGCTGTGCAGCTGTCTGAGCCTTGGCTCTCGCAGGCACTGCTGTTTGCCTGATTCTTGGTCCTGCCCTCTTTGCCTGAGCCTTGAGTCCTGGACAGTGGCAGCAACTATCCACAGCTTGCCTGAGCCTCCCGCTAGCCCTGGGCAGTGGCAGCCACCATACACACCTTGCCTGAGCCTCATCACTGCCTTGGGCAGTGGCAGCCACCATCTGTGGCTTACCTGAGCCTCAGGCAGCCACTGTGGCTTTGTCCGAAAGGACACAGCATCAAGTCCCCAACCACCTGTGTGCACCTGCCATGTATGCAGCCTCCTGCTGACTGATTGTTATGGCATGATGGCATGATGACTATTGGCATATTAGCTCTTTATTATATAGGACTAGAAACCTGGTGAATGAAAATTCATGCACTGGGGAGGGAGTACCTTAGCCTGGCCTGGCCCCTCTTAAAGCCCAGAATCCCTCAGGGGCAAAAGGAGACCCAGCAATTAGGGGAAGGTGATGCCCCATCACACCTCTGCTGCTGTCACTGCCTGCAGCGTAAGCCTTGGCCAGCCCTGGTTACCTGAGCTTTGGGTGGACCTGGGCAGTGGGGCAGCCACCATCTGAGGCTTGCCTGTACCTTGGGCAGGCCCTGGGCAGCTGGACAGCTTCCATCCAAGGCTTGCCTGCACCTTGGGCATCGACTGGGCAGCCACCATCCGAGGATTGCCTGTGCCTAGGGTCAGCCCTGGGCGAAGGGGCAGCTGCCATCCAAGGTTTACCTGTGCCTCAGGCTGGCTCTAGGTGGCTGGGGGGCTGAGGGGACTGAAGCATTACGGAGGCAGGCATGTGGAGTGGCCAGGCCCACCCCTGTCAGGGCTGAGGGGACTGGGTGTCGCCATCTTGTGGCTGTGGGTACTGCCATCTTTGAGGGCAGGACAGTCAATTAGCATAGTCCCTCCTTATTGGCTGTGGGCACGGGCAGTTAATTAGTACATTCCCACCTTATTGGCTATGGATGTTGACATCTTTGAGGGCAAGGCCATCATTATCATATTCCCTCCTTATTGGCTGTGGTGCTGACATCTTTGAGGGTGGGGTAATTAATTAGCATATTCTCTCCTTATTGGCTCGGGGCATCGCCATATTTATAATGGTGTGAGGGTCAATTAGCATATTCCATCTTTATTAAATAGGATTATAATATAGGGGGGGTTATGTCATTGTAGACACAGCTGGTCCTCACTGAAAATTGGCCTGGAGGTCAATTCCTCACAGTGATACCAATAGCAAGTAAGGCTTAACTACAACAGGACTGTGCACCCAGCCCACAAGGGGTGCACTAAGAGTGTCCACCTCAAGTGATTGGGGAGGCTGAGCCATTGGACCCTACAGGACACCAACCACACAAGGCCACTTTATCAACTCAAGGAGACTTAGCAGCTACCCAGTACATAGAAACAAATACAAGGAAGCAGCCAAAATACAGAGACAAAGAAACAAGTCACAAATGAAAGAAATGGATGAAAGCAAAATACTGGATATAGAGTTCAAAACCACATTTATAAGGTTATTCAAGAATCTTCTAGAAACCACCAATAAATTTAGTGAGACCCTTGAGGATATGGAAAAGGATTAATCAGAAATTAAGCATACACTGAGTGAAATAAAGAATAATATACAGAGATTCAACAGCAGACTAGAGGATCCCAGGAATCAAGTCAAAGATTTCAAATACAGTGGTACCTCGAGATACGAGTTTAATTCGTTCCGTAACCTTGAGGCGTGGGAAACTATGAGACGCTTGAGTTGCGGTAAACTGGTGGGTCGTGTACAGCCGGCCGATCCGCGAGATTAATCCTATCTCAACTGTTGCTCGTATTTCAAAGCAAAAATAGCTCACTCAACAGCTTGTATCTCAAAAATCTCGTATGTTAGGGCACTCGTATCTCAAGGTACCACTGTACAAAGAAGCAAAAAACACCCAACAAGAAAAGAAAAAAGAAAAAAAAATCCAAAAATATGAAAATAGTGTAAGGAGCCTCTGGGACAACTTCAAGCGTACCAACATCCGAAGATGGGAGTGCCAGAAGAAAAGAGAGAGCAAGACATTGAAAACCTACTTGAAGAAATGACAGAAAACTTCCCCTACCTGGTGAAAGAAATAGACTTACAAGTCCAGGAAGCGCAAACAACCCCAAATGAGGAATCCAAAGAGGACCACACCAACACAAATCATAATTAAAATGCCAATGGCAAAAGACAGAGAATCTTAAAAGCAGCAAAAGAAAAACAGTTAGTTGCCAACAAGGTAGTACCCATACGATTGTCAGCTGATTTGTCAACAGAAACTATGAGGGATTGGCAAGAAATATACAAAGTGATGAATAGCAAGAACCTACAACCAAGAATACTCTACCCAGCAAAGCTATCATTTAGAATTGAAGGTCAGATAAAGAGCTTCACAAACAAGAAAAAGCTAAAGGAGTTCATCACCACCAAACCAGTATTATATGAAATGCTAAAAGGTATTCTTTAAGAAGTGGCAGAAGAAGAAAACAGTAAAGATAAAAATTATGAACCACAAATACATCTATCAACAAGTGAATCTAAACATCAAATGAATAAAAAAAAACCTGATGAACAACAAACTGGTGAATATAATAGAATCAGGGCCATGGAAGGGAGCAGTCTAACAATTCTCAGGGGGAAGGAGTTGTGGGAGGGGGGTGTGTGGGAAGAGATTGGACAAAAAACTTACATCTATGGAAAAGGTCAGTGGTGGGGGAAGGCCTGGAGTGGGATGGGAACCTGTTGGAGGGAAGCTCTGTGGGAAAAAAGAAGAACATCTATAATAATCTGAATAAAGACTTGTTTTAATCATGTTGCATTCATTTTCCTTACACACTTATGCACAGGTGCTCCATTTCTCTTCACTAATACTAGTAGCAAATATTTTAGCGGCCGATTGCCATGTCATTAGTCTTGGACTGACTTGTTTGGTGTGAGCAACAGGTAATACTTTGCTTTTGGAGAATAAGAAAAATAGGTTTATTGGTGTTACACTTATTAATTTGTGCAGTTATTCAGTGTCTGGTAAGTTAATGTTTAAGAAAAAATATTAATTTTTATTAAAATTTTCTATTATTTTATGTTAACAATTACTCATTTATTTCAGCCCTTTGTATTCAGCATGTATCTATATAAATAAACCTACGTTTCTATGAAAATTGAAGCTTTTCATTTTTTGCAGCCCACATAAACTTAAACCTTGTTTATTTGGTCCATGTTAGCCTTTGAGTTTGACATGCTTTGCTTTACACACACCAATCTTCCTCCAACCCATTATAGTGTTTATTTTAGTACATGCCACATAGTGTGCACCCAATTTATGTTGGCTGGATTGGATTAGAAAGTTGATAAGTAGCGAAACAAAAAATGCCCCAAATAGCTCTTTCCTACCTAATAGGAACTGGTTTCTCACAAATGGAATCCCCAGATCCTAAAAAAAAATCCTTTATGATTGGAATATTTATTACTTCTATGGGCTCTGGAACAATAATTTCAGAACAGGCCATTATACCCTTTTTAGCTGCCAAATGAATCAGTCTTCTATGAAAACCAGGTGATAAGTGATTTGCATTTCATCCAAATCAATTTTATGTACTTCATAATATAACATTTAATGAAGGAAACAGAAATAGTATAGGACAGCTTTAGCTGGTTTGGCTTAGCGGGTAGAGGATCAGCCTGGGGACTGAAGGTTCCCAGGTCTGATTCCAGCCAAGAGCACATGCCTGGGTTGCAAGCTTGATCCCCAGTAGGGGGCATGCAGGAGGAAGCTAATCAATGGTTCTCTCTCATCATTGATGTTTCTATTTCTCTATCCCTCTCCCTTCCTCTCT
>JAAGEH010000015.1:25417112-25438846 GCA_011751065.1 Lasiurus cinereus | reverse complement strand
GGTTGTACTGGAGGCAACCAATCAATATTTATCTCTCATCAGTGTTTCTCTTTCTCCTCCTTTCATTTCTCTCTAAAATCTATAAAAATAATTTTAAAAAGTGATCAAATAAAAAAGAATTAAATAAAATATGACTATACAAACATGGAAAATTTTGTATTCTGACTATATAAAGGCCATAGGGATTCAAAAAAATGATCAAGTCAAGTTAGTCATGCAGCTTAGAATATTTCATGAGCCCTAAAGGGTGGAAATAATTTAATAATGCTAAGAGTGTTGAAATAAGGCTGCCTAAGACTTTAAAATATCTTAAGGAATTCTATAGCATGCAAAAAACCTGGGATATAATTCAGCCTAAATGCCTCCTTTTATATGAAAAGAAATAAACCCATGTCGAACTACTGACTTATCCAAGGTCCCACTGTGGATCTGTACAATGGTAGAAGAGATTCTTTGTTGTTCCTATCATTTCAAGTCATCTATAACCTCGCTTAAATTAATCAGAGGGCTCAAATGCATACTTTATTGCTAGGAAAAACACCCTTTAAAGCATTGTCTACACCAATTTTAAAGAAGAAACTGGAAATGTTGACAGGATAGCCATAAAAACTAGAATAAATATATTGCATTTAAACAACAGAAAACAATTCTGGGATGAGGAAGGTGTGAAGTTGGAATGACATTCTTATTGTATTAAAAGATGTGAGTTATGTCATCAAATAGACAGGGAACAGGATTTCTCAAGAAATATAATTGAACTTGTTTTATGAATTATAAACTAATCTTTTTCCTTTTTTTCAAAGCCAGCCAATGATTTTTTTTTAAATTACTGCCCTGCAGACTACACTAAGATTGACCATTTGAAAGAAAGTTTCTTCCTTTTTTACATACTAATCCCTGACATACAGAAGCAAGTTTAATTTATGTTCTGGCAATATCTGAGTTCCAAGAAACTGAGGCTACTGACATCTAACTTGATAAACCATATAGCTGTAAGCAAGCTTATAAATTAAATTATTTAAGTGTCCCCATTTAATTTTCAACATCTCAAAGGACGGGATGATAGACTAAAATGTGTAAAAAAAAAGAAGAAAAGAAAAAAAGAAACCAGCCTAAACTCATCTCAAACAGGAAACTTAAAGTAACTCAATAATATTCCACATTTTACAAACAGACATGAAAACACATTTCACCCCATCAATGTAATTTGTGGTGCCTAAGTAGAATCATGCCATGATATTCCATAAGAAGCATAATTTAGCATGAATATAAATTTTACTTAAAGGTTCAATTATTGCCTTAAATATATAACTACATGGAAAAAATGTCAATATGTTGAGTATAATTCCCTCAGTCTTATATATTAGAGTGAATGAGGCAAGTCATAAGGAAACTTTTGTTCTACTGTTTTTGAACAGCATAGTTGCCACTACCATTGAGGTTTATTATTAATTCAGCCAACACATATGTGTCAATATCTACTAAATGCTAGGTACAGAGCTAGCTGTTGGGGATCTGGCAATGAATAAAGTCTATATATAGTGTCCATCTTCATGGAGCTTATTATCTCACCCTCAATGGATAAAGTACTAATTATCCTTATAGCATACCAGAACTCATTAATTCAGGATCAATTTAAGTTACCTTTCCTCTAGTAGCTCACAAGAAACATACAGAATTCAAACCCTGTTTATAAAATGCATACAGTATACCTGGCTACAAAAGAGATATGCACAAATGCAGAAAAAAATGGACTCCAAAAATATCTGGTTCCAAAAGTGACTTGTTCTTTGTTTTGGGAGGTCAGAGGTAATCTGCATCTAAATAAATCACAAAACCAAAATACAGAGTCCTTGCTATGGGCAAGGCAATACACTAAACTTTAGCTGGAAATTAATGAGAGAAATGTTCAAGTGCCTAAGCTAGAGATAAAGCTCATAGCAGTGGTACAGAAAAGAAAAGATGAAAGTGAAAGACATTATGAAGCACTAAAGGGACATAATGACATTATCTATGGAAAGTAAAGTGTGAGGTACAAAGAAAACCAGGTTTCAAGCCAAGGTAACTGGGAAAATGATGGTATCACTGACAGAAACTGAGAAGATAGACAGACAATCCATCCTTGGAAAGATGATGTGCTCACCTTTAGAAACATGATGAGTTTCAGTTATCAGTAGAATATTCAAGTGTACACATGTGACAGGAAGTTGGAGATATGAGACCATTGTGTATGAAACAGCCACTGGGGACAAAGACCTGTGACCACAGCTGCAGATCCACAGATAGCAAGAATCCAGACATCCCAGCCACAGATTTCTGAGTCACAGAGCCCATCCCCCTCCCTGCAGGATCCTTGCAGGGCCATAGGAACTGCTGGAACTGCCCTGCGCAAGCAGGTCTCCTGCCCACAAAGGGCGACACCAGCTCCACTGCCTGAATTTGAGCCTGGGACTGTGGACACTGGGAATCTGCTTCTTGCAGAACACAATCACACAACTAGACCCCATGCACACACAGGGAAGCTCCAGCTCCACTGCCTGAATTTGAGCCTGGGTGTGTGAACACTGGGAATCTCTTTCCAGCAGAGCACACTCTCCTGACTAGACCCCATGCCCACACAGGATGGCAGTGCCACCTGACTTTGATTCTGGGCAAGTGCACTTGGAAGTCTCTTTTCCTCAGTGCAGGAATAGACTTCATGCCAACACAGGACAGCTGTACAACCTGGTCCCCAAGCAAGAGACCCTGATTCTCTGTGTGAGAGGGAGCACTGAACACCAGTGACTTTACTCTGTTTCTCATCACATGCACCTGGGATCCCTGATTCCCAGAGCATGCACACTAAGAGCCAGTGACTCCAATTATTAGTGCATGCACACACACATAGGGACCGATTCTTGGCAACAGGCTGAACCAATCAACAAAAACTCAGATACTCGGTACATGGTGCAGGCACTGGGGGACTGTGACCCCTGGCATGCTCTAGGTGACTCTGATTTTCAGCACATGCCAGCAGAGACTCTTTTTCAGCATGGCACAGGCAGAGTGCCTGCTACTAGGTGTGCAAAACGAGACTGCACTGAGTCCTGGTGACTCTGATCCTAGGCGAGCATGGCTCTCACCAACCCAAGGCAGCCACAAGTCTTGGTGTCAGAACTATTCAGTGAAACTTGGGTGGTACAAATCTTCCACTGCATGTGGCCCAGGCCCCCAGAACTCAGCATTTGAACCTTCTGGTGATAGTTAAAATGGGGAGACAATGAAACAATCAACAGAGAAAAGAAAAAAAAAGAAATAGCCAAGAAAGGAAGTAAGTGAAACCGAGTCATGTAAGATGAAAGAAAAAGAATTCAGAGTAATGGCTGTACAGTTCATACACAGGATGGATGACAAAATGAACAACCTATGCAAAAATCAGGAAGAAATCAAAAGTGTTATAGCTACAATCAAAAACACCATGGAAGGTTTCAACAGTAGAACTAGCACAGGACCAAATTAGTGAGTTGGAATATAAGGTAGAGAAACAAGCCCAATCTGAACAGAAAATGAAGAAAAAAAGCAGGAGTGCCTGAGGGAGCTTTGGGACAACAAGAAATGAAGTAACATACATATAAAAGCCAGAAGGACAAGAAGAGCAGCAAGGATTAGAAAATCTATTTGAAGAAATAATGACAGAAAACTTCCCAGATATGGGAAGGAAAAAAGTTACACAAGTACAGAGTTCTAAGCCAGGTAAATCCCAAAGGATTCACAACAAGACACATTATAACTACAATGGCAAATGTTAATGACAAAGAAAGAATTTTAAAGGCTGCAAGAGAGAGACAGAAAGTTACCTACAAAGGATTCCCCATCAGATTATCAAATGATTTCTCAACAGAAACACATCAAGCTAGAAGGAAATGAAAGGAAGTTTACACAGTGATGCAAAGCAAAGGACTGAGTCCAAGAATACTCTATCCAGCAAGCCTATAAATAAAATGGAAGGGAAAATCAGGAGCTTCAAAGAAAAAAAAAGGCTAAGGAAGTTTATCACTACCAAGCCAGCAATGCAAGAAATACTAAAGGAAAAGCTGTAAAAAGAAGAAATAGAAAGGGAGGAAGGAGCAAAGACATAAAGTACAGAAATGGCTACTAACAAGTGCCTATCAATAATAACATTAAGTGTAAATGTATTAAGTACTCCACTCAAAAAATATCGAGTGACTGAATGGACAAGAAAACATGACCCATATATATGCTGTCTACAGAAGACCCAGCTTAGAACAAGGGACTCTTACATACTGAAAGTGAAGGGATGGTAAAATATCTATCAGAAAAATACAAATTAAAAAAAAAAGCTGGGGTAGCAATATTTATTATATCTGAAATATTAGACCTCAAAATGAAGACTATAATAAGAGACAAGAAAGTCCACTTCATAATTCTAAAAGGATCAATACAAAAAGAGGATATAACTCTGGTAAACAGTTATGCACCAATGCAGGAGCACCCAAATATATAAACAAACTTCTGGAAGATATCTGAGAACAGATTGACAGCCACACAATCATAGTAGGAGACTTTAATACCCCATTAACATCACATTAATCCTAAATGACTCACTAGATCAGATGGACTTAATCGACATCTTTAGAATATTCCACCCAAAACTACAGAATATATATTCTTATCCAGTGCCCATGGGGCATTTTTAAAGATAGACCACATATTGGGACACAGGCAGTTTCTCCAAATTTAAGAGGATTGAAATCATATCAAGCATCTTCTCAGACCACAATAGCATAAAATTAGAAATCAACAACAGTAAAAACAATCACAAAAATTCAAACACTTGGAGGTTGAATAAGATACTATTTAACAATGAGGGTGTTACCAAAGATCAAATAAGAAATGAAATAAAAACACAAAGGACAATGAAAACACAACAATACAAAATATGAAAATGTTGAGATAAAGTGAAATCAATCCTGAGAGAGAAGTTCACGGCATTACAGGCCTACCTCAAAAAAACAAGAAAAACTGGTAATAACCCATCTAACTCTGCAACTTGAAGAATTAGAAAGAGAGCAACAAGAAAAGCCCAGCATGAGCAGAAGGAAGGAAACAATAAAGGTCAGAGAAGAAATAAATGACTTAATAAATGAATTTGGCAATGTAGCAGAATACAAAATTAACACCAAGAAGACTATGGCTTTGATATACATTAATAATGAATGCACAGAAAGAAAAATTTAAAAAAGCAATCCCACTTACCACTGCAACAAAAAATTAAGATACCTAGGAATAAACTTAACCAAGGAGGCAAAGGACCTGTACTCAGAAAATTCCAGGACACTAAAAAAGAGATAGAGGAAGACATGCACAAATGGAAGAATATACCATGTTCATGGATTGGTAGAATCAACATCAGTAAAATGTCCCTATTAGCCAAAGCAATCTATAAATTCAACACAATCCCCATTAAAAATACCAATGGCATACTTCTAAAACCTAGTACAAATTTTTCAAAAATTCATTTGGAATAAAATAAGATTCCAAATAGCTGCAACAATCTTGAGAAAGAAGAACAACATTGGAGGGATCATAATATCATTTATCAAGCTATACCACAAAGCCATGATTCTCAAAACTGCCTGATACTGGCACAAGAACAGACATATAGACCAGTGGAGCAGAACAGAGAACCCAGAAATCAAGACAAACCAGTATGCTCATTTAATATTTGACAAATGAGGCAAAAGCATACAATGGAGACATGATAATCTCTTCAATAAATGTTGGAAAAACTGGACAGATACTTGCAAAAAAATGAAACTAGATCACCAAGTTACAGCATACACAAAAATAAACTCAAAATGGATAAAGGACTTAAACATAAGATGGGAAACCATAAAAATATTAGAAGAAGCCATAGGCAGCAAAATAGCAGACATTTGTCATAGCAATATCTTTACCAATACGGCTCCTCGGGCAATGGAAGCTAAAGAAAAAATAAACAAATGGGACTACATCAAAATAAAAGGCTTCTGCATAGCAAAAGAAAGCATCAACAAAACAAGAAAGCCCACTTCATGGGAGAACATATTTGCCAATGTTATCAACAATAAGGGTTTAATCTCCAACATTTACAGGGAACTAATACAACTTAACAAAAGGAAAATAAACAATCCAATCAAAAAGTGGGCAACAGACCTAAATAGACATTTTTCTAAAGAGGTAATTCAGAACACCAAAAGACATATAAAAACATGCTCAAAGTCACTGATCATCCAAGAAATGCAAATCAAAACAACAATAAGGTACTAGTAGTTCATACATGTCAGAATGGCTATCATCAACAAACGACAAGTGCTGGAGAGGATGTGAAGAAAAAGGAACCTTCCTTCACTGCTGGTGGGAATGCAGACTGGTGCAGCCACTGTGGAAAGCAGTGTGGTTTTTCCTCAAAAACTTAAAAATGGAACTGCCATTTGACCCAGTAATACCACTTCTAGGAATACATCCCAAAAAATAGAAACATCAATCAGAAAGGATATTTGCACCCCTGTGTTCATAGCAGCACAATTTACAATAGCTAAGATTTGGAAACAGCCTAAATTCCCTTCAGCAGATGAGTGGATTAGAAAACTGTGGTATATCTATAGAATGCAATACTATGCTGCTGTAAAAAAGCAGGTATACTTAGCATTTGCAACTGCATGGATGGAACTGGAAAGCATTATGCTATGAAACAAGCCAGTCAGTGAAATAACAATACCACATAATATCACTCATTTATGGATAATAAAGAACATTATAAACTGATGGAAAAAATAGATACAGAGGCAGAAAAGCATTGAACAGACTATCAAACTATAGCAGGAATTCTGAGGAGGTGCAAGTGGAAGGTAAGAAATCAACCAAAGGACTTATATGCATATATATAAGCATAACCAATAGACGCAAGACACTGGGGTAGGGGGGTGAGGGCATGTGACAGGGTGGATAGGGGAGGCTGGGGAAAGGTCAATGGAGAAAAAAGAGACATATGTACTACTACTTGTAATACTTTAAACAATAAAATAACATTTTTTTAAAAATCATTTATATAAGAAATAGCAGTCAGTCATAAAATTAGATGAAATCCCAAGGAAGAAAAGGTAAAAGAAAAAAATAAAATAATGAATATTGAGTATATCCACAGTTTGAGTATAGGAAAAATAATGCTGGAAGAATTCTTTATTTGTTTTACTCATGGAGGCTGAACAATACTGACCGCAGGCAAAGAGAAACAAAGAGTTTCTTCTCAGAATGGTGATATGGATTAGGTAAAGGATTAGGGGATACCACAAAATTGGGTTCCTCTGATTCACTTACATCTATCTAGCTATCTATCTTGGCTACTGCAAACATTTTAAGAATATACTTCACTTTACATTTCCTGGAATCATACTTTAGAGGAGTCGCATGATGAGAAATCTGTGCAGGTGTCAGAAATTAATCTGCCATATCCAATGGTCCAGTCCAAGATTCAGATGCTTTAACTTTAGAAAGTACTAAATTTGGGCACCTAAATAAGAACAATAAGTCATATTTTTAAATAACCAAATTACTTAACCTCTCTTGGCCTCAATCTTCTAAACTTTAAAATTGGACGTGATAATACAGTACATGCATCAGAATGTTATTGTGGGGATTAAATGAGATACTAGGTGTAAAATAAATAGAACAGTTCTTTGCTTTTGTAAAGTAAGTAGAGCCTGGTGCTCTCTCACAATTCAGGACCCTTGGAGGATGTCAGACTGCCGGTTTCAGACCAATCCCCACATGCCAGGGTGAGGGACCTCATCGGTGCACGAATCCATACACTAGCCTCTGGTATGGGATATAATGAACAACATAAACTGATGTAGTAGTGCTCAAAGCAGCAGGAAACCAGGGAAGAGCTTCTCCCACTCATCCCGTCCCTACTGGGCTACCTGCTGCTTTCCCATAAGCTTGCTGAGCAGTGCTCCCACTGTGGGAGCTCACTGACCATAAGGGGGCAGCTCCTGCATTGAACATCTGTCCCCTGGTGGTCAGTGTGCATCATAGCTACTGGTCAAATGGTAGACTGGTGGAATGGTTGACCCGTTGCTTAGGGATTATATATATAGATTGTTCATAACTTGCTATATCAAATACATACTCATCAATAAGCAACACATAGAAAAGTCTATGTAACTTTTTAAAAGTAGGTTAAATACTGGATTTTCTATTATTATTGAATATACAAGCCATGGCCACTTTTTCTCAGTGATTAGTATGTTGGACAATGACCAAAGAGTTGCAGATTCTATTCCCGATCAAGGGCATGTACCTCAGTTGTGGTTTCCTCAGCCCCAGTTGGGGCATGTGCAGGAGGCAACCAATAGATGTGACTCTCTCACGGTAATGTTTCTCTTTCTCCCTCCTTTCCATTATTTCTGGAAATCAACTGAAAGAAATATCCCCTGCTAAGAGTTTAAAAACATACAAGTATACAAGGTACATAAGATTATCTCCTTCCTGACAGAAAAGTCAAAGAACAAGGTGAGAAGTCATTTATAAAGACCTACTAAGTTTATAAAATGAAAAACACAAATTCAAGAATGAGAAAATATAAAATGAAGAAAGCATAGTCATTCTCTTTTGCCAAATGTCAAGATTGAGAAAAAACGATTAGATTCTCATGTGGTTTCACAATCTGGAAATTTTCCCTGAATTGTGTGGCTCAGTTGATTGGGTGTCATCCTGTGGAACAAAAGATTAACAGTTCGACACCTGGTCAGGGCACATGCACTAATCACAGGCTCGATCCCTGGTTGGAGGCATGCAGGAGGTAGCCCATTGATGCTGGGCTCTCACATCAATGTTCTTCTCTCTCTTCTTTTCCCTTCCTCTCTCTCTAAAAATTAATGAACAATATTTGAAAATATTGATGAACAATAAATAAAAATAATGAATATTGAAAAATAAAATGGGAAACTATTATTTAAGGAATATTCAGTTCCATTTCCAAATCTGGACTTATTCAAAAGTATTATCATTAAAGAAATTATCTTAAGACACTGAAAGTAACCATAAATCCTATGTAGATTTAAATATATATTCTAAGCCAGTGGTTGGCAAATTCATTAGTCAACAGAGTAGCAAACCATTGAGGAAACTGTAACTGCTACATGTGGCTCATGAGCCGCAGTTTGCTCACCACTGTTCTAAGTTATTTGCCTTTCCTCCAATGATAAAATGACAAGTCACAGAGATGAAGGCAAAATGATAAAGTAATCTATTTTGATTTCTATAAAATATTTAACTTGGAGAGGAAAGACAAAATGGCAGTGGCATAGAGGGACATGTTCTAAGCCTTGTCCCAGAGCAGATAGAATGAGCACCTGAAATGATTAACATCCATCCCAAATTGATGAAGGGGACAGCTAGTGAGACAATTTGTAGCCATGCAGGGTAGAGGATCCCTGGAGAAAGGTAAAATCATGGATTTGGGCAGGAGAGATCTGCCAGACCTCTGAGCCCAGAGCGTCAGAAGGAAATCTCAGGGCACCTTGGGACAGGCACAGCTTCTGAGTATGAAAAGGAGCTCCACAGGACTGGTAGTGGCAGGGGATTCTAGATCTGGGTCCACAGTCACTAAAGACTGAGCCCAGAGGGGCAGCCTAAAGGGCTGACCAGACCAAGCAGTACTGGCAGGAGAGGAGCTTGCAGAGGCACAGTCTTTCCCCTCTCTGTGGCCTGTGCTTTTCGTCACTGAACCTAGCTCATAGGACCTTTCGGATACAGACACTTACCCTTGGCTGAGGTGTGGGAGAATGTTTGAACTTGTGAAGACTGGGGAAAGGCTGGGGAGAGGAGAGGCCTAGGAGAAGTGGCAGCAAGCCTGGCCCTGAGTCATACGTTAGCCCAGGACCTGGGCAGCCATTATCTCCTGAAGAGATAGCCCCTCCCTCCAGTCTCCAGGCAACCAACACAGCCAGATCCAGAATAGACCCTGAATGGTACAAAGGATTAAAAAAAAAAACACTAAATAATCCCTGAGAGTCCACAGGAACTGGCCTAAAAAGAGGCCTTCAGGCCCAGCAAGAGGAAACTCAGAAACAGTAAAGTACAGAAGACTGGGATCTTAAGCCAGCCTAAGGAACAATTTCATATTTTCATTTGTATTTTATTATTATTTTGTTATCTCTTGTTTTCTTTATTTACCTTTTTTGTTTATTTAATTATTTTCTATGTCTTTTCACATTATTTTCCATGATTCTATTTTATTTGGTATTTTTTATTTTATGCCATTTTTAAAATCAATATTTTGTAAATTTATTATTATTTCTGTTTCCTTTTCATTCTCTTTCTTCTTATCCACTCATCCCCTTTCTACTTCCTCTATACTGAACTGAGGTTCTCCCATATGCATCTAATTCTTAACCTTATTTTCTGTATATATGTATATATATACACATACATACACACACACACACACACACACACACACACACACATATATATATATAGTCTCTTTTTTTCTTCCTTTTCTTTTCCCTCTTATCTTTTTTTTCTCTCTTCCATATCATTTATGCTCTTTTCTCTCCTATAATCCTCTTTTCTCAGGTGGTCATTTACACTGAGGTTATTGGTGTTGTGAGTACATTCAAGTTTTGTTGCCATTGTGTCGTGTCTTCTCAAGGTGAATTTTATCTGGACCGGCCAATGTGCCAGAGAGTGAGCCACATACCCAGACACCAGAGAGGAAACCCCATCCATGAAGAGGTCAATAACACCTGAGACCAAACTACAGAGACAGGAAGAAGGCAGAAATGAGAGAGAGCATAGTACAATATCTGCAAATCAATAAATGTGATACATCACATAAACAAATTGAGAGATAAAAATCACAGTCATATCATTTGATGCAGAAAAAGCATTTGACAAAATCCAATACCCTTTCTTGATAAAAATTCTCAGCAAGGTGGAAATAGAAGGATCAAACCTCAACATAATAAAAGCTATATATGCCAAACCCACAGCCAATGTCATATTCAATGGGCAAACAGTAAAACTATTTCCCCTAAGAACAGGAACAAGACAGGGATGTCCACTCTCACCATTCTTGTTTGACATAGCACTGGAAGTATCAGACATTGTGATCAGAGAAGAAGAAGAAATAAAAGGCATCCAAATTGGAAAAGAAAAAAATAAAACTGCCCTTATTCACAGATGACATGATACCATATATAGAAAACCCTAAAGACTCCATCAAAAATTATTAGACTTAATAAATGAAATCAGCAATGTAGCAGAATACAAAATTAACACCAAGAAATCTATGGGATTTCTATACACTGATAATGAACTCATAGAATGAGAGTAAAAAAGCAATACCACTTATCATCGCATCAAAAATATTAAGATACCTAGGGATAAACTTAACTAAGGGGATAAAAGACCTATACGCAAAACACTACAAGACACTAAAAAAAGAGACAGAGGAAGACATAAAGAGATGGAAGAACATAGTTTGTTCATGGATCGGTAGAATCAACACCATTAAAATGTCTATACTACCCAAAGCAATCTATAGATTCAATGAGCTCCCCATTAAATATCAATGGCATATTTCACAGACCTAGAAGGAACTTTCCAAAAATTCATCTGGAATACAAAAAGACCCCGAATAGCTGTAGCAATCCTGAGAAACAAGAACAAAGTAGGTGGAATCTCAATACCAGATATTAAGCTGTATTACAAAGACAATGTTCTCAAAATAGCCTGGTACTGGCACAAGAATAGACATATAAGTCAATAGAATAGAATAGAGAACTCAGAAATTGACGCAAACCATTATGCTCAATTAATATTTGACAAAGTAGTTATGAACAGACAATGGAGTCAAAACAGTCTCTTCAATAAATGGTGCTAGGAAATTTGGTCAGATGCATGCAAAAATGGAACTAGACTTTCAACTTACAAATACACAAAAAATAAACTCAAAATGTATAAAGGACTTAAGCATAAGATGGGAAACCATAAAAATACTAGAGGAATCCACAGGCAGCAAAATATCAGACATATACCAAAGCAATTTCTTCACTGATAACACTCCTAGGACAATGGAAACTAAAGAGAAAATAAACAAATGAGACTACATCAAAATAAAAAGCTTTTTCATAGCAAAAGAAACCATTAACAAAACAACAAGAAAGCCCACTGCATGGGAGAACATATTTGCCAATGTTAACAATGATGAGGGTTTAATCTCCAACATTTACAGGGAACTCATACAACTTAACAAAAGGAAGATAAACAACCCAATCAAAAAAATGGGCAACGGACCTAAATAGATACTTTTCGAATGAAGACAGAAGGAAAGCCAAGAGACATATGAAAACATACTCAAATTCACTAATTATCTTAGAGACGCAAATCAAAACGACAATGTGGTAACATCTCACACCTGTCAGAATGGCTATCATCAACAAATCCAACAAATGACAAGTGCTGGCGAGCATGGGGAGAAAAAGGAATCCTGGTGCACTGCTGGTGGGAATATAGACTGGTGCAGCCACTGTGGAGAACAGTATGGAGTTTCCTCAAAAAACTAAAAATGGAACTCCCATTTGACCCAGTGATCCCACTTCTAGGAATATATCCTAAGAAACCAGAAACACCCATTAGAAAGGATATATACACCCCTATGTTTATAGCACCACAATTTACCATAGCTAAGATTTGGAAACAGCCGACGTGCCCATCAGCAGATGAGTAGATTAAAAAACTGTAGTACATCTACACATTGGAATACTACACTTTGGTAATAAAGGAATTCCTACAATTTACAACAGCATGGATGGAACTGGAGACCATTATGCTAAGCGAAATATGTCAGTCTGTGAAAGATAAATATCACATGATCTCACTCATTTATGGAAAATAATGAACAACATAAATGATGAACAAAAACAGATCCAGAGACAGAGAAGCATCTTTCAGACTATCAAACCTCAGAGGGAAAGTGGGGGAAGGTGGGGGTAAAGGGGATAGATTAACCAAAGGACTTGTATGCATGCATATAAGCCTAACCAATGAACACAGACAACAGGGAAGTGATGGCATGAGTGGGGGGATTGGGAAGCAATGGGGAGATAAGGATACATATGTAATGTCTTAATCAATAAAAAGATAAAATGGTAAAAAATAAAATATTTGACATCAACTTCATAGGTTCTTAAAGTCAATGAAGAGGAATAAAGGTTTACACTAGAATTCAGTATCCTCATTACTCTGGAGGGCATCAACAAGCCTGTACCAGTGCTAAGGAAGGCCAATGGCAAGGCTAAAAAGAGAAGAGTAGAAAAGAGTAACAGAAAAGTTGCACAAGCATGGGCAAAAGTAGGTTTACTATGTCATTGTGACATTCTTTTTGAGTTAATAAAACTATTATAATAATCATAGCCTCTGTAATAGTGTCAAGAACAACAATAATAATAATAACCTGCATGGCATGTCTTTTTTCATATAAACAAATGCAAACCTACTCCCCCCAACAACCTTCCCATGGAAGAAAAATAAAAGAGAAAGAAAGAGTAGGATGGAAAAATAGTGCCATAACAAATGTGCCCAGTTAATACCTGTAAAGTGCTTAGTTAGAACAGTGTCTGATACGTAAATACTATATATGCTCCCTAAATAACAATTATCCATAGCAGTTCCTCAAATAATGTCGTTTCTCTTTATAATGTTAATGAGGAAAAACAAAACTGGTTCTGGACCACTGACTGTGTAGAGTTTGCATATTCTCCCCATGTCTGTGTGAGTTTTCTCCAGGGCCTCAGGTTTCCTCCCACACTCCAAAGATGTGCATATGAGGTGAACTGGCATGTCTACACTGTCTCAGTCCCAGTGAGTGTGTGTGTGAGTGCACCCTGTGATGGGATGGTGTCCTGTCCTGGGTGAGTCCCACCTTGCACCCTGAACTCCAGAGAGTGGGTTGGAAAAGATTCTCTTATTTTTCGTTTTTTTTAATTAATCTTAGAGAGGAGAGAGAGAGAGAGAGAGAGAGAGAGAGAAACATCAGTTGTTTTCCTCCTGCACTGACCAGGGATTGAGAACCCATAACCTGAGTATGTGCCCTGACCTGAAATCAAACTCACCACCTTTTGATACACAGGATGAAACTCCAACCAACTGAGCTACACCAGCCAGGGTTTGTCTTTCTTAATATTCCTTAAATGTGTGTATAGCTCACATTCATTTCAATATTTAATATTAGAAATGTTTTTAGTATTGGGGAGAAACCAAGATGGTGGCATAGGTAAACACCTGACCTTGCTGCCTCACATAACCACTTCAAAAGTACAACTAAAAAACAAAACAGGTATCATCCAGAACCACAAGAATGCTGACTAAGTGGAAATTCTACAACTAGAAGGAAAGAGAAAAGCACACTGAGACTCAGAGGAGGTGTAGAAGTAAAGTGTGGAGGTACAGAGGTGCATGGAAAGGGCTGGCAACTGAGGACATGGTTGCCTTTTTCAGTCAGGAGGGAGACACAAGTTGCTGAATGCTCTGAACTCCAGTTCTGGGTGAGTCTCTGGGGACCCAGTCTCATATGGGGGGAAACTGGACTCTCTGGCATCAGACTGGAACACAAGGGCAGCTGTCTCTCAGAGGTGCCACAGGACACTGGACCTGGCGGGCCTCTTAGGGCAGGGCTGAGGGTCAGCCATTGCTGTTTGCTCTGTCCTGTTGATTCCCTGAGAACCCCACCCCAGCTTTGCACAGAGGCTTTTGCATATGAATGGGCTGGTCCTTTGAAATCTAAAATTACCTAACAAACTGCAGCTGGGTCAGAGAGTCCCAGAGCTTCCAAAAGAAGGCCTAAGGCTCCAGAGCAGCTTGCATTGATTCATAGCTAGGCCCATCTGGGCATCTCCAAATCCCAAACAAAGAAGAGGAATATGCAGATCTCTCCATAGCTTCTGCTGGGTGGCCTCAGGCAGAGGCTAAATTTGCACCTCCTTGAAGATCCAAGAGCCAGTGTACCCAGTGGTCAGAATAGGACCATCCAGATTACACTACTCAGATACATAAGGGCCACACTCAGGAGACAGATTCAGTGAGCACCAAAGCTCCACTGAAACAAGTCTTGCCTTATAAGGGTGTCTCCAGCACAGAAGTTCTCTGATCATAGACACAACTGATCCTCACAGCCAATCAAGGCTTAATTACAACAAGACTGTGCACACAGCCCACAAAGGGATGCACCAAGAGTGTTCACCTCAGGTAACTGGGGAGGCTGAGCCACTGGGCCCTATAAGATACCTAGCACACAAAGGCACTCTATCAACTCAGGGAAGCAGCCAAAATGCAGAGACAAAGAAACAGAACACAAATGAAAGAAATGGAGAAAAGCAAACAACTGGATATAGAGTTCAAAACCACAGTGATAAGGTTATTCAAGAATCTTCTAGAAACCACCAATAAATTTAGTGAGACCATCGAGGATATGAAAAAGGACCAACTAGAAATTAAACATACACTGACTGAAATAAAGAATAATATATAGAGATTCAACAACAGATTAAAGGATCGCAAGTATCAAGTCAAAGATTTGAAATATGAAGAAGCAAAAAACACCCAATGGGAAAAGCAAAAAGAAAAAAGAATCCAAAAATTTGAAGATAGTGTAAGGAGCCTCTGGGACAACTTTAAGAGTATCAACATCCAAATTTTGGGAGTGCCAGAAGAAAAGAGAGAGCAAGATACTGAAAACCTATTTGAAGAAATAATGACGGAAAACTTCCCCTACCTGGTGAAAGAAATAGACTTATCAGTCCAGGAAGTGCAGAGCAAAAGGAATCCAAAGAGGACCACACCAACACACAGCATAATTAAAATACCAAGGCAAAAGACAAAGAAATAATATTCAAAGCAGCAAGAGAAAAAGTTACCTACAAGGGAGCACCTATATGATTGTCAGCTGATTTCTCAACAGAAACTATGCAGGCCAAATAGGAGAGGCAAGAAATATTCAAAGTGATGAATCTACAACCAAGATTACCCTACCCAGCAAAGCTATCATTCAGAATTGAAGGTCAGATAAAGAGATTCACAGATAAGAAAAAGCTAAAGGAGTTCATCATCACCAAACCAGTATTATATGAAATGCGGAAGGGTATTCTTTAAGAAGAGAAAGAAGAAGAAAAAGGTAAACATAAAAATTATGAACAACAAATATATCTCTATCAACAAGTGAATCTAAAAATAAAGTGAATAAAAAATCTGATAAACAGAATAAACTGGTGAATATAAAAGAATCAGGGGCATAGAAAGGGAGTGGACTGACAATTCTCTGGTGGGGGTTGTTATAGGGGGTACGGGAAGAGACTGGACAAAAATTGTATACCTATGGATGAGGACAGTGGGGAGGGGGGTAAAGGCAGAGGGTGGTGTTGGAACTGGGTGGAGGGGATCTATGGGGGAAAATAAGAGGAACAACTGTAATGATCTGAACAATACAGATTTAAAAAAAAGAAATGTTTTTAGTCTCTCTTTAGAAATTTGGTTGATTTTGTGTCCAGAAATATGTCATAGAAACTTGACTCTTGTTTCTATAAATTAGCTTACAGTAAAACCTGTTTTGTCTTTTGCTTAAAGTCAGTTTCCAAGAAACTATTGGTGATAAGTGAGGACTTACTGTACAACATGACTCCCTTATCCTTTGTATAGAAACTCACATACTTGAGAACAGAAGCCTAGAGCAAATGATTTCTCAAGGTCCTCTGCAGCTCAGTATTTCATAGCTGTAAGTATCCCAACATTTTAAGAGACTTCACTAGAGAGAAAAAAACAACTACTGCTATTGTTCATGCATCAGAATTCTATTTCCTATGTCACCACTTTCCATTTTGCCTAAATGTATAATAGAAAAAAAAGAAAAAAATATATATATATTTTTTAATGGACGGCACTCATTTGGTAGATTTCTTAGAATTTTTGGGCATGATACAAGTATTCTTTAAATAGCTTGTTCATTTATAAGGTAGCCCTGTCAGTAAGCTCTACTGTAAATCATTTGGTGCACCGAACTCTGTGTTCCCATCAGTAATGAAATAGGCATTTTTATTCAAATGTAGCAGGATGTTCAGCTCCCAAGATAATGATTAAGCGAAGATCTTCTTTATTTTGCAGACAAAGCAGATACTATACTTACAGTTTAGGCTCTCAGGGACAAAATCTTAATGGAGGCCACGATTTCCTCAGACTTTATGGAAATAACCCTTTTAAAGTTTCCATTTTCAGTGGTTCCTCTCTATGGCAATTTTTATTTCTTTCACCTGGGGTCAAAATATTCTTGACAGGCCTCTCCCACCCTTGCCATTCTTTCATAGTACTGTGATTCCCTCACTTCTCTTTCTAATGAATCTTTCATCTGTCTGAAAGAATAATCACTGTGTTTACCAAATGAAAAAAGTACTTACAAAAATGTACATAACTGAAAATCAGCCTTTCTTAGTATTGCCAAACATTCTTCTTTGATCTCCTTACTCCACCTCCTGAAACTATTGTCAACAATAAAATAGACAGTAACTTTGTGTGCTCTTTTATGATTAAAACCATTAGCTTTGATGCAAATTAGTACTCATAGGTAGCATTCACATCATACAATGTATATACAAAAGCTTGGATGAGTGTGTGCACAGAAGAGCATCTCTCATTGTGTGTTCATACATAGTGTGCAAAATATTCAAGCATCAATCAGGGTGCTTTTGCACAGTGTGACAATTAAATAAAATTAAGAAGGGCACTGACAATTGGTATTGCTTATATTAATTTTTCATTGAAGGTTTACATCAGTTGTGGGGAACCTTTTTTCTGCCAAGGTCCATTTGGATATTTATAACAGCATAAATATCCAAATGACAAAATGACTACACAAAATTATTTACTTAAAAATTAGCCTGTTTTATTTGGTCAAACATATAATTAGCTCACCTCTAATATCTTGGCAGGGCCAGACCAAATGATATTGAGGGCTTTATACTACCTGTGTGCCACACATTCCCCACCCCTGGTTTACATCATATATATGAATTACATCCACCCCATTTAACCAGGTGAGAATTTTGCAAATAAGAGAATGAAATCAGTTATCTACACAGAGTGACAATGTCACTTAAAGTATGTCTTTCAAAACTAAAGTTTGCAAGCAGTGGCACAGATGAGTCCTACAAAGTAAGTAGGTGATATGTTTTCAGAAAACAGCCATTTAAAATCAGTAAGTTGAGTAGCTTCATCTGACATTTGTCAGACATATAGTGAAGGTTGGACAATATTTAAAGGGCACCAATTCAACATCTAGCCTAAAGAAAAGACCCTGACTACTTCAGATTATATTGCCCCTTTGTACTTATTTCAGAATCTTTGTCATTGTTTTATTTTTCCTTTTTCTTTACCTTAATATATATATATATGTATGTATATATCAATCCTAAATATGCTTTGGAAGGGTGTTAGACTAAATAAACTAATTTCAAATTTATTAAGGTGAGGTGGAGAACTGGACTTTGTCTCACTCAAAAGACACTTTGTTGCTTTCAGCTGTCATGTTAGCAATACCATGGGGCTGAAATAACATTCCTAAGGAAGATCTTCCATTCAGAAAGATTTCCCAGAAACTACAAAACCCATTTCTATTAACTCTGATCCCATTTACTAAACATCCAATATTGAACTTCTTTTTGGCAAACATGGGTGCATTTCAGATTAAGGCTTATCTATAATTTCTTAGCAGAAGTCCAAGACTTTGTTCTCAGTTTTGTGATTGTTTGATCGTGCATGTGTGTGTGTGTGTGTGTGTGTGTGTGTGTGTGTGTGTGTTCTTGGAATAGAATAATTCTTCCGCTTTCCTTAAAAGATCAGAACTAAATGCTACAGTATATAAATGGAATCTACAAGTTAAGGTTCATCATGCTCCTTGCATGGAAATGTATGAGTGGATAGCCTATCCACAAAATACAACCATGTAATCAGTCACTAAGATTAGATGGAATAGTTCAATGTCTTTTCAAGGAAGTTTATGGCAGTGAATGACTAAAATTGACCATCTTATCACATTTTTCCCCCATATTAAGATGATTGTACAGTATCATGGGGCTATAAGCTGATAAGTGAGTGAACTGAGAATCTCTCTCTCTCTCTCTCTCTCTCTCTCTCTCTCTCTCTCTCTCTCTTTCTCTCTCTCTCTCTCTGTAGCTATCTATCTCTGTAAGGAAACACCATATGCCAGAAATATCAACTTCCCTATCCAACTGCCCCCTTGCAACAAAATTAAGTATGTCAGTTTCATTTGTCTTGTTTAGCATCTGTTTCTATTGCTTCTCTAAAGCTTAATAGTCCTCATATTAGCATTGCATGTTTCAAGATCTTTTCTTTGCCTATTCTCAACCTTAGAGAGAGAGAACTTGTAGCATTGGGAAAATTCTGACCACTAATGAAATAGGCCACACACACACACACACACACACTACGAGAGAGAGAGAGAGAGAGAGAGAGAGAGAGAGAGAGAGAGAGAGAGAGAGAGAAGAAAAGAAAAGAAAAAGGGGCAACCTATATGATACTCTCCCCTACTTAACAGCATGGATATTTTGTCATACTTTGATTTTTCCTTTTGGTGAAGCCGTAATGTAGAGAAAGCTAGGTCACAGGAGTGTTCAAGGGGAATTTAAAAATGAACATGTTTTTGGATTCACTGATCTGTACTATAAAAAGAATGATTGTCAGCTATGAGCAAATTTAACACTCAGAAATCCTTATAGGATTGACTGCAAATATACAGGAAGTCATCAGATGAAAGCTCAATGAAACCACATCTGGACCTGTATCTTGACTATTCCAATTATACATAAAGAGAAGACGATGAGCAAAATGAAATAAGGTGATAAACTTTTCTTAAATTAAAAATAAACTAAAACTAAAACCTAAGGCTTTTACAAAGATTTTCTCATTTAAATATCCTTCAAACTCAACCGGTATAAAATGAAACTCATTATCCTACACCCCACTCCACCTGTACCTTCATTTCCTGAAAGTGAATGGCAACAAGATAGATAAATGAAAGTGGTGGGAGTGGGAAGAGGTATGGGTGGGAGAAACCAGTACAAGAATATAGGGTCAAGATATCCAGAAGAGGGCCCAGGATCTGATTACAAGTCATACTTAAAGATTTTTAGCTGGCCTTTCTGTGCTATGGTAAGGAGAAAGACTTTTCAACTCAGTTTAAACTTGATCTCAGTAACACTGTGTGGAACCACCATCTATCCAGTCTCCCAAGCCTATTAGTTCTAGATAGTTAGAATATTTCAAAGTGTATTCAGTCCCTGGACCAATGACATAAACATCTGCTGGAAACTTATTAGTAATGCAAATTATTGGCCCTCACTCCAGGCCCATGAAACAGAAACTCGGAAGTAAGGTCTAACAATTTGCAATTTAACAAACCCTCCAAATGGTTCTGATACACACTGAAGTTTGATGATCATCTTTAAAATCTATGCGTTTATGGTTATTCCCATTGTTAATTGCCACCTGGCCCTCATCATCTCTCATCTGGCCTATAGCAATCCTCTCCTAACTGGTTTCCTTGCCTTCAATCTTGCCCCTCCAATCTTTTCTCCATAGTATCACCAGAGTGAGCCCTCTATATCAGCGATTTTCAACCTTTTTCATCTCATGGCACAGATAAACTAATTACTGAAATTGTGCAGCACAACAAAAATAGGTATAATTTTTATTAATTTACAAACAAAATAATAACAGTGATTACCTACCCTTTTTGCTCCAAAGTGACTTTTTAAAAAAACAGGTACCTATACTTATATACAAGGATTACTCATAACAAAAATTAACCAATAAGAGGCAACCTTATTATGCACCATGGCCAATAAGATGCAACTCTATTATATGACATATGTCTTTGTGGTTCAAGACAGAGCAGTCACACTGCACAGCTATTGTTGTGTTGACTGTTGTCATTTTTTTATTTGACAATCTAAGGGAAAAGAGATCGGTGCCCCTGACTAAATAGGTATTACGTGTTTTAAAAGTTTTATGGCACACCGGATGAAAATAGCTGCAGTATTACAAATACAGTGGAACCTCAAGATATGAGTTTAATTCGTTCCTTAACCTTGCTCGTATATCAAGTTGCTCGTATCTCAAAGCAAATTTCCCTATTGAAATCAATTGAAATGCCGTTAATCCGTTCCAGCCCCCAAAATGCCACCCCAGTTGTTCTTGTTCCATGTTTTTGAATAAGAATAATGTATTTATAAATGACAAATATTGTATAAAAACATAATAAAAGAGAATGTAAAGGAATAAACTGGTTTTATAAAGTGTATTTACCTACTCATTACACTCTCAATGCTACACTTTATCCCTAAACTGAATGTAATTTAACTAATCTTCACTGAACTTAATTGCTACTGGTCTTTGCATTTTTGGCCGATTTCAAAAAAAAACGTGTCCAACGAGGTGTGCCTCTTCCTCCCTTTCAGAATATTTCTGAAATGGGTGAGGCAAGTTTCATTGAACAGTTCCTATGCACAACCAGTAGCAACTTTTTCGGGGTGTTTCTTTTCCACGAAGTGTGACACCCTCTCCCACATTCCTAAGATCTCCTTTATCTCACTTGTAGAGATCTCCTCCACCTCTGGCTCCTCCTC
>JAAGEH010000015.1:25401500-25417102 GCA_011751065.1 Lasiurus cinereus | reverse complement strand
TGCTCCCTGATGAGCTCATTCACGTCTCTCTCATCCACCTCCAGGCCCATGGATTTTCCCAGAGACACTGTCTCCTCCTCCACTGGCACCTCGGGTTTGAATCCTTCGAAGGGCCTTTCGGCTACGGCCTCAGGCCACAGCTTCTTCCATGCAGAGGTCAAAGTCCTCGTTGTAACACCCAGCCAGGCCTGATCAATAATTCTGAGGCATATCACGATGTTAAAGTGGTTCTTCCAGAACTCTCGAAGGGTGAGGTTTGTGTTCTCTGTCACCTCAAAGCAGCGCCAGAACAGGTGCTTGATGTACAGCTTTTTAAAATTAGAAATCACCTCCTGATCCATGGGCTGCAGGATAGGAGTGGTGTTGGGAGATAGGTAGACAACCTTTATAAACTTGAACTCTTCGAGGAATTCATCTTCGAGGTTCGGTGGGTGAGCAGGAGCATTGTCGAGGACGAGGAGGGCTTGCATGGTTAGGTTGTTTTCCTGTAGATAATTTCTTAACAGAAGGACTGAAAACCAGGTTTACCCACTCCACAAAGAACTGCCTGGTGACCCATGCCTTCGGGTTTGCCCTCCACATAACTTGCAGTTTATCTTTTAAAATCTTATGTGACTTAAACACTCTGGGGTTTTCCGAATGGTATACGAGCAGAGGCTTGATCTTGCAGTCGCCACTTGCATTGGTGCACAGTGCGAGAGTTAGCCTATCCTTCATGGGTTTGTGGCCTGGCATCGCCTTCTCCTCTGCCATTATATAAGTCCTATTCGGAATCTTCTTCCAGAAAAGCCCTGTCTCCTCACAGTTGAAGACTTGCTGGGGGATATATCCTTTGGCTTCTATCAATTCGGAAAAAGTTTTGAGGTAATCCTCAGCTGCCTTCACATCCGAACTTGTTGCCTCACCATGCCTGACGATGGAGTGAATGCCGGACCTTTTCCTGAAGTTATCAAACCAGCCTCTACTGGCTTTAAATGAGCCTTTCGATGCTTCGTTCGTGGAAGTGCGCGGGGTCTGCTCCAGCAAATCACCGTAAATCACTCGCGCCTTCTCGCATATGATGCCCTGTGTTAATGTATCTCCTTTAAGCTACTTCTCCGTCACCCACACCATCAGTAGATTCTCCATCTTTTCATGGAGAGAGCTACGGAGCTTAGTAATTATTGTAACACCCTTAGCTGGTGTTATACCCTTTATCGACTCCTTCTGTTTAAGCACAGTGCATATCGTTGAAGTACTATGCCTGTATTGCCTCGCCAAGTCAGCCACTCACATACCTTGCTCATATTTTTTCTATGATTTCACGCTTTAATTCAATAGACATCATCCTCTTCTGAGCACTGACCTTTCCACTCGCTTTCTTCGGACTCACGGTTATAAAAAGAAATGTGATAAAGTATGTAAATACACAAAAGATGCTTCGACAATGAGGTAAACAAGCACACTGACTGAGGAGTGGGAAACTATGAGACGCTCGAGTCGCAGTAAACTGGTGGGTCGTGTGTAGCCGGCTGATCCACGCGATTACTCGTATCTCAAATGTTGCTCGTATTTCAAAACAAAAAATCGCTCGCTCGATGGCTCGTATCTCAAAAATCTCGTATGTTAGGGCACTTGTATCTCGAGGTACCACTGTATAATTAAAATCCTTCCCTAGTTCCTTCATGCCTATAAAAATGGCTTTTAAACTGTGTTATTAGGTGAATTAGTTACAAGGGTTGCTCTCAGGCAAGACAGGCTCAGTGGGTAGTGTACCAAACTTTGAATTTCCCAGGTAATGTTAGAAAACCACTGGCCTTTAGAAAAAAGGAGATGCTCCTCAGGTCCACGAAGTCACTCTTCATCTGTCCCCAGCCTACCACTCCAACCTCATCTCTTCTCATGTCTATCTTTCACATCATCCTTTAGCTTAAGATAATGATTGAGGTTCCTATAAGAGACCAGACCATTTTATGTTTCTGTGCCACTGCTTCATTTGCTTGGAACATCTGCCCATCCCTACTACTTATTTGTTCGTCAGATAATGCCAAGTTGCTATTCCCTACTTCCCACCAGTCCACAGTTACAGAATAGCTCTAGCATACCTTCTCCATGAAGGCTTTTCAGTTGCCTGCTTCCCATCCCTCTACTAGATAGAATTGATTACCCATACACATACTTTGTGCCCTAACAGTGGCAATAGTAGTGGTGGTGTGGTGGTTAGTATTTATTGAACATGTACTATGTTATATGTCAGGCATTGTGCAAAGTGCTTTACGTGTCATGTACATGCCATTTTAAACCTCACAAATCTATGAGGTATGAGGTATAATTATTAACCACATTTTGGAAGTGAGGAAACTGAAGTTTAGAAAGATTATACTTAATCTACTTACCCACATTTTATAGCACATATGTGGCACTACTGGATCATCTCACCTACTTAAACCTCAAAGCATATGCACTTAATCTCTAAGCAGAGGATCGGGTTCATAATACACAAGTCAGATGAGTAAGGAATAAGACAATAGGGGATAGCAGATACTATGGAACTAATAAAGGTATACTCAAGCTGTAAGCATTTTAAAGAGGAAGGGGAGGGGAAAGAAGAGAGGAAAAGAGTCCTACATTACAAACAAAACAAATCTGAGGTCTGATCCTGAGCAAAAGGCCACCAGACTGAGATTCCTATTTCATACTATATTAAATTCTCAACTTTGTTTGTCATAAAGCCATGCTAGAATAATTTATTTAGATAGCAGTGCCTATATCTTTCTCACTGCTGTAGGTACTCCAGGAAAGAAATAAAACTTTCCACTTTTTACCTGTCCACAAACCTTGCATCCTAGACATCAAGGCAGGAGGAGGAGGGATAACATGGGAAGAAGGGGTACAAGAGGCTACATTCTCCATGAGACTGCAGATAGGAGAATTGTCAGGCATTTCAGGGCTGTACTTGTTTTTTTGTTGTTTAATTATTTTTTATTGATTCCAGAGAGGAGGGGAGAGGGAGAGAGAGATAGAAACATCAATGAGAGAGAATCATTGATCAGCTGCCTCCTGCAAGTCCCACACTGGGACTCGAGCCCGAAACTTGTGCATGTGCCCTGACTTGGAATTGAACCTTAATCTCCAAGTTCATAGTTGATGATCAACCACTGAGCCATACTGGCTGGGCTCAGGACTATACAGTGGTACCTCGAGACATGAGTGCCCTAACATACGAGATTTCTGAGATACGAGCCATCGAGCGAGCGATTTTTGCTTTGAAATACGAGCAACAGTTGAGATAAGAGTAATTGCGCGGATCGGCCAGCTGCACAGGACCCACCAGTTTACCGCGACTCGAGCGTCTCATAGTTTCCCACGCCTCAAGGTTACAGAACGAATTAAACTCTTATCTCAAGGTACCACTGTACTTCTAATGAAAGGAACTGATATGGATATCCAGGAAAATGTTCACTACACAAATATTCCTGTGCATCAAGATCAGCATGATCCATGTCTTTTAGCAATTATGACTGCTAGCAGAGAATTCTCTCCAAATTTTCTGTTCTGGGTAAACCTTAGTGTACTAGTTCCCTATTGCTATTGTAAAGAGGGGGAAAAAAACCTACCACATACTTGGTGGTATAAAACAACACAGAATTATCTTACAGTTCTGGAAGACTGATGTCTGAAATGGGTCTTGAAGGGCTAAAATTAAGGTGTTGGTTGGGCTACACTTCTTTCCAGATGCTCAAGGGAATAATAATTCCCCTTACCCTTTCTAGCTTCTAGAATCTACCTCTATTACTTGGCTTGTGATCACCAGCTTCAAAGCCAACAATGTTGGGCCAAGTTCTCATGCTGCCATCTCTCTAGTTCTCTCTTTTCTGTTTCCCTCTTCCTCTTTTTAGGACCCTTGTGATTGATTATATTTGGTTCACTTAGTTAACCAGGATAATCTCTGTATCCTAAGGTTAGCTGAATGGCAAACTTAATTCCATCTGCAATCCTAATTTTCCTTTGCTATGTGATGCAATGTATTCACAGATCCCAGGAATTAGGACATGTACCATGACCAGTGATTCCTATATGTTTTTTAAGTGGGAGCTACTTGAGATTATATATTTCATTGCCCTACAGAGGAAGTTCTCAGATGTCTTTTTTAGTTTAGAAAAATAATATGAATGCCGTGAGCAAATAACTTCATATGCATTCCTTACTATTTCTCTGTATCTAGATCAACCCTCACCTCTCTACCATGAGTTTGGGATTAAGGACAATGCCCCTTATTGATTTTTGTTTCCCTAGCACTATGCCTAGCACACTGTAGAGGCTTATTAATTTGTCACAATAATAAAAAAATGTAAAATGCTTCTTTTGGAAAAGAGCATCTATAGAGTTGTATTCATTACTTAGCTCAAAGCTATATATATCTTGAAACAGAATCAAGTGCTAAAAAGGCAGGGGGAAGCCAAACATATACTATTTTAAAAAACTATTTAAAATAGATGTCAGAGGCATTTTTTATTATTTCTAAAATGGATCATTTGTCAGTGGAATAAGGAGCAAAAGAAAGAGAACTGTTCCTAAACCATATGAATTCTTACTTATATTCCTTTCAAATCAATAAAAGGAAAGTCACTGCCAAAATATTATGATACATGAATTTCATTTACCACTCTATTTTTTGTTTGTTTGATAAGAATGGCCATCTTCACACAGTACTATAACTGTTGATATTTTATTGCATTACCACATCTCATTATTTTGTAGTAAATGTTATTATTTATGACCACTACTTAATCTGATGTGAGAGAGAGAAATTACTGAAGACTTGACATCTGAGGAATAGGCATTTTATTGGGATGAAGGACTGACTAAGAAGAGTCAATGGTCCTTCAGCTGCCCCTCAGATCATTAACTCCAAGTGGTTATTTGCTCCCAGTACTGTCCTGAGCCCAAGTTGTTATTGCTGTGATATGTAGAAGAAGGAAAATATATTTTAAACACTTTAATATGAATGCAATGCTCATGAAGGGTGCCAGATTGAAAGCATTGGAGTCTGAAGTCATCAGGTTATGCACTTGGCTGGTTCCAAGTTACAGAGAGATGCTTGACCTTGAATGACAACCTTGTAAGAAGGAGAAAACATATAGTTTTGCTGAACTTCAAGAGACGGACAGAACAGCAGCACAGCAATATCCCAAAGTTAAGCATTTTTATCAAGTAGGAAAATGAGACCGTTAACTAAACTTCTACTCGAATCTAGTTAGTATAATGCCAATACTGGTGTGGATGGGGGATGGAGGCGGTGGTGGTAGTCATGTTATAATACACAGTTGCTTTAAGATAAAAAAATACGTAAATGTCGCCCAGCTGGCATGATTCAGGGGTTGAGCATTGACCTATGAACCAAGAGGTCACAGTTCAATTCCCAGTCAGGGCACATGCCCAGGTTGCGGGCTCAATCCCCAGTGTGGAGCATACAGGAGGCAGCCAATCAATGATCCTCTCTCATCATTGATGTTTCCATCTCTCCTTCTTCATCCCTCTCTGAAGTCAATAAATAATATATTTAAAAATAAATAAATAAATAAATGTCCTATTACCAAAGCACCACACCACTTAAGCAACCTTTTTATTTTTTATTTTTTAAATATATTTTATTGATTTTCTACAGAGAGGAAGGGAGAGGGGTAAAGAGTTAGAAACATCTATCAGCTGCCTCCTGCACACCCTCCAATGGGGACGTGCCCGCAACCAAGTCACATGCCCTAGACCGGAATTGAACCCGGGACCTCTCAGTCCGCAGGCTGATGCTCTATCCACTGAGCCAAACCGGTTTCAGCACAGCAACCTTTTTAATAACTGGTGTGTGTGTGTGTGTGTGTGTGTGTGTGTGTGTGTGTGTTACAACTTATTCCTTAATTTTCTAAAAATTAAAGAGTGAGCAGGAAAACAGATGTAACTATCCATCTTGAAGTTTGTATTATAGAATAAGTAAACCAAGGCTCAGTGTGGAGAAGTTGACTGAGGAGGACCATATCCCTTGTGTTAAGACTGGGAATAGAGCCCATGTTTACTGATTCACAAGAAGGACTTTTCTACTATACCATGTTGTCTCTCTAAGGGAGAAAAGCAGCTCCTCTCTGGACCTTTTAAATATTTGGAGCCAAGCATATTCAAAAGTGTGCATTATTTTGGCCTCTTAAGCATTTATCCTCCATTCTGATCTATTCATTCACATTATATTAGGAAGGTAATCATCTTTCATACATTTAACTTTCTTAGTATGAAAAAAAAACCTTTTCAACTTAATATTACACAGCTGATAGAGTCATAATTTCCAAGTTAAGAAAATTATTTTCACCAATGATACAATATGCAAAAATCTCAACTTCCTTCCTCAGTAAATGTCTTTTTTTAATCTGTCATTTTATTTTCTGATCTTACACATTCTTTCCTATAGTGATCTGAATTTCTCGGCAATGGTATTCCCTTAAAGGCAGTACCTCTAGAAGAATGGCAAAATTAAAACTGACAAATACAATTTAAATTCTCATTGTGGACTAATCTCAATTAACTGGAACCCACTTTTTAAAAAAATCTTTAACGTATTTGTACTTGTACTGTATTTCCTGAAGGGCAATGTAAATTCCAAAATTTTAAGCGTTTCATTTTTTATGTAATTCTATCGTTTAATATACTTATAGAAAGTATCAAATGATTCTAAAAATTCAGATCAGCCTTTTAACTTTTTTTTGTAAATTGGGATTAAAATTCTTATTTGAACAATTATGTGTAGTACTGCCAGACACAGGTATCAAGGCATTAAAGGGGTTGGGGAAGGGGAATATCAATGCTTTATATTCCATACTTACTAACTCACATTGACCAAGAATTTTAATTAGAATGAACACCAATGAGGGAAGTCCTTCAGGTGACTTAAGATTTTAATCACAGTTGACCCTTGAACAACGAGGTTAATGCATGGATCCACTTACCCAGGGAATTTTTTCAATAAATCCAGTCAGCCCTTCCTATCCTGGTTTCAGTTTCACATCTGCAGATTCAACCAATCACAGATGGAAAAACGGTTTTTGCTTTCCAAATAACAGTTTCCAAACCTTGGAGTCCCAGCCACTTGGAGAAAACAGTTTTCTCTCTGGGTCAGTTGAATTCACAGATGTGAAGGCAGACTTTGGTTAAGTTTGGGGAGTGAATATAAACTGATTAACAAAAACAGTTCCAGAGACAGAAGCATTGATCAGACCGTCAAACCTCTGAGGGAAGGCAGGGGAGGGTGAGGAGGAAGGGGAGAGATCAACCAAAGGCCTTGTATGCATGCCTTACAAAGCACAAACAATAGACACAGACACTGGGTGGGGGGGTGCAGTGAGGTCACAAGCTGGGGAAGGGATGGGGGGATAAAGACATATATGTAATACTTCAATAAAGAATAAAAAATGAAAAGTGAAAAAAGTTATATGCAGAATTTTTATGGTTTACTGAAATTTTAGTTACTTATTTTGTAGATCTTATTTTTAATATATTTTTATTGATTTCAGAGGGGAAGGAAGCGGAAGAGAGAGAAAAATCAATGATGAGAGAGAATCATTGATCAGCTGCCTTCTACACACCCCCTACTAGAAATCAAGGCCACAACCCAGTCATGTGTCCTGACCAGGAATCTAAGCAGGGACCTCCTGGTTCATAGGTTGATGCTCAGCCACTGAGCAACACTGGCCAGGTACGTATGTGTACTTTTAATAAATTTTATTGCACAGTATAAAACATCATCCAAAATTCAAGTTGTAAAAATTCTATAATGGACAATAGGAAAAATTTATTCTAATTATCAAATTTTTGTCTTATGGGACATACAATTTTGCCCAATAGTGTCCCAGAGGAACTACAAATTATTAAAATGAGACCATTTTTCCCAAATCAACCTCAATTAATTTTGGATCATGTTCAATTAAATGTAAACTTGAAAGAAAAAGAAATAGTATAACTAATAAAACTAGTCTTCTTAGTGTCACTACCACAGGGCTCTGACATAAGTCCTACACATTTTAAATTTGGTATATCAAGGTTTATATGCAGAATTTTGACAGTATGCAGGAGATTGGGGGTCCTAACCAACCCTCATTGTTCAAGGGTCAACTGTAGTCTGAATGTCTCCCTCCATCTTGCCATATTTTCTCACATAATCTATCTAACATAGGGCTGACTATAGAAGCAATCACTTTATCAATATCCCAGGTTAATTCTATCTACACTGGCACATTTACCAAAAGATGCGGCACTCAGTAGTTGCTCAATAAATATTTACTGAGTTTATAGATCAATAAATGAATGCAGTATCATGACAATAAAGATATTTTACTTCAGACTTTCTTAAAAATTTAAAATATTAATTTCAGGAGGCAAATATTTATTTTGTCAATACAATTATCTAAATGGTAATATTTTTGCCATTGATAAAAAGAAATGCCATGTTTATTTTGCAGCCAATGAGAACTACTAAAAGGTTTTACAAACATCCTCATTGGCTTTAACTGTTTCCTTGTATCCTGCAGATATCACTATTAGTCAAGGAGTAATTGTATGTGGAAAAGGTCACATAATCATTCAAATACATAGCACAGCCTCCATAATTGGTTTTGCAAAGACTAACAATTATGGAGTACAGACACAAGCTTATCTATACAATAGCCAAATAAGTTTTTTAAATTTTAAAACAAAGCAATTTCATTTACTTGGCACTCAATAAATATAACAAAATATATCAATGGAACATTCCATTCTTTTCACATTATATAGCTATGTGTTCAATTCCCAAAGTAAATTTCATTGTAGAATGCACTTACCTTGATAGATCCAGAAATATGAGAATCAAAAAGGAGACAGCTGAATAAAGGTCACCCTTGTAATTCCTGTAAACAAATTAGGCCAAATTATCCTTCAAACATATGTACAAGTAAGTCCAAAACAGTACTTATGAGGGAAAGGAAGGGACATATGTGGGGTGGGGTGGGGTGGGAGTGGGTATGGGGGTTGTGAATATATGACTTCATTTTATAATTCACAAGGAATAGAAGGATCAGTTTCTTAAAAAGTCTGCTTGAAACTTCAAACAATTATATTACTATGTTGCTAATAGAGAATTTCTTAATTATAGATAAGCATACCTACAAGACTGGAATTCTCACCCACAAAGATTCTCCCAGCTTATTTTCGCTAAATATTCTGCTCATTTTGAGATGAAAAGTTCACAGTGTCAGGAAGTTTTCAACAATATGAACAATTTATAGTAATTTTAATTCCTTATATTAAGATAGTCTTTTACAGTTCATATACACATTTCATTTAATCCTCAAAAGAACTCTGCTAAAAGATTAGGAGATTGAGGCCTAGAGAGATTAAATGGTTTACACAAAGATACATACATGAATAGTGGTAGAGCCAGGACTAGAATATATGTCTCCTTACTTTTGGTTCAGTCATGTTTCTAATGTCCCACATTACTTCCTTTACTTAACAGTTACAAAATTAAATATATGTCTCCATATGCCAACCTTGGTACTGGACAATAGGGCAGGAACTGTGCCTTATAATGATCCCCACTAATTACTCAACTTGAGAGATACACTTCTCTGATTTGTATAGTGTCATATATATATATTTTTTTTTAAAAATATGTGTGTGGTATGTGTGTATTGATATATATTATTGACATAGAAATATGTTAACAATATATTGATAAATGAAAAGTAATTAGAGTGTGATTCTTGCTTATAAAAATACATATGCAAAATATATCATTCTCTTCTTTCTGTGTATTGGTATTTTCTAATTTTTCTATAATGAACCCATATATTTACAAAGCTATATGTTTTAAATTCTTCAAAAACCCATTTTAGAAAAGGCAGTATAGTAAATTAAAGTGGAAAAAATAAAGGAAAACAAAAACTAACATTATAATATATTATGATTGGCACCTAATTAACTTTATGGCCCCAATTTATCAATCAAGTATTTCAAAACCTATTTTTATAAATATTTGAGGCAAAATATCAATAGTAAAGGCATCAATTTAAAATGTACCCATAGGCCCAGCTGCCGTGGCTCAATGGTTGAGCGTTAACCTATGAAACAGGAGGTCACGGTTTGATTCCCTATCAGGGAAATGCTGGAGTTGTGGGCTCAATCCCCAGTGTTGGTGCAGGAAGCAGCTGATTGATGTTTCTCTCATCATTGATGTTTCTATCTCTCTCTCCCTCTCTTTTCCTTTCTGAAATCAATGAAAATATATTTAAGTTTATCCACAGTAAATCAAGAGGCACAGTAATATCTAAATATATTTTTAAAGTACCAGTAGGTCAATAACAGTGTTGTCATATTTGACAAAGATCACCAAGGTGACCTTGTAATGACAATAGAGTATTATATTATTACTAATGATCTCCATATCCAATAAGCTATATATGTCATTCATAATAGACTGAAGTAGTACTCTTGATTAGTTGCAATCGAATTCCCAATGTGTGTTTTCATCACTGTTAATGTTTCTCACAAAAGCCAGAGTTCTGCTCAAGTGTTCAAGTGGTTCCATAATAAGACTAAGTTAGAATCTCTCAAATGAAAACATTTCAGAAAGTACTTAGGTCTAAACTACAAAAAACACTTCTGTCTCTTTGGCCACATATACCAGAGTAAGTCTGTAGAAATTGGCTTCATATCCATTAGTCTGATTCTGTAAAGAGGCTAGCAAACAATGCTATAAAAAATAAACTGCCCTATATGCAGCATTTTGCCTTGGTGAGATACACAGAAGACTTGGAAGCAAAAGGACTTTAAAATAGCATAGCTCTTCTCTGCTCACTTCTCAACTGCCTTCAGACTGAAGCCATTAAGAGGGTATCTCCCATTTATGATTAGAGAAGGCCAGTTCATACATTGATCTACATAAGATCCCCCAGGTTACTTGCTATCATTTACCAGTTTGAAATGTGTACCACTTCCCTCACCTTTTACCTCTATTTGACTCAAGAATTCATTTCCAAAAGAGAAACTGTTGGCTGTCTTAATACTGCATGTGGGATAGCTCCCATTGAAGAAAAAAAAGTTAGATTGTCTGACAGAACCATCATCGAATGCAACTAAATAATCCATACTAGAGGCAAAAACAGCAGAAGCCACACATGTTAGAAATGCATTTCATAGAACTGACTATTGGTTTTGAAGATAGGCTGGAGCCTGCAAGCAAAGTCCTAAATCCAAACCTGAACAACTCATTAAGAGACCCAGACTTTCATTAGTCCAATTGCCTCTTGTTTGGTCCTACATAGAGAATAATATTCTACATCCTTCAGTTCTCAGCTTCCTAAAATGAAATTATCATCTGAGCTTGGCCATGGAGATGAGATGCATAAATTGGAGGTGAGTGGAAGAAGGATCTAGAAGTCTGGTTCAAAAAATACATGCATATATGTGAATATGCATAAATATGTATATAAATAAATATCTCAGATGAATTTTAAAAGTATAATTTCTATTTGATTACAAAATGGCATGTTTTGATGTGTTTTTCAAATATTACTCAATTATATAGTACCTAGTAGCCCTGCGCATGTATCCATGCACCAGTAGCTCTCTGCCCACTGCCCAGAGGTTCTCCATGGCCAAGGCGATGAAGCAAGTGTTCCACCAGGCCGCTCATGCTGCCTGTTCTCAGTGGCCAGCCCACGGGACTAGGAAACTCCAGTGGGCCTGAGAGGACTGGGCACCACCATCCTGTGGCTATGGGCGCTGCCATTTTGTGATGGAGTGATGGTTAATTTGCATATTACCCTTTTATTAGATAGGATTATAACTATAACACCTATATTAACACTATTATTTTCAACAGTCTTTGGGATTCATATAGATCACTTTGTTTTACTAATGAGTATATTGCCACACATACTTTGAAACCTCTAATGTTATTTTTCTAATGGAACATTTACTCAAAGAGTTTGTAGAAAATAATTGTGTTAATAGAGACAGTTTCCCCATTAAAGTGATCAGTGCTCTCAGACAATTAATGCTATAATATTCTGTATTATCACTATCTTCCTCATGGCCTAAAGGTTCACATTAAAAAAGCTTCAGCTTTTTTTTCCCTGGCAATATGGGCATTTCTAATGATGAGACTTGCCAAAACATGTCAATGCTATTTTTCTCCTTTTCCATTAGAGATGACTGTGGCTGAATAGCCAAGTAATCTATAGTCTAACTTCACTTAATTGTTTTTACTAGATGACATGAAGGAATATAGTGAGTAATCACTTCTGTTTTACATGAAACAAATTGCTAGTGGTTTCCACAGCAATATGAAGAAGACTTAACTTACCTAATCTCCCTTGAACATGTTCAAATCCTGACAGAATTAAACTCAGCCATCCTAGGCTTGCCATTGAGTGAGGAGTAGATTGGATTCAGAGAGATGCAAATAAAAACTACAATGAGGTATCACCTCACACCTGTCAGAATGGCTACCATGAACAAATCAACAAGTGCTGGCAAGGATGTGGAAAAAAGGGAACCCTTGTGCACTGCTGGAGGGAATGCAGACTGGTGCACCCACTGTGGAGAACAGTATGGAGTTTCCTCAAAAAATTAAAAATGGGACTTCCTTTTGACCCAGCAATCCCACTTCTGGTAGTATATCCTAAGAATTCCAAAATACCAATCAGAAAGAATATATGTACCCTGATGTTCATTGCAGCATTATTCACCACAGCCAAGATCTGGAAACAATACAAGTGCCCATCAGCAGATGAGTAGATAAAAAAACAAACAAACAAAAAAACAAACAAAAAAAAAACACAAAAAACTATATTTATGCAATGGAATACTATGCAGCTATAAAAAAGAGGGAAGTCTTACCATTTGTGATAGCATGGATGGACCTGGAGAGTATTATGCTAAGTGAAATAAGCCAGTCGGAAAAATACAAATACCATATGATCTCACTAATATATGTAATCTAATAAACAAAAATAAACTGACAACGGAAATGGAACCAGAAGCATAGATATATGGAACAGACTGGCCAGTCCCCAAAGGGAGGAGCATGGATGGGGGGTGACTGGATAAAGAAGTTGAAGGAAATAGCTAAAGAATATATATGCATACTCTATGGACACAGACAATAATTTGGTAAAGGCCAAAGAAGAGGGAAGCAGAGGAGGGTGGAGGTAGGCAAAAGTGGGGAGGGAGAAGGATTCCTACAACAATACCCATATTAAAAAATAATTAAAAACAAGAATAGGTTGGGTCAATAGATATCAATTTATTTCTGTCTGTACACCTCTTTTTAAATTTTATTTTATTGTTTAAAGTATTACAAATAGTAGTACATATATCTCCCCTTTTTCCCCACTGACCTTCACCTGGTCTCCCCTACCCCTCCACATGTGCCCTCTCCCCTTTCCCTAGTGTCTTGCATCCATTGGTTATGCTTATATGCATGCATACATTTAAGTCCTTCGGTTGATCTCTTACCTCCCCTCCCCGCAACCCTCTCAGTGTTCCTACTGTAGTTTGACAGTCTGATGCTTCTTTGTTCATCAGCTTATAATGTTCACCTCTTTAGACAAGTTACATCTGGTAAACTCTCCTTTGAGCACCATCATTCAAGGACAACAGGTTTATCTTCCTTATTATTTATTACATAAATTTCACTTCTAAGGTGGTAATATTAATTTCTGTGGTATTTTTGTGTCCTCTTTGTTTTGCAAATGTATTTTTTCTGTAATGAAAGTTATACAGATTTATTGTTGACAATCTAGAGAACATGAAAGGTATAAAGAAAAAAAAATCAGCCGAAACCGGTTTGGCTCAATGGATAGAGCATCGGCCTGCGAACTGAAAGGTCCCAGGTTCGATTCCGGTCAAGGGCATGTACCTTGCTTGCGGGCACAACTCCCTGGGAGCGTGCAGGAGGCAGCTGATCGATGTCTCTCTCTCATCGATGTTTCTGACTGTCTATCCCTCTCCCTTCCTCTCTGTAAAAAATCAATAAAATATATTTTTAAAAAATCACCTGTTACCCACCCTTAAGATAATTATTTTAGAACTTTTGTGCAAATTTTTCCAGTCTTTTTTTTCTTTCTTATACATTGGGAATATATAATTTTGTATCCTTTGATAGGATAGCATAAAAACTTTCCTTTTATCATACAATATTTGTAAACATCAACTTTAATGGCCATAAAATATTGCATTGTCTAGAGATGTACCATAAATCACTTAGCAATTCCCCTGTTGAACATTTAGGTTTCTTCATTTTTTCCTCCATTACAAATAAAACTTGGTGAAAATCTTTGCAAATATAGCTATTTCTTTACTTCACATTATTTCTTTAGGACAAATTCCCAGAAGTAGAATTACTGGGTCAAATGGTATGGATATTTTTAAGGCTTTTGCTGCAAACTGCCAAATCCATGGTAACTAACCCTTCACATGTCCTTATTATTCAGTCATTTATTCAACCAACACTTATTAAACACCTACTACAGCCAAAACAGGTTTAGCTCAGTGGATAGAGCATCAGCCTGTGGACTGAAAGGTTCCATGTTCGATTCAGGTCAAGGGCATGTACCTTGGTTGCGGGCACATTCCTAGTAGGGGGTGTGCAGGAAGCAGCTGATCGATGTTTTTCTCTCATTGATGTTTCTAACTCTTTATCTCTCTCCCTTCCTCTCTGTAAAAAAAAAAATCAATAAAATATATATTTAAAAAAATAAAATAAACACCTACTACATATATGGCAGGCACTGTGCTAGGCAATAGGAATACAGTAATAACCAACACACACACAAAGTCCATGCTCTCATGGAGCTAATATGCAAGTAGAGTTGATAAATTATAAATAAACAAAAGTACAGTGTGATGCCAGGACATGATGAATAAAATGAGGAAAAATAAAAGTGGTTAAATGCACAGAAAATGAAAACTTATGATAGTACTCCTTACATAGGATGGCTAGGAAAGGCCTCTATGAAGAAATATTTGATCAAAGACCTGAATGAAGTGAGAAAGGAAGCCTATAAAAATCTTGTAGAAAATTCATTTTGGGTAGAGGAAATAGCAAGTGCAAAGAGAGACCAAAATGCATGGCATGTTTAAGAAACAAAATGGAATGCATTGTGGCTACAATGTTATGAGCAAGATTTGTTGGGGAGAATGGTATGACATGAGGCCCAATAAACAGTCATGGACCAAATCATGTAGGGTCCTGTAGGTCCCGTTAAAGATTTTTTATTAATATATTATATTAATTTTTTACAGAGAAGAAGGGAGAGGAATAGAGAGTTAGAAACATCAATGAGAAAGAAACATCGACCAGCCACCTCCTGTACACCCCTTACTGGGGATGTGCCTGCAACCAAGGTACATATCCTTGACCAGAATCAAACCTGGGACCCTTCAGTCCGCAAGCCTATGCTCTATCCACCAAGACAAACTGCTTAGAGCTGGAAAAGGTTTTTTTTAATTATCTTCAAATTTTTGTTTTAAGTGTGATAAGAAGCCAGCTATTGGAGGGCAGAGAGTCAGAGAATCTAATTATCTTATTCATATTTTAA
>JAAGEH010000015.1:25342956-25401400 GCA_011751065.1 Lasiurus cinereus | reverse complement strand
ATCAGTAGGAGGCTATTTCGGTAGTCTAAATGAAAGATGATTGTGGGTTGGTCTAAGGTATTAATGAAGAAATTAGGAGATAATGATTCAGACAGAGTATATGGTTTGAAGGTACAGTCAACATTTGGTAAATGATTGGATGAAAAAATAATAATAAAGAAATGGTCTAAGGTTTGAGACTTGAGCAATTGCACTGAGAATGATCTTACAAAACAAATGAACAAATTAAAAAAAAACCCTTATTAAAGATTGAGTTTTTTTTCCCATCTTTATTGGCCATTTTTAGTTCCTCTAATGAGGTATTTCACTATTTTCTGGATTTCTTCCTACCTCTCAGACTTTATTCTCACTTGCTCTCTTTTGAATACTCCTCTTATTTCACCATCCTCTTAAGTTCAATATTTCTCATGATATCATCTTTGCTTCTCTTATTCTACATATACTCTCTAGGTCCAAGGTCGACAAACTATGGCTCGCGAGCTACGTGCAGCTCTTTAGCCCCTTGAGTGTGGCTCTTCCACAAAATACCAAACCTTGGATGAGTCAATTTTGAAGAAGTGGTGTTAGAAGAAGTTTAAGTTTAAAAAATTTGGCTCTCACTGAGACCAGTTTTGCTCAGTGGATAGAGCGTCAGCTTGCGGACTGAAAGGTCCCGGGTTCGATTCCGGTTGGGGACAGGTACCTTGCTTGCGGGCACGTCTCCACTGTGGGGTGTGCAGGAGGCAGCTGATCGATGTCTCTCTCTCATCGATGTTTCTGACTTTCTATCTCTCTCCCTTCCTCTCTGTAAAAAATCAATAAAAATATTTTTTAAAAATTTGGCTCTCAAAAGACATTTCAATGGTTGTACTGTTGATATTTGGCTCTATTGGCTAATGAGTTTGCCGACCACTGCTCTAGATGAACTCACGTTCCTATTGTTATGATTTCAATTACTACATTGACTAATGACACAGATATCTACCTCTAGACCTGATCTGCAGATCTGTAATTTCCATCTGTCACAAATCCTCTCCATCTGGATGTCTTAATGGTTTCTCACATTAAATAAATCCAAACTTGACCTCATTATACCCACCAAAATGGATTTTTTTCTTCTATGTTCCTTGTATTGTTTAATGGCATTGCCTAATTTACCAAACCAAAAGCCTAAGTCACGCCTCTCTCTCCCTCATGCTCTATATGCAATCAATCCCCAAGCCCCACTGGTGCTAACTTATGAGTGGCTCTCAAATTTTTCCCTTCCTTTCCATCTTTACTGTCACTGCCTCTGGTTCATGTCCTCATCTTTGGTAACAATTTCAACACAGCCTCTCAATGTCTAACTGCTACTACACTTAATCTACTTCAATACACTCTTAATACAGATGTCATCCAAAGTTGGTGAGCCAACCCCCTTCCCCACTTTAAAGACCCTCATCTAATCCAACAGACTGCTATAAAGTAGTCCATTATACGATTTTGGATAACATTAGAAAAACCACCATTCTCCAGTATAACTCTCCATACAGAAAACCCTAACATATTCATTCATTTAATAAATATGGTCTAAGCACCCTTTGTGTGTCAGGCACATAGAAGTACAAATAAGACATTATCCCTGAACTCTGTTCCCCAGAACTGGATAGGAAATAAAATGCTGGGTTAGTAGTCTCCATTGCTAATTTAACCTGATGTCCTTTCATAATCTTCTCTAAAAAAATTCCTAGCTGTTCTTTAAAAGCCAATTCAAATGACATACCCTTTAGGAAACCAGTAGTGCCCCAGTGCACAGATTTGTGTACATCAAAAGGAAATTAATTAGAAGGTGGCCAGCAGGGTGGGACTGGGCGAGATGGGCCGGACATATCCTGGAGCCAATCTTTTGTGGTTCCTCCTGACTGGCCATACATGGATTGGTGCCGCAGCTTGAAGGGCATCTGTGGAGTGAGTGGAGTCCCTCCAGCATGTGGGGTCCCTCAGCCTGGCCTGTGGGGATCAGGCCAAAACCAGCTCTCTGACATCCCCCAAGGCGTTCTAGATTGTGAGAGGGTGATTTTCAGGTGACACACCCCAGAATCAGGCTCCCTCCTCTCTGGTTCTGAGGTGTGTCACCTGAGAACCACCATTGCCAAGTCACCCCAGCTTGGCAGCTCCTGCGTTGAGTATCTGCCCCCTGGTGGTCAGTGAGTGTCATACCTAACAGATGCTTGGACATTTGGATGGTTGCTTAGCCTTTTATATATATAGATACCTACCTTTGAGCTTCCAGAGGATTCTAAATATTATTCCAGAGCATCTGTTACATGATAAGAATATGTTTATATGTCTGCCTCCTCCACTAAATAGTTATGTTGTTTTTTCATGGCTTTTTATCTCTGGGTAAACAGAGGAGTTTAAAAAGTTTTGGTGAATGAATGAATTAATGAATGAATGAACAAACAAACAGATGAAGTTCTTTTCTTCATGAAAATTGTTTTATGATGCATAACCAAAACCCTGCAATACTAAAGTCTTTGGGACAGGGGGAGGTCAGTTCTCGTGTATCTTGGGGTCTTTGTGGAAAACACCTGAGACTTCAAGACTCATTGCACCAGAGCTCTGTTGTAAATGTTGATTCTTTTTCTGCCTTTTCAACAACAAAGTAGCCCGAGGATTTTGCTAAATGTTATCGCAGCTTTACACATTTTCTTAAACATCTTTTATTCCATGTTTTATAGAAATATATTGTTAAAATTTTCTCTATTTCATGTTAAATTACCCTTAAATATATTTCTCTTGCACTGAATTCTAATTGTTTACATTAAAATTACCACATTTTCACAAGTTGTCCAATATTTCATCAATGCAATATCTCAAACAGGAGAAAAGAACAAAACAATGAAAAAAAAATGTAGCACCCTTGTTTTAACACTTCATAGATTCACAACCAAAAATAAATGGTATCACACCTAAGTGTTGACATTTTACTAGACTAAACATGAAAGATAAATCACAAATGCACCAACATATAGATACGTACACAGAATAAATTTGTAATAAACAGAATCAACCCAGGAAATAGGTGTGTGATTTCAGCTCCTACCCAAGATAATTGAAAAAATGCATGAGCCAAAAACAATATAAAGAATAATATTTCACATTATACTTATAACTAGAAGCCCAGTGCACTAATTTATGCATGGGTGGAGTCCCTCAGCCTGGCCGGTGATCAGGGCCGATCCAGGCTTTCTCACCCATTCCTAATCAGAGCTGGCCAGCCTTGGAGGAGGAGTTTGGCTGTGGAAGCACACTGACCACCAGGGGGCAGCTCCTGCATTGAGCATCTGCCCCTGGTGATCAATCATAGTGACCGGTCGATTGACCGTAATGATAGCTTAGGCATACACACACACACACACACACACACACACACACACACACACACATACACATAAAGAATTGGTCAGATTTAGAAAAATAATAAAAGTCATAGCCAGGTAGCTCAGTTGGTTAGAGAACTATCCCCATATACCAGGTTGTGGTTTTGATCCCTGGTCAGGGTACCTACAAGAATCAACCAATAAATATATAAATAAGTAGAACAACAAATCGATGTTTCTGTATCTCTTTCCTTTCCTCTCTAAAATCAGTAACTAGTTTTAAAAGAAAAAAAAATAATTAATCTCAATATTTCAGTGAATAGACCAGAGCTTCCTTTCTCGCAAATCTATATACTACCTCAAGTCTTTGAAACAGTTAAAACAAAGAAAAATGAAGGAAGGGAGGGAGGAAGGGCGAGAGTGAGGAAGGAAGAAATGAGAATGATTTTATTGGTATTTCAAGGCACAAGAATCTTTTTAAGGCTAAGCAATAGGTATCAGTTAGCCAATCAACTGCATAGCCTTCTCCTTTAAGAAGTTACCAGATTTCATAAGTGAAATTATTACTATCTTTCCAAAAGGAATTTCTTATTTGACCTGCATAGTGATTCTGTCAATGCCTCCCTACATTGCTTAAAGCACTGCACACATAATGAGTCAAAATCACAAAAATATTTTTTTTCAGGCACAGAGTAAGCAAATAGGTGATATACTTGTATGTTTCCATAAATGATGCTTGTAAATCAATATAAAAAATGTACATATACTTTTCAATAAGTATTCCTTTAGAGAAAAACCCCATCCTCACACACATGAACACAAACGTATTTTTGAGCTAATAGAGCAGGAGATTCCACATCAATATCACTCAAATGTTTGCAATTAAGTAAAGCAGCTTTAAAAAAGAAAAACACTATTTAAAAGAGGGAGGTAATGCATAAAGTATAAATTTAAGATGTTGATCAGAAACATTTTGTTGATAGGAACTGAGCTAACTAGGAACATTTCAGGTCTAGAAAGCTTCCAGTCACTGTGTGGTTTTAATGTATTTATACACCTCTATATTTAAGCACAGGTGGTAATTAGCAAGATTGAGATACCTTTAATAAGGCATCATCATAGGTGCAAAGAATGTGTAGCATAAGATGGGTTCATTATCAATAACTTTCCTGAATTAATCATCTCTTAGGACATTTAATTTTAAATGTACCTGAAAAAAACACCTGGATTATTGAGATAGGCCATCTGCGGTATCTTTTTCTAATTTCTCTGAACAACTGAAGTTTTCTTAAAATGTCTATATACAGCTGGGACACCAGGATTGAAATATCTAATAAACCAATTGTCCATAATCTGGCACCTTCTCTTTGACAGGTGTCTAAACCAGATAGAAGCATTAGAAGTAATATAAACACTTAAAATCAACCAATTATGCAAAACAATACAATTGGGAAATTTTCTTCTTTACCTTAACTAGTGATCAAATTTTCCCTGAAGTGTGCAAACTAATAGCAATATACTTCCTTTTTTGGCTGCTTTTAAAACCTTCATTTATCCAGGCAGCTAAAAATACTAAATTGTGATTCTAAACATTAAAATGAAAATGGATTTCCTTTGATGTAACCATATAGGGATTCTACTAAAAGTTAATTCCCCTCTACTCACATACATCTGCATCAACATTCTGAATATTTACAACACCACTTATCTAAATAAAAAAACTGAAAAATAAATATATAGTAATTTCTAAAGGAAAACTAAGACTATAAATCCAGAACATCATTTGAATGAACAGTCAAAATTCACCGATCAGGTATTTGGAAATCTGCAGACGATTGACTGATTTTTTTTTCATTGTACATCCGAATACCAAGCATCTGCTGAAAGGTTAGAGGAAATCGACATGACAAAGAGGATAAGACACAGATAGATACTAGGAAATCTACATGTTCAACAATAATAATTGATAATTTTTTTCAGATTTTATGCAGATATCCTGGTACTACATAAATATAGCTCAAGTAATAAAAATAACCCAATTAACTAAATATATATGCAATTGAATACCCAAAAACTGGGTACTGATGTCAATATTCCCTAAAATGTAAAAATAAAAGTATAATTTTCTTAAACCTTTAAATCACTACTTCATTCTATCTTTAATAATTCCATCTAGGATATTTATAATTTGAAGTTCTAGTCACTTTCAAAAAGAAAAATATCTGGTGACTAAAATCCTTTTTGGGAATCACTCTTTCTTAGCCATAATATAGAAATTTGTACACAACTATAAATTTACAGAAAAAAATATTAGTTTCTTGAGACCCATAGCTGATAATATTACAAAGGGTTTAACATGGACTGCAATTCAGCTTGTAATTCCAAAATTCCATTTTGTAAGGTTTAATCAGCCACAAAAATGTTAAAACAGCCCTTGTTGGTGTGGCTCAGTTGGTTGCAGCATGGGCCCCCTACACTAAACGGTGGCAGGTTCAATTCCAGGTCAGGGCACATATTCAGGTTTCGGGTTCCATCCCTGGTCAGGGCATATACAGGAGAAAACCAATCTATGAATCTATGTTTCTCTCTCACAGCAATAGCAATAGCAATAGCAATCAATATCTCTCTCTCTCTCTCTCTCTCTTTCTCTCTCTCTTCTCCTCTCTTCTCTCTCTCTCTCTCTCTCTCTCTCTCTCTCTCTCTCTCTCTCTCTCTTACACACACACACACAGACTCTCTCTCTCCCCCTTCCTCTCTCTAAAATCAAATAAATATAAGACAAAAAGTTAGAACAGAATAAAAGAAACATTAAAAGGCAATTTTCTCATTGTCAACTACTTATCAACTGACAACTTTAGTCAATTGAAATTAAAACAATCAGTATGCTTTACGGTGACAAGTAAAATGAGAGTCTTATAGATTTTAAAGAAATATATTCAAATCCATTTGGTCTCTGCAACAAAAATTTGGGGCATATGTAGTTCAATACAATTTTATTTAATGTCTGAAAAGGAAAAATAACCAATCCTACCAGAAAATTCAAACATCATTTATATTTTATTGTGATCACTAACTAGGCTTCCTCAAAGTCTACAGAATCATAATTTGAAAGAATATATGTTTTAATGGCATAGCTATTATGAAACTATTTATAGCTATGAATATCCTCATAGAACAAAAATGCTCTGTAGCATATATAAATACCAATAGGAATGCACAAATCAAACCTCTATTTCTGTTATTATTTTTAAAAGAACTGCTTGAGTAGGGAGGGACAAAGAGGGTTGCAGTAAAATTCTCAGGAAAATGACAAAGATGGTACTGATTTTTGTTCTGCTTAATCATTTGTTGCTTGCAAATTCAATTCCCCAGCCTTTTACAGTTACTTTCAGGGACCAACAGGCTGGCATGAAATTAAATTAACAAGCAGGTTCCCATCCTGAATTAGTGACTCACAGCTGTCTGTCCCGTCTAGTTTCCATGGCAGTAGAAGAATCGGTAGAAAATGAGGTGCAGGAAATTGTAAGAAGCCAACATATCAAACTCTTTAAGTTGATTTCTTTCAACCGATGAACAAGTACTGGGGAGAAGGGGGGAGGCAGAACTGAAGTTAAAATTCTTAATTTCCTGGATTGTTGAAAAGGCCAATGTGTTTTTGTTTCTGTAATTGCTGAGTGATATGAGCAGCATCCCTTATACATATCATACAAAGCCATAGATTCAGGATGACATTTAGTTCATTCAGTATTTTATAGTAAACCAAGAGTGTTTAAGATACTCTGCCTGTTTTTAAGTGTTTCATTTTATTTTTTCTTTCTTTTCTGACAGAGGTATTAAAATTCGTCAGCCTATTAAATAATTCCAAAACATCCAGAGACTAAGTAAAAAATTCTCTCAACCAACCAGATGTTTGCATCAACTCAAACAGCTGGATGGTTGACGGAACTTTTCACTCACATATTTGGGCATCACCTAGATATAGCCATAGATATCTATCATAACTACCCAGAAAAAAATATTAATCTTAGCATATACCTACTATAAACAATGATATTAAGGCTCCAGGTATGAGCTTCACAGAGGGTAATCCACTGATACAAAAAGAGATTATTTAACACATTTTCATGTGTCCATTTCGCAATTAATGTCTCCACATACAGTTAGAGTAGGATGGGGATGGAGAACCCAATATTTCAAAATCATTACATCACATTGCTAACATCATCCAAGAAGTAGTGGTTAGTTGGCATATATGCATGTTTCACCATATGCTATTGTTTACCTAAAGTGGAGGCTTGCACAGGAAGTAAAATTCAGAATTTTTTTTAAGTTGTAAATCATCCAAGATTATACTTCCAGGTCTACAAATGAGTCCTGATGTTATATAATAATTTAACAGCCTTTATTTATCAAAGTCTAAATTATTATTTTCAAAATATTAGGGATCCAAGATCAACTGTGAAAATATTCACTATTTCCAATTAAAACCAGTTTGCTTTGACTATAGAAATGTTAACAGCGCAATTATATATAAATATTTATTATATAATAATTTTCAGTTTATGGCATCATAGTCCAATTTCCTCAGCCCCTTTTCATGGGTTCCAAATGTAAGAAATTGTGTTGGTCTGGTTAAATTGTATCACAGTACATCTTGCAAACTACAAAAACTCTATACATCATATAAATTGTCAGAGTAGAATACTACATACTAAAGAGACACCTATGGCTGGACCTTCGGTGTTGATAGGAATAATCAAAAACTGTGTGAAACCTTTTATAGCATTCACTTGCTCAAGCTAGCTGGTTCTATTTGATATTTGATATTTTCTCAGTTCTAAAAAAGTCAATGGAAAACAGAAAGGAGTAGAAATAATACATTATTAATCCAGATTTCAGAATGTTTCACCTTTTAGGGGGAGGAAAAATAATAGTAAGCTCTATTTAAAAGAGATTCTGATTTAATACTCAGAATATGCATATGATTTAAATTAGTTATTGTATATGTGAACAGTTCTGAAATTTGATTCCTTTTAATTTTATTCTAATTAGCAGTAGCTATATTTCCAGCTATGGATATATGCTATTGATCAGAATTGCTAAAAACAATACCTTACAATATTCATCACTTAATGTGCCTGTAGTTGTGCTAGTAATCCAGCTCAAACCTTTTTTTCCAAATGGTAAATGATGGGAAATCTCTCTTTTTTTGTCAATTATGCACAGACTACTACTTTTGAGGGTAAATTGACAGAAAATTTTCAAATTTCAGAACTGTTTACATATACAATAACTAATTTAAATCATATGCATATTCTGAGTATTAAATCAGAATCTCTTTTAAATAGAGCTTACTATTATTTTCCTCCCCCTAAAAGGTGAAACATTCTGAAATCTGGATTAATAATGTATTATTTCTACTCCTTTCTGTTTTCCATTGACTTTTTAGAACTGAGAAAATATCAAATATCAAATAGAACCAGCTAGCTTGAGCAAGTGAATGCTATAAAAGGTTTCACACAGTTTTTGATTATTCCTATCAACACCGAAGGTCCAACCATATATAATTTTAATAGAATTATACATGTTTTATATTTGATGCATGGCATTCTCATGACATTGCTTCGAAGTGTATGTATGTGTTTGTGTGTATATAACAGAGAGAACAAATAGGAGAGTACTAAGAAAATATGTTTCCACTTTTAAAAATTAATCACTGAGTCAAGTATTCAAAGCACTAGTATTCTTTTGACCTCAGGTCAGTAGGTAAGTAAATAAACAAATAAATAAATCACTTCTTTTAGAAACTTCGGGGAATTTATTAACCATAATCTATACCAATCCTTGATAAATATACTTAAAGCTGAAAATGATGGACTTTGGGGAAAAGCAAGCTTCAAGCAAAAATGATATGGATTCTAACTGCTATCTGTAACACCAAATGGAATAAAAAAATGTTATATTAATTAATATTGACTCTTCTTACCACTTGCAAGTTTTTAAAGCTGCCATTGAAAATAAAGTTCCACACTAAGCCTTCTGTTTTCAGAGGCAACATATCAAAAGTATATTTTGCAGTTTGAAATTTTAAAGTAATATTGTAATACCATACAGAATAAACTTGAATGTTTGACTGTTCTGCTTCAGCATGAATTTTTATATTAAAGGCATCAGAAAGGTACAATGGCTGTCAGCGTTATTTACACATATGATAGCTGAATTGAAACAATGAGGCCTTTAGGGTATTCTGACTTCCAATTAGGCCTTTGAATGAGATGATAGTTATGCATAACCTGATTTTATTTTTTAACACACAGATTTGAATATTTGGAATCTCACTTAATCACCCTTATAGCACAATGATTTCACAAAGCATTCTTCCCTTCAGCTCCAATGTACAGTTTGTCAAGTGACATGACCATTTCTTAATTTATAATTGGGACCTAGGACTAATGGTAAATAATTCATATATTCAAAAAAATGTTCATTCTCTACTATGTGCCTGGCATTGTTCAGGGACAAGACTCTAAGTTTTATTGTGCAAATACTAACATTTCTTCTTAGAGTTGTTTTCTAGAAACACCTGTTTTTCAAAAAAAAAAAAACAGGGGACAATTTGAAAACTTTTAAATAACATTTAGAGCATAGATTCATTTTAGAAATTACATGAACCCCTTTTCGAATGCATCTTGTGACTTTCTTTTGTTAGCAATAAAAGGTTCCAATATTACTTTGGCATACTTGAAAGCTCTTAACTACCCATTAAAAACAACTTTGCAATAGTAAATTACTCAACACATCACCAAAAGAAAGTCTTATGAACTTGGACAAAAATGACAAAACTGGAATTCTGCTTTTCCAGTTATTTTAAGGGTCATATTATGCCTTATGAAAATGCTTTTTTTTCCCCACATTGCAGATATGAAGAGCAAGGGGTGGGGGTGAGTAAGCAAGCCAATGTTGGGTAATCATGGAGCAAAATGTTGGGTAATCATGGATCTCTTTTTAATAAAAAATAATAATAATCTTTCCTTCTTAGACTCTACTCTTTCTTGGCAGCACTGGAGTAACTTATGCTTCAAATCGAAAGTCTTTGGACTAAGATGAACTAGGATATTTCAGCCGAAAGATAATAATAGAGAAGACATTTACAATGTCTTCCCCAAACAGGTTAAGTACAGATTGATTCTCACAGTATAGTGTACCTAATTTGTTAATTTTAATCATAAAACAACCATCTAAAATTCAAGGAAACTGTCTATGACCCTTATCACAAACACTAATCTAACAGTATCTATTAGAGTCCACTGGGGTATTTCATTTCCCTTTGGTTTCTAAAACCGAATGGCTACTAATTTCCCTTCTGTGGAACCAGAAACTTATTTTTCTATTTCTTTGAGTCACCTCAAATACACCTCCAGATTAACATCCCAAGGGAGGAAAAAAAAAAAAACTGGAAAGTTCAGGGCGTCTCCTAACCAATTGCTTCACATTGGAGATGTAGAGTTTTTCTCCACATATTAGCATATCGCCAGTAGCAGTGATGCAGATCAGTTAAACCTCAAGCTGCCTAGGGCAAGCTCGAGCTGCAAACCAGCCCCCGTCCCCGCCCCTACTCGCCCAGTGGCGAAATAGACATCCAGAAGGCATCTACTAGTGGAGTGCGATCGTCTGTCCCTGCAATTGTAAACAACCGGCTGCACTAGGTTCGGTGAAATGTTTAAATACACTTCATGACTGCAAACACATCCACTCACCAAGTCACTCCAACAATCTCCCCTTCTCCACCTCTAGGAAAAAAAGCATCCTGAAACTGAATTGGCAATCCGCGGGTTGTAGCACGGAAGAGAGCGAGATTACATTTCCCGAGGCTACTGGGCGCTAGCCAGGCAGGTGCGCTGGTCTTTGCTAGATTCCCGGGACCACGTTTCAGGAGGAAATGTGAAAATGCACAAACCCGAGCAGCTGAGCGCCTGGTTAAAGCCAACACCGACGGTTCCCAGGGCAGCAACTGCTGCGTAATGACTGCCTCTTTTGACAAAGATTGGAGTATAGGGAGGACGGTACGGGTGCGGCCCCAGACGGCGCAGGCTAGGAGGTCCTGAAATTCTCCCCCTTCCCCGATCCTGGGCTCCCCCGGTGAGATTCGAAGAGAAATTCAGAAGCAAACAGGTACTAAAGTGTGTCCTAGCCCCTAGGCATCTTCTGAGAGACAGCAGGAGCAGTACCCGAGTGGTCGAGCCCAGGGGCGGACGCTCCAGGTGGGAGAGATGCCCGAGGAGAGGCTCCCCCTAGTCTCTTCTGGGACCAAGGACCCTGTCCCCCCGCGTCCAGGTCCACTTGTTAGAGCGCCTCGGATCTTCGAGAGAGCCCGGGCGAGGACACCCACCCCTTTCAGAACCAGAGGAGTTGGTTGGCAAAAGTGTCGCCTGAGAAGCCCAGCGAGCCCTCGAAGGGCTGCGCCCCCAAGTCCCCCTTGAACTGCGAACGAGGCTGACCTCCCATCTGCCCCGGGTGGTCCCGAGCCCTGAGCTCGGAAGAACCAAAGAAAGAAGGAGCAGAGGTTCTGCCACCTGGGGCAGGACTCCCAGAGCGGACACAGCCTGGAGCTATCAATCCGCCGCCCGCAGCCTAGGGGCGAAGTTCGCCTGGAGTCCTTAGGTTGGGAGGGGGGCAAGTCAGAAGGAGAAACGCACCTACCTAGTCCAGGCGCAAGTTTCGGTGTGGTCCCCAGGTGCGGTCCCCCGCCCTCTTGCCAGGTGCTCAGCCCTGCCGGCCGCTGCCTGAGCCCGGGACTTCAGGCTTCTCAGCCGGTTCCTGTGGGAAAGGACTGTAAATCCACATTACTGTTCGAGCTGCCACTCGCGCCCCCCCATCGCTCTCCTCCGGCCGGGGGCAGTGGTGCTCTCAGCCGGCAGCTGCCGAGGGCAGGGACCGAACCTGGCTATCTGTGGACACCCGCTGCCAAGAGGGTGCTTGCGCCCGGGATCGTACGTGTGTGCGAGAGTGTGTATATGCGTGTGTGTCCGTGAAAGAGAGAGTGTGCGTGTGTGCGAGCAGATGGGGTGAGCTCAGCCCCCGGGGCACTCGGAGGTGAACTCCAGGCAAAGCCGGAGCCTGCAGCGCTCCGGGGTGCAGGGCGTCTGCACCGTTGATGGCTGCGTTGATGTTGCCGTGGCCGCCGCCGCCGTGCTCTAAGGCTGGTCGCGGTGGTGCAAAAAAATGTTTCTCCGCTACTCGAGACCAAAAAACCTGCCCTGCCTACTGAGCATGCCCGGTTTGACAGCTCCACAGCCCAGGGTTTTTTTTTTTTTTTTTTTTTTTGGTGTGTTTTTTCCCCCCCCCTTTTTCCTTTTCCCCAAGACTCCAGGTTTTAGCCACAGCTGAAATAGGGTGAGGGAGAAAGAGGAAGAGGAGAATTGAGGGAGCAGGTAGCCGGCTGAGGAAAGGAAATGGAAATTTAGAAAAATCTGGGTGTTAGAAGGTGGAGAGAGGGAAGGAGAAAGATGAGTATGAGAGCAGAGGAAAAAATATGGATCAACAAAATTTAGATTTAGTACCACAATGAGTACCTGGCCACGAGACTCTCGACCAGCTTGTATTATTTTTCCCCAACGATTAGGTGGGGTTGGGGCGTCGGAGGAGTGTTTGTCATCCCCTAGATCAATCTGGGACGGTGTTTCATATACAAACGCGCGGGCACACACACCACACACAAAGGAGTGCTATTACTGCTCGATGTGTAAAACCTCAGGACTGACTTAGAAAGAATGCTAAGTCTCTTGCCAGTATAACTTTGGCAAAAAGAAAAAAAGCAAAGGAGAGAGATTTGTTGGGGTTCCTCCTTTTCCACTCTCTCCGCCTTCCAGAACGGCCAAGCCCGTGGCTGCAGTGCATTAAGTGACCCGCAAGCTCTGGTATAGGTGTATGTGAGGGAACTGCTGACTACCTACCGCTGACAGTAAGACCCCAGAGCGCCAAGGCCGGCCACACGCAGCCTCCTGGCAACGAGTCAAGTCAGCACTTACAATGTCCATCTGGAGGGTGGCCCAGTGCTCTAGCTCCTGCCTAGCCTGACCGCCCAGTTTCCTGGGCTCCCCAACCAGCTCCGCCCCTCACTCAGCCGGGCTAGAGGGCACGTACCCGGGCGAACCCAGCACGCTTCCCCAAGCCCTGGATACCCTCCCTTTCCACCCTCTTCAGCTTCCACGAAAAAGCGGAAAAGCGGAATCTTCATGCCCCTAAACCAGCTCTGGGAACCCTAGGAATCCTTTTGGGCATGCTCAGGACTTGGAGCGCCAGGCTTGGAGGAACTACTCCATCCTCCAACATCTGCACGTCTGGGCCAGATGTGACTCTGAAGCATGAGGCGTTGGCGCCCTATTGGAGTTTGGCTCCGGTTCCAGGAAGGACGGCGGTGACGCCCACAATCTCCTTCTCCTTCCCGGCTTCCGGGCGAGAGCCAGACCGAGGGAGATACCAAGTGCCGAGCCAGGGGAGCTGCACCAACTGAAGAAATCCGAGTCTCGGGTCCTCCCAAACCACCCCACCACTCCCCGCCCCGGCGCCACCCGAGCCATACACAGGTAGGGGGCGCGCTGCGCAGAGCAGCAAAGAGCCCCGCGTGTGTTCTTGGGGACAGCTAACCTCTCGAGGTAAAGAAAAGAGAGCTCGAAGAGTCAACCTTCTTTGGGAGGAAGACGTTTATTGATGGTTTTCTTGAGTGAAGAAAGCAGGGTGCGAGTGCATGTGTATGTGCGTGTGCACGCACGTTTGTAATTTTTCTCCTCCGCAAGAGCAGGGACAGGAAAGCGTCAGGCTATGGCCGAGCTGAGAGCCCGCTAGGGGTTGCAATTAGGCACATTTGGAGCCTTAGCTGGCGCTAATTACCGGGAAGAGTTGCTCGCGGCTGTGGTGGGCGCACACCAAAGGTTCCAGCTGCTCCCCACGCTGGGTGGTGGCAGCTGCGGCGCGAGGACGGCTTCCAGGCTGAATGGTCTCTGAGCTTCAGAGCTGGGGGCCCGGATTTGGTTTCCGAAAGAGGGTGACGCCAGGGGGATATCTCGGAACCGTGTGTTCCCATCTTTCTGGCTTTTGGTACAGGTATTTGCAAAGAGGGAGCACTGTAAACCCCATCACATCTCTGAAGGTTAGAAATGTACCGAGCTAAGCCCTCTCAAATCACGTTTATTCCCATCGACCCCTTTCCAACACTGCCTTTAGCTCCAGGAATCCAAAGGATTCCTGCCGCTCACCATCACCTCACCTCCTACCCCCACCCCACCGCAACAAAGAAACAAAAGAAAACAACCGGACTCTGTAGGGGGATAGCAACTGCTTCCAAAACCTTCTCTCTTTGGGGCTGTTGAAAAAGCAATGGGGAAGGGAATGGCTATAAAACCTGTGTCTTGCCACCAGTATGTAAATAAATCTTACTAAAACCCACTACCTTTATCCAAAACGAAACAAAAACGTGTATCTTTTAATCCTAAATAAACGATTCCTCTTTAAGAACTACCGGAACCCTGAATTGTGGAGGGAAAATACTTTCAGGATACATCCTCAGTTCCCCCATAAGAATTCTGAAAGGAGGAAAAAGAAACATCTGGCCAGTCACTTCTCCAGTGACTGGAAAACCCTGAAGTCTAAGGAAATTCTGTAACCAACGATTAATGAAACAGCTCATTAATGGAATGGGAATTCAGGCAAAATGGCACACGAACAAAACATAACAGCCATAGAAATGAGATAGAGGAATTAAAACCATGATCATCTCACTCTCACACTTGCTGTCTCTTTGTTACTTTTTGGGTGTTTGTTTGTTTTTTGGTGTTTTTTTAAGATACAGGGAGGAAGGGGCAGTTGATGCCTAAGAATTTCATGAAAGGAAACTCAAGCTTGTTTCTCTCCTGGCAATTCAGCAGTCGGTTTAATCATTAAAAAAAAAAAAAAACTCTCTCCTCTACCGCCTCCTCTTTATATTTTCTCTCATATTCTTCCCTCTCATTTTCCTCACTCATCTTCCACAGCTCCCTGGAGCCGTTAATTCATTTGGTCTGCATCTGTCTCCCTTTAGTTCTTTCAAAAATATTGTTTCCCTTTTTAATTCCAGCATACAAAGGGCTCTGTCACTTTTCTCCTTTTCTGAAGAACTGATTTACAGCTTCTGGAGATCCACAGCCTGATACTATATGCGGATTTCCTAAAGCATTTATTCAACTTTAAAGATTCCCTAGACACACTTATGCAACAGAAAATTGAAGAATTCTCAAGTGGTTTCTCATGGGACCAATGTTTGTATTTCAAAGGTGGATATAAGGAAGAAGGCACACTAAATTGCCAGTTTCAAAATGGACAATGTAAACCAAAATATAACCATGATGATGGAGCATGCAATATGTATAGGACAGGTTCCCAGTTGCCTAGATTATTCAAATAATTTGCTAGGAATTTTAAAAGAGATATGCCTTTTTGTTAACAAAGACCACACACATGAACTCATATACTCTTACATGTTTATCCCCAAAATTAGTGCAATTACAAAAAAAATCAATCCAGAAAATGATCTTGAAGCATCTACTATGTTCCAGGAACTGTGCCAGCACTGGAAATATGTAAAGAAATTGAGACTTTAAAAAGCTAAGAGATGTTCAAGAACTTGTGAGCATTTCAATAATCAAACAAACATATTGAGTGTCCAATACCATGTACCCAAAACAATAGAGTTATAGGAAACAATATTTAGATGTTTTGACCTTGGCATTTTTAAATATATTTATTTAATCCATAGGTTGTATTCTCTGCAAAGAATGCATAATAGGAAATATCACTTATTTCAATCTTGTTTCTAAGTACTCTCATAAGAGTATAAGTACAAAAATATTAGAACATTAAAGTCAGTAACAATCACATAAAGAAAATCAACGTGAACCATCTAAAATTAAGTTTTGTTTGTTTGCTTGTCTAATGGAAAGATGTTTTCAAAGGCACACTTTCAAAATGTACTTGTGGTGGTGAACCATTATTTCCTATTGCAACTGATAACAATGTCATCCAGAGATCAGCTACCAGAAATTATGAATGGCACCATACCTTTTGGCTATAATGATTGGAGTCAGGAAAGGTAGCTTAATGATTTTCTACCCTAACAGTTTCCATAAACAGTGTTGTAAAAATTTCAGTCACCAGCTTGCTGCTAGGGAGTGCCCATTTCTGGCCAGCAATGGGCCCTCTGGGGAAAGCAGCCACATTGGAGAAAGCTCAATTGAGCCTGGATATGAACAGTTGGTGGCCAGGATTCTGCATCCATCTGTTCAGAACAGAGTCAGACACATTATTTTTCACACACCCAAGTAAGGCTCAGGAGAACAAGTGACAAGCCAATTAAAGTCTTCTCTCTACCTATTCCTATTTAGTATCCAAATGGATATTGTGGATGCTTTTCTGGCTAGAGTTCTAAGAAGCAACAAACTTTTTTAAAAAACTTTCAACTTTAGCAAGTCACTTCATATTCCACATAGCAAGTCCTGCTCATGGAAGTGTACATTCAGACAAAATATCCCTCATTGGAAAGGCTCAATCAATGCTGCTGCATCTAACTCTTAAAATATCTCTAATACAGATTAATCATAACCTTCAGAAACCAAGGCTTCATAGTAGGGTGCAGTGGCAATTCATTTGTGTTTTTGCTGTATGGGTTCAAATAATTACCTAAATTTGAAATTATAAAGTTAAAAGAATGGCACGTTGGTCTTTAATTTCTATAAAATTCACTTATATTTGATATGCATATACCTAAAAATATGGCAATAACAACTTGTAGCCTCAAATATAATTTAGTACCTTCCCTTGCAGATCTGAAAGCTAGCTTTATGATAATTTGTCTTTTTATTGAAAACACTTTCAAGAATATTACTTTTTGGCACTTTTTAACTATCACAGTTGAAAAGAGGAAATAATTGATTTCAAAATGTACCATGATTTCTATTTGAGAGATGAAATTACACCCCAGAAAAAAGAATTTGAAAAGTGTAGAACAATTAGGATTGTTCTGTTGGCATTTAAATGCACTTGAACTTCTAACTTCGTGACCTCATCATCATAACCTTTTAAGTGAATTATTATCATGATCAATTTACAGGTAACTATTAATTTGTATTGAAATAACTAAAGCATTTAGTGTTTCTAAAATGCATGCTTAATAATGGCCATAAGCAGACTTTTATAGCCACATACATTAACAATTGCTATTAGATGCTAACAATTATTAGGATAGTCTATTATAAAGATTTTAAATGTGTTTTATATGAAAATTGGGGACTAGGATGTTATCATTTTCCATGCAACACAAAAAAAACATGAATAATTTCTTCTTAGACTCAGGAAACAAGCTCCCCAGATGTATTTTCATCCTCTCATTCATAATTTCGTGAAGCAGACTTATAGAAAACCCACTACATGTCTACCAGTGCTAAGTACTGGGAAGAGAGTGATAAAACATACCTGGTCCTCGATTTGTGGAGATTACAATCCACTGGCAGGAGACTGACATAACCAATACTATAATGAGATACGTAGTTTTAAACTGAAGGAAAATAACAAAAGAGAAGACTACACTTACATTGGGGTTGAAGTGGTAAAGTAGCTTCCCCGAGGCAGTGGCTACTAATCTGAGGCCAGGAGAATGAATACTAGTTAGTAGTCCAGTCATAAAGAAAAGAAGCTATGGTATTTACATGAGAAATAGCTTTGCAATGCCAAGTGCATCTGGAGTGTAGTGAGCATACGTTATGCATTTGGGGTAGCAGTGGTGGTGGTGGCAGAAGATGAGGCAAGAGAGGCAGAAAGGAGCCAAATCATATAAAGATTTAGGAGCCTTGATAAAAGAATATGGATTGTGCCCTGAGGAAAATTCAATTAATTAAATACAAAAGCAGATATGCAAAATTTAACTATGTTTTATTAAGCCAGACATAAAAGATAACACTACAACTCTTCTCAATTTTTTTGTTGTTAAAATATAGCACTTTTTCATGAAAATCTTAGGTTAACATGTAATAAGTTTGTTAATATTACTTTCAGTACATCAATACATAAATATTTAATTTCTTCCAGTTTTAACTTCCAATAAACATCAATAGAGATAACCAAAAGACAATAGCACTCTGAGGTCTCCAAAAATGTTTAAGAATGTAAAGGAGTCCAGAGGCCAATGCCAACTATTCATCTTCTCCTTTTCTTAAAACTGGTAGTGGCTTCCCTTCTATCAGTATCTTTTATTGGTCCAAAAGGCTAAGTCCTCAGATTCATAATAAAAATTAATTTTTGCCCAACGGAGTGGCTCAGTGGTTGAGCATCCACCATGAATCAAGAGGTGATAGTCAGGGTTTATGTCTCGGTTGTGGGATCAATCCCCAGTGAGGGATATACAGGAGGCAACCTATCAATGATTTTTTTCTCATCACTGATATTTCTCTATCTCCTTCTTCCTCCCTCTCTAAAATCAATACAAATATATTTAAATAAAAAAAGTTTTACCTTGCAATCTAGAAAGATTACTTACAACTACTCTGTGATGAATTTTGAAATTATTCTATTCTAGTCCAATTAAACCAACTGCTTTCTTAACCAGTAACACATACTTTGAAAAAGTGTGCTCTCACCCCATTTGAAGATTTAAGTAATTACTTCTAGTTTGTATCTTTGAGATCATATCTCTTATCCTAACATTCCTCTTAAGTTCCATGTCTAACAGCTGCCTGAACCATTCCTCCTAAATATTTCAAAATTACTTAAAACTCAACCTTTTTAAGTCTGAACTGATCCCCAATATAATTTTTACTTTTTCAGGTTTTTAAAAATTTTAATAAACTTTTAAACAAAAAAGCTCCTATTTCAAAATTAAAAAAAATTCCACATCATATAAATGTTTAGTCACTACGTTTATCTAAGCAACAGATATACATGTTCAGTTTTAAGATAGTAACTAAATTCATGTGACAAATATGTTTTTTTTAAATACCAAGAACATCATAGAATTAATGCAGACATAAGGATAATCTAGTAGTCACTACGTTTTTATGTTTTCACTTTAGATGTTATTTCTAGCACAAGAAAGCATGCAGTCTTACATATACTCAAATACTGGAATCTTTGGTTGCTACCCTATCAGTGGACTTGCAAACAAGAAGCCAACTATTTTAAGAAGAATTTAAGTGAACAAATGCAAACCTCAGGGATGGATAAGCCCTAAGAATGCACAATTGTGAACATTTACAACCACAACTTTGACTGAAGACTGTGCTGCTCTTCTGAAATGAGATCTCAAGCAGTATAGTTCAAAGATTTTAACAAAACTTAGCATATGTACAATTTCTCCACCAATTTTTGTATATCAACCATTTAGTTAACTTTTCCACTTGAAAAAAAATGCAATAGAAAACTGGACACCATGTTTCACTACTTCAGTTAATATTCACAATTACAGCAGGTACCAATGCTGCCCAATATTTACATGTAAAATAAGTTCTTTAGAACAAGTAACTGATTGTCCATAACCATTGGCTAGTGTACCTATGGACTAAAATTCCTAGATTTGGGGAGAAACAAATGCTACTCTGATCATCTGCACTGCTCCTTCTATCCCTTCATTCATGCTTAGAAACCTGTGGGGTTTGGGCCTGCTGACCCTGCCCACTTGAAGAGGCTGCCTGCTGTGCTGCTTTCTGCTTTAATAATGTCCAATCAAATATGAAGTCATAATGGTGGTTCAGGCTCCTGAAAAGGGTGCGGAATAACTGCTTCAGATACGTGTAATCCGGGGTTTCCTCAAAGCGAAGCCCACGACAATAGTTTAAGTACACAGCAAATTCTGCAGGAAAGTCATTACATAAAACTTCAACAGCTGTGGCCATCTTCTTTTCACAAATCTTTTCATATTTCTGTTTCTTTGTTGCAGCCGTTAGTCCTTGCCATGGCAGGCTGGTTCTATTAAAATACATCAGAACATATCCTAACGATTCCAGGTCATCCCGGCGACTCTGTTCAATACCAAGATGCGCATTGATGCTAGCATATCGGACAGTGCCAGTGAGATTTTTATCCTCTCTGTATGGTATGTGTTGCTTTGTCCTGTTGTCTCTGTACTTTTTGGCCAAACCAAAATCAACAAGAAATAACTTATGACAGTGACGCCCGACGCCCATTACGAAATTATCGGGTTTAATGTCTCTGTGTATAAAGTTCTTTGTATGCACATATTCAATTCTACTTATCATCTGGTCAGCTAGCATAAGTACGGTTTTCATTGTGAAGGTTCTTGAACAGAAATTGAAGAGGTCTTCCAGACTGGGTCCAAGAAGATCCATGACTAACACATTATAGTCTTTTTCCTGCCCGTACCACCGTATGCGGGGGATGCCAATCCCACCCTGAAGAATCTTATAGAGTTTGTTCTCGTACATCAACTGGGGGTGCCTGGCCTTCTGAGATTCTACCTTCACTGCAACCCCCTCACCATTGGTGATGTTGACCGCCAGGTAAACGACCCCGAAGGAGCCAGACCCGATCTTTCGTACCAATTTATATTTCCCTCCGACAATGAATTCGGCCTTGGAGATGCTGCTGCTAGCCATACTGAGAGACAAGACCAGGCTAGGGCCAAGTCCCAACACCTCACAGAGGCCTCTGGGGCTGTGGAGGAGGGCGGCTGGAAAACGTTAACTCTCGGGCGGTACAGGCCCACAATCTAACAAGAGATACCTGATCAACGCCGCTCAATCAGGTTTCGTTTTTGCCAGGCCGCAATCTGCTAAAGGTTCTCGCGGTCACCAGGTTGCGTGGCTTATCTCTGGCCTTCCCAGCTGCCCCGCTTTCACCTTAAACTGGAAAATGGACGCAGCCAGGGGGCAGTGAAGACCAGCTGAGGGCGCGCCAGGGGCACGCTGAGGGGGCGGCGCGTGAGGTGAGAAGCCTAGTGCGTCACAGCACCAACACTGCTGCTGCCGGCTTCCAGCTTCCGGCTTCCAGCTTCCAGCTTCCGGCTTCCAGCTTCCGGCTTCAGTTCTCTGGCTTCAATCCACGGCTGGGCCGATGCCACCATTTCCTTACTGTGCTGAAGCCGCCATCTTGTTATTCCAGCTCCAATATATTTTTAAATAGGAAAAATGGAAGATTACAAAATCATATTTCATTTTATATGAATTGACTGAAACTAAAATATTTACAAATAGATATATAGAGGAAAGGACTAGGAAAAATAAATCACAATATTAATGGTGATTCAGGAGATTTTTAGTGATTTTAATTTTAAAAAATATTTATCTATACTTTATTTTCTGTAAGTATATATTAATTCATAACCAGGAAGCTATTCTTAAAAAGTTAAGAAAAGAACTAATATTCCTTATAAGTCCTACACCTCTTCTTGCCCTCCATTTTAAAGGTAGGATTCTATTCATATCATGATTTTCTTTTAACCCATTTTTTTCAGTGATCATTTTAATAATGCAGACTCCTCTAGGATGACTTTGTTTTGTTTTGTTTTTAAAGACATCACTTTATTTTTTTAAAATACATTTCTTTATTGATTTCAGAAAGGAAGGGAGAGGGAGAGAGAGAAACATCAATGATGAAAGAGAATCATTGATCGACTGCCTCCTGGCCGCCCCCTACTGGGGATGGAACCCACAACCCAGGCATGTGCTCTTGGCCAGAATCAAACCTGGACCCTTCAGTCCACAGGTTAACACTCTATCTGCTAAGCCAAACCGGGTAGGGCTAAAATGACTTTGTTTTATCACCAATGGAATTCCAATTACAGAATGGGCATAGCCAGGAGTCACATAATGCCACAAAGTAGGTTCATCTATTTTCTAGGATACCTGATGCCATGGTTGAAGTTCTAGATGCTACAGACTACTGCAGCTCTATATGTCTTGCAATTGTATGAAGTAAGGGTTATCTCACAGGTCATAACATAGATATAGAAGAGCAGTCTATCCTTTCGTTCAAATAGTGTTATGAATAAAACCTAAAATTTCTTTAGATTACTTCTGCATCTGCCTGGGATGATGCCTTCCCTTCTACATTTCTAGCTGTTTCTCCATAATTATCAAACTCATATCCATTACTACAAAGCCCTCCCTGAATTTTCATCCTGAAATGCTCTCTATCCTCTCTTTTTCCTCTTCATTCTTATCCCACTCCTTTGTACTATAGTTGTTTATTTAGATACCTATTTAGTCTATTGTACATTTTTTTTCTTTGAGGGCAGGGACATGTCCTTCTGTATATCTTGTTTATACACAATAGGCCCTAAAGAGATAACTAGGGACAATTTTTGCATTTAACAACTTTATTTCTAAAACTAAAAATTAAAATTGGAAGAATTCAGATAAATATGTTGTTAGATCAAATTTAATTAAAATTATCTTTTACTAATCCATATAGGAAAATTTCTTTTTTTTTTTAAATATATTTTATTGATTTTTTTACAGAGAGGAAGGGAGAGGGATAGAGAGTTAGAAACATCAATGAGAGAGAAACATTGATCAGCCGCCTCCTGCATGCCCCCCACTGGGGATGTGCCCGCCACCAAGGTACATGCCCCCGACCGGAATCGAACCCGGGACCTTTCAGTCCGCAGGTCGACGCTCCATCCACTGAGCCAAACCGGTCTCGGCCATATAGGAAACTTTCTTTAAAATCCAGTACTTTGATTTAACAGCATTCTTAGTCAATGCCTAAGAGGTAATATTGTATTTTAAAGAGACTATATGTTTAGTAAATTAGGCTTCTTGGATATGGTATCAATAATCTACAGCTGCATACTCAAAACTTCAAAGCTTAAAAACAGTATTTTACAATTTCTTATATTGTGGGTGAGATGGGAATTTTTTCTGCTCATCTTGTTTGGGCTAATGCAAGTAGCTACATTTAGTTGGCAGGTCACCAAGGGCTGGGTTCATCCCACATGACCTTTCATATCTGGTATCGTTGCTGGAGTAGCTTGAACAACTAAGGTGTCTGGGCCATTCTTTCTTTGTGGTGTCTCTCCAAGAGATTTCATATCTTCTGGATCAGTTAACTACTGTTGCATAACCAATGACCCTAAAATTTAGGGGCTTAAAACAGCAGCAATTTATTATTTCTCATGATTCTGTGGGTTAATTACACATTTGCTTTGCTGGTTTTTCCTTGATACATTTGTGCATTGCATTCAGCTAGAAGGTTGGCTGGCCTGAAAGTTACAAGATAGCCTCACTCACATGTTTGGCAATAGGTGCTGAGTGTTGTCTGGATGCCTTAGTTGTGATTTCTTCTCCACGGGGTCTCTCATTCTCGAATAGATAGCACCAGCTGCCTTAGATGTTGGTGTCAGAGCAGCACCCAACAATGGCCAAGGTAGAAGCTATAACACCTGGAAAAGCCTAAGCTCTAGAACACACAGTGTTGCTTCTGCAGTGCTTTATTATTTTTTAAAAAAATCACAGAACCAGAGAAATAGACTGGGAACTACAAAATATTGTGGCTATGCTTTTCTTTGTTCCATAGGCACAACAATCAGCTGCCTCCTGCACGCCCACTACTGGAGATGTGCCCGCAACCAAGGTACATGCCCCTGATCGTAATTGAACCTGGGACCTTTCAGTCCACAGGCCGACGCTCTATCCACTGAGCCAAACGGGTTTCGGCTACCTCATTTATTTTTAAACAGAGGCATAGCATTCCATTTTATGGAAATACTATAATTTATTTAACTATTTTCTACTCATGAACACTCAAGTAGTTTCCAATTCTTTCCTTTTACAAATAATGTTACAGTAAACATTCTTTAATTCATTTTTATTATAAATTTTTGTACACTTATAAGAGAATTTCTTCAGAATGGATTCCTAGAGTTGATTTGATGGTTTAATGACTGAGCTGTATATTGCCAAATATCCCTTCAAAAAAGCAGGAGTGTATGAAAGTGTCAGTTTTCTCTATACTCAACAAGAATGTACATCAAACAGTTTAAATTTAATGGACAAAGATATGTCACTTATGTTTAAATATATGTTTGCTAGATTGCTAGTAAGGTAGAACTATTTTCTTTCTTTTTTTAATATATCTTTATTGATTTTAGAGAGGAAGGGAGAGGGAAAGATAGAAATATAAAAGATGAGAGAGAATCATTGATTGGCTGCCTCCTGCATGTCCTTTACTGGGGATCAAGCCCACAACCCAGGCATGGTACCCTTGACCGAAATTGAACCTGGGACCCTTCCATCTGCAGGCTGACACTCTATCCACTGAGCCAAACTAGCTAGGGTAGAACTAGTTTCATATGGTTATTACCTTTTTAATTTCTTTTGTGACGTACCTTTGTCAGTTTCTCATTTCTGTAATGTGTTATTTTCCTCTTTCTCATGGATTGTTAGAATTCTGATATAGTCTAGCCTTTACTCTTCTTTTGCCAATACCTTCTTTCAGTTCACTTGATGTTGCCAAATCTGTTTGTTTTTTCTTTCATGGAGTCTGGATTTTGTATTTTACTTAGAATGACTTTTCCACCCATACTTTGTTTTTACAGAGGTGGGAGCTTATTTATATTTTTATTGATTTTAGGGAGATGGGAATGGAGATGAAGAGAGAGAAACATTGATCAGCTGCCTCCTGCAGCCCCCCAACTGGGGATCAAGCACTCAATCTAGGCATATGCCCTGACCAGGAATTGAACCAGTGACTTCTCAGTGCATGGACAATACTCAACCAACTGCACAACACCAGCCAGGTGCCACCCACAATTTTTTTTTAAATAGCCATTCTTTCCTTCTATTTTCAAGATGTTGTTTGCAAAAATCATAAGTCTAACGTTTATTTTTGTTAATGGCTTCTGTTTGGGTACAGTCTATTTTTTCTCTCTATTTGATGGACCACTAGTCTGAAAACTTTTTATTACAGATCCATCCTTTTCTCAATAATCTGAAGTTTATTATAAATCAAATTAATCTACCTTTATACATCTTTTTAAAAATTTCTCAAGTCTGTTCCACTGATTTGGCTGACTTTCCTGAACTAATACCATACTATTAACATTGTTTTATAGTGTTTTGACATCTCTCTAGTAAGGCATCTCCCTTCCTCTCTCATTCTTCTTCTTTTTTATTAACTTTCTTTGTAACTAAAAAGATATATTTTTCACCTATAGGTACTTTCAAGATCTTTTTATTCTCTAGAATTGGTTTATAATAACCCCACCTGTCTATCAGGAATGCTGTGGAAAATAGCTTGTTAATTTGAGTTATTATAATATGACAATTAATATTCAGGAATGCATTTTCCACAGGAAAATTAACTGCAACACCAACGATTAACCTTCCATCAGAGAAGAGAGTGCATATGAGAAATTTACAGAGAAATTAGGTGGGGAGCCAAAACTGGTTTGGCTCAGTGGATAGAGCATTGGCCTGTGGACTGAAAGGTCCCAGGTTCGATTCCAGTCCAGGGCATGTATCTTGGTTGTGGGCACGTCCCCATTAGGGGGCGTGCAGGAGGTGGCTGATCGATGTCTCTCATCGATGTTTCTAACTATCCCTTTCCCTTCCTCTCTGTAAAAAATCAATAAAATATATTTTTTAAAAATAAAATAAAATATATTTAAAAATAAATTAGGTGGGGAGACCTCATGAGGCAGATGAAGAGGATCAAATCATTATCTTGAATGAAAGGCCCAAGAGATAGAACACATAAGCTAAGCTTCTGGCTCTTATTGTCTTACTCAGCCTTACCTAATTGAATAAGTACATATTTCAAATAAACAACCTTGAAGTGAAGTTATCCACTGGATAACTTTCACTTTTTCTCTCCTCAGGGATTGACCTTGGTATTCACTTCTCTGTAAAGAAGCTCCAAATGACTTGGAACTGTCCTTCCACCTATAGGAGACCCCCTTCCTTTACCAAACATCAAGTAAACAAAACACTAAACAGCTCACAATTTACACATATTAAATTCTGGTCATGGCAGAATCTTCTAGAAAGATGGGGGAAAGGATAGAGGAAGCTATTTGTTATATAATTATGCGAAGTTGTTGTTTTAACCATTTACTTTATGTTTACATTTGTTATACTTGATAGGACTATATACTGTTAACAGGCTATCAGTTAGTAAGTATTTTCAACTCACACTTTTAAACCTTAGAATCTCTTTAAACTCAGGAGTAGCTTATTTAGGTGTAGCCTCTAAAATTGTCTCACAAGCAAGACAAACATAATCTACCAATTGTTAGTTTTCAATATGCCCATTTTCTAAGTAATGTAAAGATGTTGCACGTTGTTCCTTCACAGGAAGATTGCTAAAATTATTAATACAATTTCTTTGGAGGGAAGGAGGAGAAGTTGTTATCCTGATGTCTCCGTAAAATTTAAATGAAAATGAATGAGATTTTAGTGTTAGTATTCATGGCTGCTAGTTCTTCTCTGTTAATTTACATTTATATTCTTAATGTCTGGGTTGAGCCTAGGGAAATTTAAAACTCAATTTCATTAATGCTATAACTTCCATAAGAATCTCAATATGCACAGAAGTTCCTAGATTGTGGAGTTATTGGATGAGAATATAGCAGCTAAGCATAATTGCTGAGTGGTTTTGATGGTTAAATATGTACTGTCAACTTTGATTTTTGAAATTCCTCTGGGTCTAAACCCAGTGTCCAAAAAGTTTTAAAAACATGAAGCTAATATAGTAATGAATGTTAACAACTTTAAAATGGAAACATTACATTTCTGAACCATTGCCCATCGCTGATTATGATTTAAACTAGATCATGTTTCACATTTGCAACTATTACACTAACAAACATGATGTTTGTGATTACTACATAGCTTGAGGTTTGCAAGTTCAGCTCACTAGAGTTAGGGTTTTTTCACTTAGTTGCTTTTATTGCAAATATAATCACTACTGCCAGTGGGCAAAGGGACTGGGACATAGGAATACATGGTCCAAACAATACTGGTTTCTCCTGCTCTCTGATAGATATCCCTTTTTTCTTCTTTATAACCTATGTGTAGACATACTTTAAAAATATAATATTCAAAGATTATGCTTGTGAAGTAAGCTTTTTTTAGGAAGAAAATCCCTAGATATTCCAGAAAGCTATAACAGAAATAACACTTTAACACTTTAAAAATCCTCACTTTGTTTATTTTTATTAGACAACTCACTAGGTCACCCTGAATTATGTTTTAGAATTACATCCATCCCAGGGAAGTTCTATAGCTCTAACATTTCAGATTTTTAAGCCTCTTGAAACTATAGACCCTGAGAACTTTAACTGAAAGACTCATTTAACTTACTGCCCTCTTTCATAATATGCAGCTAAAAATCCTTTTTATAAGTTTCCATTAACTTGCCAAAGTAGAAAGGTAGAAAAGGGGAAAAGAAAAAGAAGAGGAAACTGGAAGGGAAGAGAAAAGAAGGGGAGGAAAATACTATACAATTGACAGTGGTATCAACTCCTCTGCTTCCAGGCACACACTTGGCTACACTGAAGGCTACAGAAATGATTCTCTATGAAAGAAACATCCATCCCTAGATAGCAGTATCATATGGTGGGACAGAAAGGGAGGAAAACAAGAGGGCCTATGTATTGTATTTGAAAAAGTTTTCCCATTAATATAGAAAGTAACAAAATATATATATGACTAAATTTTTTCCATAGAAAGGATTGTGTACTTTCTTTTGATTAGAAAAACTAGAGGCCTGGTGCACAAAATTCATCCATGGGGGGTACCTCAGCCCAGCCTGTGTCCTCTCGAAATCTGGGACCCCTTGGAAGATGCCAGGCCTAAACCAGCAGTTGGACATCCCTCTCACAATCTGGGACACTGCATGCACCAGTAACCATACTTTTCATACAGGTGAAAGGCATCTTGCTGTTGTATGGGCAGCTACATCTTTTTGCCCTGATTATAAAAAGTAGTACATAACATGTTCCTTCTGAGGCAGTAGTACTATTTTCCCCATCTTATGGGTAGAAAAAACTGAAGCAGAGAGAAGTTAAGTAATTGGCTTTGTCACACAATTATAAATATCAGAATCAGGGCTGACAACCAAATGTGCAAGCCAGAGTCCATGCATGTCATGGCTGAATCATCCTGTTTTTTTTCAGTGTCAGAGTAGCTTTGCCAGGTTTTAATTTTTAAATCTAAGAGACTGTTCCTAATATGTAGGGTAGGGTCCCTAGGCCTGGTCATCAGGGCCGATCTGTGGGGTGACCAGTGGGCGGGCTTATTTGCCCCCCACCCCCGCACTGGCACCTGTCTTGGCTGGCAGCATGTCACTGCCCACTGGCTGGCCCCTTCCCCCCAATCACTGCCACCAGTCGCCTCCCTCTTGAGTGGGCAAATGCTCAATGCAGGATAAAACAGTAGCCCTAATGGTTTTGTGCTTTTTGTTTCTGAAGTTATTTAGAAAAACGCATTCTTTAACAACTGCCTATAAATAGCAAGGACTTACAAATATTTTTGATTTAAAGTATTATGGTCTTTTCTTAATTATTTTGTAAGACTTAAACTAACTTTACATTAATATAGTTTAATTCACTCTTCCATTAATACTTTTGAAATTTTGACATTTTAATAATAAATTCATGAAGTGTATTCAGCTGGGAATCCAGAAACCTGATGTTTTATTTTTATAAATGTCCTATATAATAAAACCCTAATATGCATATCAACCAAATGGTGGAATAACAGGTTGCTATGATGCACACTGACCACCAGGAGACAGATGCTCAAAGTAGGAGCTGCCCCCTGGTAATCAGTGTACCCCCACAGGGGGAGCACTACTGAGCCAGAAGCTGGCTCATAGCTGGCAAGCACAGTGGCTGTGACTAGAGCCTCTCCCACCCAGACTGCAAGAGCCCCTGACTGCAAGAGGGTTGTCTGGTTGCCAGCTTAGGCTCAATTGGGCCTAAGCCGGCAGGCAGACATCCCCCAAGGGGTCTCAGACTGTGAGAGGGCACTGAGGGGACTCCCCATCCAGGTCAGTGCAGGAATTTCATGCACTAGGCCTCTAGTTATTTAAAAATATATAGTTCCATGTGCCTGTGTGACTCAGTTGATGGGACATCCAAAAAGTTGCTGGCTCAATTCCTAGTTAGGATATATGCTCGATCCCCAGTAGGGGGAGTTCAGAAGGCAGCTGATTCATGTTTCCCTCATGCATGGAGGATTCTCTCACCCTCCCCTCCTTCTCTCATTTTTGAAAATGGTTACATGTAAATATACATGAAAGATTCACTCATTCAGCCTGGTTAAATGGGGCCTAAGCTATCTTCTAGGTACCCATATTTAAGATATGCTGAGGGTCTTGCCAGCCCCTGTTCATTAGAACTAGTGCATGGTGTAAGGCCTAAAATTAAGGCCCAAAATTTCAAAGTACTATAACTAAGAGAACCTCAAATAGCCTAACCACAAGTTTTCTTCCCTACTCTGTTTTCACAGATAAGGTCCCTTAGCCTGATAACCCTCCTTATTAAGGAGACCAGGCATGGTTCCTGCATATCTCTGAGTAGTCAGTTTCAGTTCTGTGTTACCCCACAGAATTATTCCATCCCATTTTCCCATAGAAACCAGAAGTCATCCCAAATAGTGAGTGCATGTAATTAATAAACTGCTATTAATCTCACCTGCCCAGTGTTCAGCCTTCCCCATAACCCTAGGATGGGAATATCTTTCTCAACAGTGGGGAGAACAAGAAGCCATCTAAATGTAGCGACACACTAGAAAATATGTTTTATTATCAGAACTAAACAATAATACATTTCTGGTCACTTTTCAATTCTGGGTAGGAAATGGAAGGAGTTGGAAAACAAGTAGAATTTTCTTTTTATATTTTTCAAGCAAATTTCATGATTTTGGAAGTATTAAAAAGATATAGTGCCCAGCCAGTGTGGCTCAGTAGTTGAATGTGAACCTATGAACCAGAAGGTCAAGGTTTGATTCCTGGTCAGAGCACATGCCCAGCTTTTGGGCTTGATCCCCCAATAGGGAGCGTGCAGGAGGCAGCCAATCAATGATTCTCTCTCATCATTGATGTTTTTATCTCTTTCTCCTTCTCCCTTCCTCTCTGAAATCAATAAAAATATATTTTTAAAAAAAACTATATAGTGATTTATTAGGTGGTTCCATAGCTGGTGTCAATAAGATAAGCTGTTTTTTCTGGACCATGGTATAAACCAGCATTTCCCTTAATTTTTGACAAAATTAACTAGAAGGAATTATTGATAAAACAAATAACCAATGCTCTCCTCCTAAAAATTTTTATTCAAAGAGTGTGAGGTAGGACCTTGGAATTTGTTTTGTTTTCATTTTATCAAGCCTCCAGGTGACTCTTATTCTCAGGGAAATTTGAGGAACACTGTTAAACTGTAGTAGTGATAGGTTCAGAACGGTGGGGAAAGTGAATTTCCTAGGGACTGAAAGAAAATCTCATTGGCTTTTGGAAGATTTAATTTCCTTCAGCTGAGTGCCTGAAGTCCTCCCTCCCTCACTCTCTCCCTCCTTTCCTTTTTCCTTCCTTCCTTCCTTCCTTCCTTCCTTCCTTCCTTCCTTCCTTTCTTCCTTTCCCCTCATATCATTTTTTTTCAATTACAGTTTGCATTTAGTATTACTTTTGGATTTCAGATGTATAGCATAGTGGTTAGATAATCATATATTTTACAAAGTGATCACCCTGATATTTCAAGTACCCACATGGCACAGTACATAGTTATTAAAATGTTATTCACTATATTCTCTATGCTGTACTTTACATCCCTGTGACTATTTTGTGACTACCAATTTGTAGCTCTTAATCCCTGCACCGTTTTCACTCAGCCCTCCAAACCTCCCTTCCCTAAGGCCACCATCAATATAATCTCTGTATCTGTGAGTCTGTTTCTATTTTGTTTCTCCATTTATTTTGCTCTTTAGACTCCATATGTAAATGAAATAATATGGTATTTGTTTTTCTCTGTCAGAAAGTCCCCATTTTCTTAATGTCTTTTGGCTAGAAGCCTCTCTTAGCTCCTCAAGGCTGCCTCAATTTTCTTGTTATGTAATCTCCATAGTTTACCACATAGATATTTACCGTTTTCTAGGTCTGTGGAAGTGTCTCTTTAATACTTCACTTTCTTTTAAATACTTCCCCTGATTATGCCAGGCCCACCCTTTATTGATTAACTTAAGTTAAACTGATTAGCAACCTAATCACAGGAACAATATCTCAACATATTTGTGTGTTCAATCATTTTAAGAGGATGGGGCCTGTACACCAGAGACAGGGAAACGTTGGGGGCATCTTAGAATGCGAATGCTGCTTACTACAAATGTGATTCACAATTAGAATACAATGAAGGAAATAAAAAATAAGTACTGTAGAATGACAATCAAAATGGGCACCCATATGAAAATTCAAAAATATTAGTATAAGAATGTGAGAATATTTTAATAGGTTAAAGAAGAAGAGAATGATTTTTAAAGTTGTGGTACATTTACTCAATGGAATACTAAGCAGCTGTAAAAAAAGAAGGGCCTATTACCCTTTGAGACAACATGGAGGGACCTGAGAGGTATTATGCTAAGCAAAATAAGCCAGTCAGAGAAAGAAAAATATCACATGATCTCACTTATATGTGGAATCTAATAAACAAAATAAACTGATGAATATAAAATAGAATGGAAGCATGAAAATGTGAAACAGACTGACAAATCTCAGAGGGAGATGGAAAGAGATTAACCAAAGAAATTACATGTATATATGCATTGCCTAGGACACAGACAATAGGGTAGTGAAGGCCTGGAATGATGTAGGTACGAAGGGGAGAGGAGTAATTGGGGGGAAAAGGAAAACATCTGTAATATTCCTGAAAATAAAAACTTTTAGAAGCATACTTCACTATCCCAATAGAGAATATGATAGTTAATCTGTTTTAGAATATCCCAATTTTTAGCCCTTGATAGTGTGCTCAGTGGTTAGAACATCAGCCTGTGCATCAAAGGATAGAAGGTTCGATTCCCTGTCAAGGGCATGTACCTGGGTTGCAGGTTTGATCCTTGGCCCCAGTCTGTACATATCCTCAGGTGAGAATTAACAACAAATAAAAATCTCATTTTTTATATTGGCAAGATATCATAGGGATAATAACTTAATCTACATACATATTTTAGACATTTCTCCTACAGGTAGGAACACCACATTCTTGTCTTCATGTTTTCTCACAAGGATAAAAAGAAAAAGCACCAATAGGAAATATTGTTTTGGACTTTTTATTTACTGACAATGCAGAAGTGATTGAGGAAATCAAAGCAATAGAAACATTCAGAGAAAATCACCCTATTTTAAACCTATAACAAAGAAACAAATTGTAGAAATTTAATAGACCATGGGCCTTGAGGAAAGTAGCATTAAAAATGTTAAGACAAAATAATACTAAGAGCTAATGAACACATATTCTAAAAGTGAAGAAGTGTGTGGGGAGTTCTAAGAGGTAGGAAGGAAATGAGTCAAGAAAGACTTCTCAGAGGAAAGAATTCCTGGGTCAGACCTTAACAAATCAGACAGAATTGGACAGATCCAGAATCAGGGTAGTGGTAATGGTGGTGAATGGAGTGAGATGAGAAGAAAGGGATTCTGTTTCCAAAGGAAAGGGTATAAAGTAAAAACAGAAGAGATCCTAGGAGATAATTTGGAGGAACATTAAGTGTAAGGTATGGTCAGAGAGGTACAAGAGATAGGAGGAGAACCTAGAGAAACATAGGGTCATGGAAGCCAAAGTAAATGGTCATTTAAGAATGGCTGACAATCTTTGACTACTATGTCAAATCAATGTGGCCACTAGATTTGTCAACCAGAAGACATTAAGGACCTTGGAGAGAACACTTTACTTGCAGTGGTAGGGCAAAGGCCTGATTGTAGTCTAAGCTAGTTTACCTAAATGAAACAAGGAAGTAGAAATTAAGACAGTGGGTGAATATATACTCTAGATATCAAAAGAGGTAGTAGCAGATGGCAATAGACCCTGACCTCAGTCTTATACATTTTTATTTGTCTCATCCTAGGTTCCAGATATAACTGTCTTATATTCCAGAAAAAGCATGCACAAACTGATTGGGTTTCTAAAACTAAAGAGTCAATAACTGATCAGAAAATCTGCATATTATAGCAATGGTGTAGGTTAAGATAATGGTAAAGCCATCTTTGAGGACAAGATATTTTAATAGGGGAGTGCCAGTAATAAAGTTTTGCAAACATTGAAGGAGAGCTGGCTAATATTTATTCCCAGGAACACCCTAACATGTTCCCTCACCCAAAGCATACTGATGAGTAGCTTACCTTCCATGGAACTTCTTGTCAGAAGCCTCATTGTCCTTGGAAAAGAACTAAGGTTTGGCTTCAGGAAAATAAGAGGTATGTTGTTTATCATGAAACACGCTGGCATAGTGAAAAGCATTATGAAAGAGGAAGACATTTGAAGATGGAGAGAGGTACCCTATCCCTATTGGAAGACTGGAGAAAAGAAGTTTAAGGCAATAGAGCAGAGGTGGGGAACCTTTTTTCTGCCAAGGGCCATTTGGATATTTATAGCATCATTCACAGGCCATATAAAATTATCAACTTAAAAATTAGCCTGCGCTGAAACCGGTTTGGCTTAGTGGCTAGAGCGTTGGCCTGCGGACTGAAGGGTCCTGGATTCGATTCCGGTCAAGGGCATGTACCTCGGTTGCGGTCACATCTCCCAGTGGAAGGTGTGCAGGAGGTAGCTGATCAATGTTTCTAACTCTCTATCCCTCTCCCTTCCTCTCTGTAAAAAAATCAATAAAATATTTATTTATAAAAATAAATAAATAAATAAATAAATAAATAAATAAATAAAAATAAAAATTAGCCTGCTATATTTGGTCAAACATATCATTAACTCACCCCTCATGCCTTGGCATGGCCAGATCAAATGATTCCATGGGCCTTATACAGCCCACAGCTTGCCAGACATTCCCCTCACCCCTATAATACACGCTTGAGAGTTTGAGAAAGCATATGCAATGAAAAGATTGGAGATAAGTTGAGATTAAATGACCTCAGGTTGTTTTCATTTTAATGTGTATATGAGAAAAATGAAAGGGGATAAAGTATAGACTATCTTTAACTTTTGGATACCTGACTTTCAAGCTCTCCACCTTATCTTTTTTTTTTTTTCAATTGTAGAGGTTTTTTAAAAATATATGTTTTACTGATTTCATAGAGAGGAAGGGAGAGGAAGAGAGATAGAAACATCATTCAGCTGCCTCCTGCATATTCCCTACTGGGTATTGAGTCTGCAACCCAGGTATGTGCCCTGACCAGAAATTGAACCAGAGACATCCTGGTGCATGAGACGACACCCAACTCACTGATCCACAGGGGCCCTGCCACCTTATCTTAATTAATAAAAACACAATGAAAATAAAACTTCAAGTTTAGTTCATCCTAAGACCTGTTATTTATATCAGTACATGGATAAAACTGATAGGGTGGGCACAGACCAACATAATCAGCAGTCAAAACAAAGCCTGCTGGTCTGATACATGAGGTGGAAAATGTTTTAATTGCATGGACGCATGATCAGATACAACAAATTCAAATGCCTCTGAATCAAGTAATTTTGGCAAAGACCTTCTCTGTTCAAATTTCTTAAAAACAGGCATAGTGAAATATAAAAGGAAGATGTTTTCCTTATGATATTTGCTTCAGGAAAATAATAGATCATAACTGCCCAGCTGATGAGGCTCAGTGATTGATCATCAACCTGTGAACCAGGAGGTCATGGTTCAATTCCTGGTCAGGGCACATGCCCAGCTTGTGGGCTCGATCCCGTGTGAGACATTCAGGAGGCAGCTGATCCGTGATTCTCTCTCCTCATTGATGTTTCTCTCTCTCTCTCTACATCTCACTTCCTCTCTGAAATCAATAAAAAATACATTAAAAAATAATAGATAGTAACTTCAGAATTGAGGGAAACTGCAGATATGAAACAGGTTACACCTTTCTCACTTATATAACTTATAAGATTCATCTTGTGATCTTTGTCCCATAAGGGATTATGTGGTAAATTAAGAGTTGCATGTTCTTCTAAGAAAGCATTCAATATGAACAATAGTAAACAGAATCTGTGATTAGCCAAAAGAAGAGAAAAAGAAACATGATTGCTACCTTAAAATACTGTCATGTGGAGAATTTAGTCTAATTCTGTTCTTTTAAAAAAGCCAATGAGGAAGTACAGACAGCCTAATAAGAAAACAAAAATCTAAAAATTATTACTGTCAATATGGAATTGATTGCTTTTCATGCTGCTCATCCCTGGCAGGTTAAGCAGAGACTGGAAGTCCATCTACCAGGCGTAGTATAGAGAAGAGTTCTGTACTGATCATAAGCTATACTCAAGAACTCTTACAAACCCTTCCAACTCCAGATTCAAAATGATTTCTAAACTTGGGCAGTTGTGAGGGGGTGAATCACAGACTGCTTTGGCATTCTGCAAACATTCATACATGTATTATTATTACTACTACTAGAGGCCCCTGCCGGAAACCGAACATTGTTTCACTAATAGAAAGATGTGGACAGGAAACCCAGAAGGCTGGTCAACACCCTTAATTGCTCTAACTACTCACTGTTTAGTTGAAACATTGTTTTAGCTGAAGCAGCCTCCACCTCTGTTTGTCTTATGTATTTCTGTTATTGGAATTTCCTGCCTAATGGCTATGAGTGTGTCCCAAAGTCTCAATAAAAGGGATAGCAAGGCCAGAGTAGTGTGTAGTCCTCCCACTAGAGGTAGGCTCCCACCTGGCCCCCAATATTTCCAAATTGATGCTTTTCTAATCTCTTTTAATTTGTGTGCAGCCTTCTCCAGAACCCGAACCCTGAACCGGAACCCTGAACCACAGGCCCAGCGCACGAAATCGTGCATGGTTAGCTCACCACCCCACCACCCACCACAAGCCTGCGCTTGCAGGCAGTGACGGGGGGAGGGAGGAAGGACCAATGGGTGGTCATTGCACCTCACAGCAAATGGTTGAGCAGTCCATTCCAGTTGTTCCGCTTATAGTCCCTGGACTTTTATTATATAGAATGGTTGTTATTTTACTTCTTCTTATATCGTACAGTGATAGAGATACCTCCATCTTTAAAACAGCAATGCACAACACACAGCATTTTCAGATAAATCCTATACCTCCTTTACATTTTTTTAAAATATATTTTGTATTGATTTCAGAGAGGAAGGGAGAGAGAGAGATATATATAGAAACAAGAATGATGAGGGAGAATAATGTATTGGATGCCTCCTGCACACCCACATCAGGGATCAGGCCTGCAACCCAGGCATGTGCCCTGACCAGGAATCAAACTTGGGACCTACTGGTTCATAGGTTGATGCTCAATCACTGAGCCATGCTGGCCGGGCCCTTCTTTATGTTTTAATGTTGTTCTTTGGGTATAATTTGGCACTACTGTCCCTTCCTCAGTGGGACATAGTCTTTGATTGGTTTCCTTTTAAGTAGAAATAACAGATTTCTTCTGAGTTATTCATTTTCTCTGCCCAAATCCTCATTGTGCTTTTCATATATTTATGAAACTGACAAGGCTTACTGATCAGGTTAATTACTTTGTAACAAAGTAATATTAACAGCTTTATCCACAAGGGCATCAAAACTTTGACATTTTTTGTCTCATTCTTCAATCAGCTATGGACACACACTATCCAATGCAAACTCTTGTTAACTTTCTGAGTATATTCTGCATGATTCATGGCATTCATATGTGTTATTAATTGAATTTGGTTGCTACTTTGCAGTCATAAGTTTTTTTATGATTGCTGACATTTCCCACAAAAAAGTAGAATAATAAAATATTATAAAAACATGGAAAGATAGTCTATGTGAAGACAGTGTAATACAGTAGTTTATTGTGTAGGTTCTATAGCTGAGGTTTAAATCTCAACTTCATTATTTACTAGCTCTGTGATCTTGGACTAATTATTTCACTGTTCTGGGCCTCAGTGTTCTCACCTATAGAATGGAATAATAAAATAATCTGTCTCAATATTTTATTATGAGCAATGAATGAGAAAATACATGTAAAGCCAAAATTTTAACTATCATTATTACTCTGATTTCATAACTGTAAGACTGAGAATGTTGTATATTATATAGTAGCATGAAACACAGGGTATCTCTAAAAAATGTATACATACTTTAACAGCTGATAGCTCAATTTTGAAAAGGAAATGTATTTTTAATAAACACTGCATTTATAATTATTCAAAGTGTGTGTACACATTTTGGGGACATCCTATATATATATTTTTTAATATATTTTATTGCTTTTTTTTTTTTTTTTTTTACAGAGAGGAAGGGAGAGGAATAGAGAGTTAGTAACATCGATCAGAGAGAAACATCGATCAGCTGCCTCTTGCACACCCCCTACTGGGGAATGTGCCTGCAACCAAGGTATGTGCCCTTGACCGGAATCAAACCCAGGACCCCTTCAGTCCTCAGGCCGATGCTCTATCCACTGAGCCAAACCGGTTTCGGCGGGGACATCCTATATTTAATTCAATTTGCAAACAAACAAAGGAAAAGCTTTTAATAAATATATTTTACAATGTATTAATCTGTATTTTTCATATATAATTACTCATTCTCTTCTCCCAAAGAAAACAATGAATAGGTACAGCAATAGCACATTTAATATAAGTGTAGCTAAAACTGTCCTTAAGGTAATAAAATGTAATATAATAAAATATCCTCTGTTGTATCATATATATCAGAAGAGTTTATTAAGACTAATAAATTAAGTTTGTAAAACAAAGTTTACATGTTAGAAAATGTATGGTTGTTGGTTTCTTAATTGAAAAGCAGTGCCTAATAATAGCATTTTCCTACTAAAGAAGAGAAAACAAACTTTCATTTGCTGTTAGATACCTAAACTGATTTATTTGATTAACATAATCTTTTATAACACACTGAAAATAAAAATTTGTATGATTTCTCACTCTCCTTGTATTGCCAAAGGAAATGCAGTTCTGCAAAAACACAAATGAACTGTGTTAACAATTATGAACCATTTGACAGTAGAACAATATTATTGTTGAAACCTAATTTGGACAAGACATAATTTGGGTGACATCCAACCAGGTCACATTGAAGCTCTGTGATTTAGTTCAGTGCTATTAATGTTTCTTCTCTTACAACCAACCTTTAAACATTAAAACAAAACATACACAATAGACTGTATTGTTACATGCAGAATCTACAGTGAGATGACACAGAAGAAAACCAGTTTTGTCACATTTTAAAAGATCTTGCCCTTTATTTTTCAATCAGTGAAGTATGGAAGAAATAGACCTCCTTAAAAATATTTTGTTTGTTTTTTATTTTCAAAAAAGATAAAAAAGAATGATAGAGCTCTGTAAATGGAACCCGTATCTAAACTGAAGCAGAAATCCTGTGAATTTGGAAAACCTATGTCCAATTAAGAAACCTATGTATATATTAGAATTCTTTCCTGAGCTTGTGTACTTTTAAAATTTTATCAGCTGCTGAGAACCAGAGATGTTATGAATTTTCTATAAGCAGGGCTGACTTTTCCATTAGGTATAGTGCCTAGGTTCCATACATTTTTAGGAGTCCACAAAAATGGTTTCATTTTCATTTCTTTTAACATCAGAAGAAAAAATGAATATAATAATATTGAATATATATTAATAATAATGAACATATAAATATTTATGTTTATTTCACAACAGTCAAAATATAATTTTTAATTTCTTTTTGGAGGAAAAGTCCACAAAGGCAAAAGTGTCTGTGGCCCATGGAAGTCATAATATGCCCAGTATGTGTTTTAAGAGGTAGTGGTAGACCAAATAATGGCCCCTAAAAGATATCCATGTCTTAATCCCTGGAACTATGAATGGCAGAAAAGGACTTTGTAGGTGTAAGAATCTGAGGTGAGAAGACTATGCTGAATTATGTGGGTAAACCTTAAATATAATCAGCCATATCCTTACAAGAGGAGGCAGAGGAAAGTTTGATACATAGGAGACAAGGCAGTGTGACCATGGAGGGAGAGATTGGAGTGATCAGTCACAAGGCGAAAAATACAGGCAGCCACCAGAAGCTGAAAGAAACTAGTAGTGGGTGGGGTTTTTGCTGCTGCTGTTGTTTTTTTTTGGGGGGGGGAGGTTGCTTTATTTATTTTTTAATTTAGCTTTAATGTTGAAAGTATTATAAATGTTACAGATGTCTCCTCCTCTTCCCCGCTCCCCTAGGCCTTCACCTCACTATTGTCTGTATCCATGAGTTATGCATATCTTGCATATAACTTCTTTGGTTAATCTCTTTCCACCCCACCCCCCACTTCCTTCTGAGCCTGTGGATGGAATTAATTTAGACCCAATGAAACTCTTTTTACAGTTCCAGCTTCCCTAAATGTAAAAGAACAAATGTTTATTGTTTTAAGTTACCAAGTTTGTAGTAATTTGTTACAGCAGCCATAGAAAACTAATATAAAGGGTGTCAAACTTTAAATTTGTTTATTCCTTAAATAGATTTTTCCAATTATACTAAAAAAGAAAAATAAATGGTATGAAAGATAATGAATACTGATGAAAGGAATATCCATTTATAATACAGGGTATCCCCCAAAAATGTATACACACAATGTCTATAGATTCTATTACATTTTGAAAATAAAATATATTTTAATAAACACTGCCTTTATAATTACTCAAAGTATTTATACATTGTTGGACACCCTGTATTTAAATAAAGCAAATATGTCATTATGCTTGAAATTAATATGAATTGTGGTTAAATGAATAAGCAGCACTTGTATTTTGTTCATGCTAAATAACCCATGATAAAATTTTATCTAACATTAACAGACTCAAAAATATGCTTTATATCAACATCAATTATACCTGCAACATATAGCCAAAAACACTTTTTTTAAAGAGACTTAAGTTGATTAACCACCGAAATCACTCATCACAAACAATCAATCTTTACCTCATTATCCCTTTCCATGCTTAAAAAATATATATTTCTTTTCATCACAAGAGGAATGGAGGGGCACAAATTTTCTGAACTGCTGAAGCTTGTGATTGAAATTAAGCTTTATGACACTGCTTATAGAAATAAGAAGGGCAAATGACAATGCATTTTCAAAAAGAAATAAGAAGGGCAAATGACAAAGCATTTTCAAAAAGCAAAAAGCAAGAGATGAATTGTTAAATGGGAAAAGTTAAGTAGTCTCCTGAAAAGGCCTCTATTAAAAGTGATAATGTCAAATAAGTAGTCTTCATGTGTCGCTATAGATCTGTTACTATAAACTCTGCATTCAACAATATCCTTGCTTTAAATTTCAATGGTTTGCAGTGAGATTGATCTGTTTAAATGCTGAATTACTTGGAAATTAACTTTGCTCAGGTTAATCAAAAAGTGGGGAGCCCTGGCCAGTATAAAAACCGTTTAGATTCCCAGTCGGGACATATAGCCATGTTTCTCTCTTTCTCCGTCTCCCTTCCTGCCTCTCTAAAATCAATAAAACATATCCTTGGTGAAGATTTTAAAAAATGTAGAAACAGTGCCCTTATTTTTCTAATATAATCTAGTCAATTTTCCTTTCCAAATTCACAGAACTCAATAAACCACATTGACGTGAACATTCTCCAAAGTTGCTCACTCAAAAAGTAATTCATTACAGAAGGATGCTTTTAAATTCACCATACTTCCTTACAGATTTTTATCATTAATTTCTTCCTCTTCACATGAAAATCAGTATTTCTCCAGTGTGACCTTAATTTAGGCTATAAGAATATCCTCACCAATTATATACATGTGAACAGAAATAACCATTACTATATGTTCCAAGTAATATCTTAGACTTCAATATTCATCATGTCTAATCATTCTATGACCCTGAGGGCAAAGACTATTATTCTTATTCACCATTGCATTTTGTATTTTGGTACCTAGCACAGAGAAGGAAGGAAGGAAGGAAGGAAGGAAGGAAGGAAGGAAGGAAGGAACCACTACATCATTCCAGTACTGTAGATGTTGTGGTGAAAAGCTGTGACAGGTTAAAGAATTGAACATCAGCCTCTCTACACAGGTAGAAAAATTGCCTACCCAGTCATTGTGATTTTAGAAGTACAGTGAAAAACCCCATAGTGCCTACCTGGTTCACTCTAGTGCCAGCAATTCCACCATTAGAGAATCATTCCTTTGGGAAGAATGGTTTGCATTCTTAGATGTAGTCTTTTGAAATCCAGACACCCTGAGGGGAGGATACCAATTTCCTTTACTCTTAACACAATGACAAGAATTTGTTTATAGACTCAGCATCACTTAGGTTTAAGGATAGACTTTGGATTTAGATCTGTTCTTTCCCATAGGAGCTATAGAATATAAAATGAATTAGTTTTACTGAGCCTCAGTTACCTTATCTGTAAAATGAGGAAGGAAATATTTTCCCAGGGTTGTGAAAATTAAATGAGATATTCTATGCAAATATTATGCATGGAACTTGATGCTTAGTAAACCATTGTTATTACAATAGTCTCCAACAAGCTATCCCTTTGAAAACCTGGAAGAAGGAGGAATTAAAGCCTGCTCTTAGGGAGAGTTTCTGGATTCCCAGAGGCACAAATTGGCAGTGAGAGGCTGGAAAGATGGTTTCTGAAAAGAAGAGCAAGAAGGAACCAAATAAAAACTCTCTAGCCTGGCAATGTTATTTGAAATCAGTTTTGTCCATTGAAGGGCATTAGTGAGTGGTTGATGAGATTGTTTTTGCTTCCCCCATGTGAGGCATTGGCTATTTTGGAAAGGTTTGTTTTGTTTTCTTTATATCCTATCCTGTCCACATAGGCAGTATCTTTACCCAGTAAAGACAATATTATGGGAGGGAAAAAAAAAGAGTATATGGTCAAAAGACAAAGAGGTTTAGAAATTGTTAACAGTTTAAGGAGATAACTTCTGACTCAGTTGAGGGCCAAGATTCATACTTCTGTCACTGGTATTATACGTCTACCTTTCCATGTACTAATGCTACTAATCATCTGGTTTTCTATAGTTTCTACTGGAGTTTATGATACTGTAATTGTAGTTAGCTGATTAGTGATATAAGGAGGATAGCAAATTATTAATATAAGAAAGAAAGCAAAAGGGAACTCAATAAACTGGGAAGCTGAAGTAGGCCGCAGGACAGCATTCCATCTTCTGTACTGGTAAACAGACTCGTTCACACACTCCAGGGAACTGCCCCCTAGGAGATTTAATCCTGGGAACCAATAGGAAAATCTCCGCAGGGGTGCTAAAAGCCAGAGGGAGGGGAGGAAATTCCTCTGCTGGGCACATGGGCAATAGAAACTAGATGACGTAATGGGACTCTTGGACATTCGAAATGATAGGGTGATGAAGTAGAGGGGCAGGGCCCAGCCTGGGAACAATCAGAAGGGTAATCAGATTGGATAAAGGGAGTGAAACCCCAATAGCATTTGCTGGGAGGAGGGCCTAATCCATGCCCTGGAAAATTAGAAATTTGGGTTGGATAGTTTGGATGACTTTTTGTTTTTTCACCTGAACCAAGAAGATATATAGAGGATTAACAGGAGATTCTGCAATATTTTAGAACATGACCATCCTCCATGTCTTTGAGGGTATATTAGCTCCCTTAACTCACAATACAATATTGCTATAATGTTTAAACTTCTCCACAGGTGTACCTTTGAAATTCATTTCTCAAGACACCACAAAAGAACTCATTACTTTCACCAGCAACGATACTAGGTACTTAATAAATATTTGATAAATTGAAGCAAACATAGCAAAATAAGCCAGTCAGAGACAGACAAGTACCACATATTGTCGCTCATATGTGGAATCTAAAGAACAAAATAAACTGATGCACAAAAGAGATCCAGAGATATATAAGCACAGAACAGACTGTCGAATCTCAGAGGGAAAGTGGAATGGTAGTTGGGAAGGGATTAACCAAAGAGTATATATGCATATATGCATAACCCATGGAAACAGATCATAGGGTGGTGAAGGCCTGGGGTAGGAATGGGGGGTTAGGGAGTGTGGGCTAGAAAAGGTCAATGGGGAAAAAGGGGGACATTTTATCTTTCAACAATTAAAGATAAAAAATTTTAAAGAGTAATGTTTAATGTTATTCAAAATTTTTTAAAAAAGATATACAAAGCAGCTTAAATTAGCTCTATCTTGATGTCTCCTGATTTCAGAGGTTGGAGGATGGATGTGTTCTCTGAAAGTATGAAAAGAACCGCAATCTTCATTATCTTGGGCTGCTATAACACATACCATCTTCTGGGTGAGCTCAACCACAAACATTTTTTCCTCATAGTTTTTGGAAGCTGGGAAGTCTACCGTCAAGATGCCAGGAGTATGGGTGTTTGGTGAGAGGTCACTTCTAGCTTCCCCAGGGCACTTTCCTGCTGTGCCCTCACATAGGTGGGGGAGAGAGAGAGGGAGAGGCAGAGGCAGAGGGAGAGAGAGAGAGAGAGAGAGAGAGAGAGAGAGAGAGAGAGAGAGAGATCTGACATTTTAATCCAATTACAGGGGCTCTGCCCTCATGATCTCATGAAAACCCAATGACCTCCAAATACCTTCACAGAGGAGATTAAGGCTTCAATATATGATTTGGGGGGCATATTTCAGTCCATTACAACTCCATTGTGAGACCATTTCATTAACAATATGATCCCATGCCATGAACACCAAAGACAACATCATAATAAGGTACTGGTCTCTGCATGGCCATGTGTGTCTGTTTGAATGCACTCACAGTCTGCATTTTCAAGCAGAACACAATACTTGGTGGAGAGCTTCCTTACTGTGCTTGTTTATGAATCAAGCACTTTGTTCACTTAGTAGAATTTAATGTTCTTAATGTGCACTTTGATTCCTTATGTCTTTATCTTTGTTCTAAATTTCAGAGGAGTTTCCTTCTTTGGGGAGCATCAGCTTTCCAGTGGATACCATTTCTGTTCTGCCTGGGGTATTCTATTTCATCTTGTTCAAGTGCTGCTTTTGTTCAAATAGTCTTTTTGACTTGGAGATTTTTTAATCAAGCATTTTGCTCATTTTTTAAATCCCTTGCAGGGGGTATGGATTAATTTATTTCTTTCCAGTCTCCTTTCTAGTAAATTTGAATTAATCTTGGTCACACATGTTAATCTTATGTCTCACTGGTACTTTTCAAAATTCTCCTTTCATTAGCCTGTGGAGTGAAGAAGGTCTTTGAAAATGAGAAGGAGGATGAACATTCACATAGCCTTGTATTTTTGAAGCAGTCACTCGTTTAGTCTATAGTGAACTGAACATAATGGGGACAGAGCTCTTAGTAAGACCAAATATTTCAGATAATTGAGACGAGCCCAGATAATGCATGCATATTATCATCAGACCTTGGTGTTTAACTCTATTGCTTTTCCTTACAAATCTGTCCAATTCTCCCAGTAGACCGCTGGGACCTGCAACTCCCTTGAACTTAATATCCCCTATTACTATTACCCGAAAATCTGAACTCTTTGCACTCAGATATTGGAAAAAATAATTATTTTTATTTTATTTTATTTTATTTTATTTTATTTATTTTATTTTATTTTATTTTATTTTACTTTGGTTTATTGTTGTTAATACTCACCTGAGGATATTTTTCCATTGATTTCTAGAGAGAGTGGAAGAGAGAGGGAAAGACAGAAAGAAAATTGATGTGAGAGAAACACATTGATTGGTTGCCTCCTGCATGAGTCACAACCTAGGCCCCAGTGGGGCTGAGCCTGCAACTCAAGTACGTGCCCTTGACCGGAATCAAACCCAGGACCCTTTGGTATGCAAGCTGACGCTCTATCCACTGAGCAAAACTGGCTAGCCACTAGGGCAATACTTTTTTATTTTTATTAGTTATACTAAAGGACAGATGCACAAAGTTCATGCATGGGCAGGGTCCCTAGACCTGGCCAACAATTAGGGCCGATCTGTGAGGGGACCAGTGAGGCAAATGCGGGGAGAGTGGATTCTGACATCCGCCTTGGCTGGCCACCTGCTTGCCGCCCCCCACCCCACTCCACCACGGTTATTTTCCTCTGGGGAAGGTGATAGGCAGGGTGATGAGGGGTGGCGCCAGCCTGCTTACTGGCCCCCCTGCCCCCTGCCGCCCACTTGAAGGCCAGCCCCACCCCATACTGCCAGTTGCCTCCCTCTGTGGGGCAAACAGTGGGGGGTTCAGAGGTTAGCCCTGCTGGCACCTGCCTTGGCTGGCCCAGGGCCTGAAGGCTGGGGGCAACCCTTGTATTGAGCATCTGCCCCCTGGTGGTCATTGCACGTCATAGTGACCAGTTGTTCCACCGTTCAGTCGATATGCATATTAGGGTTTTATTATATAGGACTAGAGGCCTGGTGCACAAAATTCATGCATGGGGAAGGGATCACTCAGCCTGGCCTGCACCCTCTCCAATCCAGGACCCCTTGGGGGATGTCCGACTGCCTCTTGCAATCTGGGACTGCTGGCTCCTAACTGCTCACCTACCTGATCATGCCTAACCACTCTGCATGCCTACCTGATCATCCCTAATTGCTCCCCTACTGGCCTGATTGCCCCTAACCACTCCCCTGATGGCCAGATCACCCCTAACTGCCTCTGCCTTGCTCCACTCCCAGAACACTATATTCCCTCCTCTGGCCAGCTGCAGGCACCCAGGACCCGGGCCAGTTTTACTCAGGGCTGGCCGCAGCCACAGGGGATCATGGCCAGGTGGCTTCTCCTGGGTTGCAGCCATAGGCACTGGCACTCAGAACCGCAGGGCGGGCAGCTTGTGCCTCTCCCAGGCTGCAGGTGCAGCCCCAGCCACTGGTGCCTGGGAATACGGGGCATGCCGCTTGTCCCTCTGCTGGGCCTCAGCCTGGCTGGTCCCCATTCCTCTCTTATGAGCTCATTTGTGCCTGGCTGGTCCCTATTCTGCTCTCCCCCATGTTAAGTATCTAAGCCATTATTGCATGACAGTGTGAGGGTGTGATGACCGTTTGCATATTAGCTCTTTATTATATAGGATTATTGCCTCGCTTCTATGGTAAGTAGCACACATTGTATAAAAGACAGGTCAGAGTGGGAAACAAAATCCTGAATGAATTTTTTCATAAGCCCAATGTCATTTAAAACTGTATTCAATGGAATGAAAATTTCAGCAACAGATTTCCTAGGAAACACCAAGGAGTTCCAGAGTCATTGAATATCAAAGCCACTTTACAAGTGTGGAAATCAAGACACAGAGAAGTAAGGTAATTGGATTTAAATCAACCTGTAAATAAATTGCTAAGTTAGCATGTTTTTTACAGGCCTTCAGAATTCAAGTCCAGGGTTCCTTTAACCTTGTGAAGTGTGAGACTGTGCACTGACACAGAGCCCAGTGTGCAGAAGCGATTTAAAAACAAAAAACTTTATTGTTGCCCTAGTGATAGGGTTCTTGTTCCTGCACTAAGGAGGGTTCAGCAATCTGGAGAAAGGCTGTGTGTAACCTAAGAGTCCAGAGACAAAAGATAATTTTGAAAGGCATTGGGGGTCAGAGGAGCCTAGCTAAAGGAGCTAAGTTCTCCTTGTCTCAAGACCCCTTGCTTTTTATTAACACAATTTTTCCTAAGGCAAGGTGGAGATGTACACTTCATATAGAAGCATTGTCAGATTGAGGAATAGCCTACGGCTATTCAGGTGTTTGGCTAGTAGGAGGCAATAGCATGTAGATTAAGATGCCCTGAGCTGTCTGGCTGCAAACAATCATCCTTTCCAGGTTTGGGGAAATGCCTTTAGCCATTCCAGCAGGCAATAACATATGTGACTCAGCCCTTGTTGAGTCCCCAAGTTCCATCAATCTTTTGATGAAACTTTTGTAATTATGACATGCTGGAATTGGCTACCAGCATCTCACCCTTTTTTATTTATTTATTTTTTAATTTAACAAGAATATATGTTTTAAGATTTTTAAAATTCAATGGAAAGGATAGAGTTCTATCAAGTCCCTTTGAATTGCTGTCAGGCATTAAAGGAATTAGCCTACAGTCAGCTTCTTTTTGGGCCAACAGTTCTTTGAGTCCCAATTTCAATGTCCAACAGTTTCTTATGTGTACATGCCAGCAATGATATTTCAGTTCTGGATGGTAGACAAACGATGGCAATGCAGGTCCGACCTTCTCTGGTTTGGTCCTGGGTAACCTGCAGTGATGCACAGCTGCTGACTGCTAGTATGGCAAGGCGTCTTCACTACCTTCATTTCTTGATTGTTTCTCCTCTTGTCTTGGGGGCCACTGCTATTTCTATGGCTGGAGCAGTCTGGTCAGTTCCTATCTGGAATCCATTGTTGCAGGAATTCACACAGGCTTGAAGGAGTTTTCTGGAAATATACAAACATATTCTTGACCAAAGGTTAATAAAGGAATCTTTTCTATAAATTAGACTTGAGATTGTTTTTATTTTTGCCCAAACAATTTTCCTTCGGCTTATTTGAACACCATGTTTGTTTTCATGGGTGTCTTGCTATCAACATTACAAATGAAAATTAATTTATTTTCAAAGTAAAAAATTTAAAGCAATTGAGGCTTGATATAATTTTCTTACAGGATATTTTTCTAATATCCCCCCTTTTTTATTTAAATATTAGGAGGCTTTTAGAAATTTTACAATGCAGTCTTGATAACTTTTTAATTTTCTGCATAGAAATATTGCTGCTTTTGATTCATTGCATATGAGGCAGTTTTTACCTTGAGATGAACCATCAATAATGCTTCAGGAACAGTTTTCCGCCTAGTACAATTAAGTTTTTTGAGTATTAATTTATATCAATTAGCCAATTTAAATCAATCTGAAATAAAGATTAATTTTTTAAGTTTACTTGTCCTAGGTTATGATCAATAAATGAATTAATTAAATTTCTATAATAATCTTTGAGTAATTTTACATAAACTATATTGAGGGAGGCAAAAACACAAATTATTTACTTTTCTTTCTAAGACCTAACATGTTGACTTTAATTACAGTTCTTAAGATGTTTGAAGGAAACACCTCTTTATTTCTTTCCAGAATAACTTTAAGGTAAGCTTTTAAAGAGCTTTACCTTAGAAATTTCCATCTTTCTTTTTTACACTGAGCATCAAGTGTAATACACATGGTTACTTTTTGATGTTGACTGATAGTGCCAGGCCCTGTCACATTAAACAACTTCCCTTACAGTCATGGTGACTATTAATATAGTCAGATTTGCTATTTTAAGAACAATCTTTAGTTTACCCTGTAAATATTAGTGGAAGAGAGTTCAAATTTTCAAATGTATCCTTTTTAAAATTATATTTTTAAAGAGTATTCCCTTTGGTCTATTTGCATATACAGAAGGATTATGGGAATCATTCAATAATTTTCTTTAGAATACTTTAGTAGGATTCAATTGCTTTTAAAAATATTGGCTTCTCATATAACTTAATTTATATGAGAACAGTTATATTTTAAAAAGCTAATTTATTAAGTAATTAAAGTAGGCATTTTTATTAAAAAAGCAAAGTTAGTAAATATAATAAACTATTATCTCTGATTCACAAAGCAAAAATATTGCTCCACCTCCATTTAAAATGCAGGCAGCTAGAGACTTTTGTCATTAAAATTCCATTGTAAAATTCTGCTGTTGGATTTTAAGAAATATTTTGTTTCTTTATTTTACCCTCCTTTGAGGCCAAAAGCTTATAACACTTGAAATATATGCATAAGTAAAATATATTGATTAATTTTTCTTTGATAAAGCTTTCTATGTGATTGCAAATATATTAGATCAGTTTAATTAAAAAATACTTCTTAAAGTAAAGAGCATAAATTCATTGAATCACTCCAGGATCTTGGAGTTTCCCAAAAATAACACCTCGGTTATATGCTTAAAATTTAATTTGGAGAAACTATCAAATATCTAACAATGAAATAAAAAATTAATATGCAAATTAACTATCACTCCACGATACCCATAAGCCATGCCCACCAGCCAATCAGGAACAAGCATGCAAATTAACCTAACCAAGATGGCTGCAACCACAGAGCAAGCAGGAGGCTTGGATTTCCCCAGCAATGGAGGAAGTCAAGCTTTCCACACACCCTGGCTTCCCAGGCGTCCACTCAAGGCTAAAAAAGTTTCAATTATAGAAGATAAATAAATCCCAACACAAATGGCGGCAGCCATGGAGCTGGAGAGAATAGGAGGCTTGAGTTGCTCCGGGCAATGGAGGAAGCCAAGCTTTCCATACCCTGGAGAGCCCAGGCTTCCACACAACACTATAAAGTTTCAATTATAGAAGATAAATAAACCCCAGAGACAAGGACCTCCACTTGGGTTGCTGGGGAGCATGGCCGCCCTGCAAATGTCCACAGGCCCCTCTCCCAGGCCACCCCATCCCCCAAGGGAATCCTCACCGTGACCTGAGACACACTTCAGGGCAAACAAGCTGGCTCCCACCCATGCACCAGGCCTCTATCCTATCTAATAAAAGGGTAATATGCAAACTGACCATCACTCCAACACACAAGAAGGCTGTCCGTATGTGGTCAAAGATCCTGCCACCATGTGGACACAAGATGGTCAGCACAAGATGACCAGCAGGGGAGGGCGGTTGGGAGGGACCAGGCCTGCAAGGGAGGACAGTTGGAGACAATCAAGCCGCAGAGGAGGTCAGTTAGGGATGACCAGGCCAACAGAGGAGAGAAGTTGGGAGCAACTGGGACTGCAAGAAGAGAAGTTGGGGGGGGGGGTCCAGGCCTGCAGGGGAGAGCAGTTAGGGATGACCAGGTTGCCAGGAGAGCAGTTAGGCATCAATCAAATTGGCAGGGGAGTGGTTAGGGAGTGGTTAGGGAGTGATAAGGCTGGGAGGCAAAAGCAGTTAGGGGCAATCAGGAAGGCAAGCAGGCCAGCAATTGGCAGCCAGCAGTCTTGGATGGTGAGAAGGATGTCCCACTGCCCATTTAGGCCCAATCCTCCTGGCAATCCTTTTTCTTCACATGCTCTCCAGCACTTGTCATTTATTGATTGGGCCTAAATGAGCAGTTGGACATCACTTGAGCAGCCCCAGATTGGAGAGGGTGCAAGCTGGGCTGAGGGAAACACCTCCCCAAGCACAAATTTCATGCACCAGGCCTCTAGTGTGTGTGTGTGTGTGTGTGTGTGTGTGTGTGTGTGATTTAAAGATTATATAATTTTATAATTATCTTAAGATATCAATTACATGTAAAACTGGTTTTAGTATTAAAAACTTGTTTCTGATCACAAGTTAATCTTTCTTATTTAATTAGACCAATGTTGAAATTTTACTACACTTGGCATATTAATATATTTTAAACTATAAATTTCTTTTTTTTTTGAGGGGGGAAGGAAGCATTTCTTCCTTTTTATTTTATTTTTTTATTATTTAAAGTATTATATAGTTGTACATATATCTCCGCTTTTTCCCCATTGACCTTCCCCCAGCCTCCCCTACCCCCTGGCGCATGCCGTCATCCCACACCCCACCAGTGTCTTGTGACCATTGGTTGTGATTATATGCATGCATACAAGTCGTTTGGTTGACCTCTTTCCCCCTGTACCCAACATTCCCCAGCGTTCCTGCTGTAATTTGACAGTCTTTTCGATGCTTTATTGCCTCTATATCTATCTATTTATTCATCAGGTTATAATGTTCTTTATTTTCCATAAATGAGTGAGTTTATGTTGTATTTTTCATTCGTTGCCTGGCTTATTTCACTTAATATAATGCTCTTCAGGTCCATCCATGCTGCTGCAAATGGTAAGAATTCCTTATTTTTTAGAGCAGCATAGTATTCCATTGTGTAGATGTATCACTGTTTTCTGATATACTCATCTGCTAATGGGCACATAGACTGTTTCCAAATCTTAGCTATGGTGAATTGTGCTGTTATTAACATAGGGGTGCATGTATCCTTTCTGATTGGTGTTTCTAGTTTCTTAGGATATATTCCTAGAAGTGGGATTACTGGGTCAAATGGGAGCTCCATTTTTAGTTTCTTGAGGAAACTCCATACTGTTCTCTACAATGGTTGCACCAGTCTGCATTCCCACCAGCAGTGCACAAGGGTTCCTTTTTCTCCGCATGCTCTCCACCACTTGTCATTTGTCGATTTCTTGATGATAGCTATTCTGACAGGTATAACAGGGTACTACCTTGTTGTTCTGATTTGCATCTCTTAGATGATTAGTGACTTTGAGCATGTTTTTGTATGTCTCTTGGCCTTCTTTCTCTCTTATTTTGAAAAGTATCTATTTAGGTTTGTTGCCCATATTTTGATTGGGTTGTTTTTATTCCTTTTGTTAAGTTATATGAGTTCCCTGTCAATGTTGTAGATTAAACCTTTATCATTGATAACATTTGCAAATACTTTCTCCCATACAGTGGGCTTTATTGTTGTTTTTTTGATGGTTTCCTTTCCTTTCCTGTGCAAAAGCTTTTTATTTTGATGTGGTACCATTGCCCTATGAGAGTTATTGGTGAAGAAATTGCTTCGGCATATGTCTGAGATTTCTCTACCTGAGGATTCATCTAGTATTTTTATGGTTTTCTATCTTATGTTTAAATCCTTTATCCATTTTGAGTTTCTTCTTGTGTATACTGTAAGCTGATGGTCTACTTTCATTTTTTTGCATATATTTGTCCAATTTTCCCAACACCATTTATTGAAGAGACTGCCTTGACTCCATTGCATCTTCATGCCTCCTTTGTCAAACATTAATTGAGCATAGTGATTTGGGCTGATACCTGGGATCTCTATTCTATTCCATTGGTCTATATGTCAGTTCTTGTGCCAATACCAAGCTATTTCGAGAACAGTGGCTTTGTACTACAGCTTGAAATCTGGTATTGAGTTCCCACCTACTTTGTTCTTCTTTCTCAGGATTACTATGGCTACTCGGGGTCTTTTTTCATTCCAGATGAATTTTTGGAGTTCTTTCTAGGTCTGTGAAATATGCCATTGGTATTTTAATGGGGAGTGCATTGAATCTATATATTGCTTTGGGTAGTATGGACACTTTAATTATATTAATTCTACCAATCTATGAACATGGCATGTTCTTCTATCTGTTTACGTCTTCCTCTGTCTCTTTGTTCAGTGTCCTGTAGTTTTCCGCATATAGGTCTTTGGATTCCTTAGTTAAGTTTATTCCTAGGTATCTTAATTTTTTTGGTGCAATGATAAATGAAATTGCTTTTTTAATCTCTCTTTATGTAAGTTTACTATTGGTATATAGAAATATCATAGATTTCATGACATTAATTTTGTATCCTACTACATTGTTGAATACATTTATTAAATCTAATAGTTTTTTGATGGAGTCTCTAGGATTTTTTATGTACAATATCATGTCATCTGCAAATTAGGACAGCTTTACCGCTTCTTTTTCAATTTGGATGCCTTTTATTTCTTCTTTTGTCTGATCCACAATGGCTAATACTTCCATTACTATGTCGAACAGGAGTGGTGAGAGTGGGCATTCCTATCTTGTTCCTGTTTTTAGGGGAAATGGTTTTAGTTTTTTCCCATTGAGTATGATGTTGGCTGTGGGTTTATCATATATGGCTTTTATTATGTTGAGATATGAACCTTCTATTCCCAACTTGCTGAGAGTTTTTATCAAGAAGGGGTGTTGGATTTTGTTAAATGCTTTTTCTGCAGCAATTGATAAGACTATGTGTATTTTATCTCTCAATTTCACATTTATTAATTTGGGGATATTGTACCATCCTTGCATCCCTGGGATAAATCCTACTTGGTCATACTGTATGATCTTTCTGATGTACAGCTGGATCTGATTTGCTAGAATTTTGTTGAGGATTTTGGCATCTATGTTCATGAGGGATATTGACCTATAATTTTACTTCATTGTGTTATCTTTATCTGGTTTTGGTATTAGGGTGATGCTGGCTTCATAGAAGGAGCTTAGAATTGTTCAATCCTCTTGAATTATTTGGAATAGAACTAGATTTTTGATATTCCTAGAATGTTTGGTAAAACTCCCCTGTGAAGACATCTGGCCCTGGGCTTTTGTTTGCTGGAAGCTTTTGGATGACTGCTTCAATTTCTTCCATAGTTATTAGCCTATTGATATGTTTAGATTCTTCCTGATTGAGTTTTTCTAGGAATATGTTCATTTCCTCTTGGTTGTCCAGTTTGTTGTAATAGAGTTGTTCATAGTATGTTTAACAATCCTTTTGTATTTCTGTGAATTCTATTATTATTTCTCCTCTTTGTTTCTAATTTGTTTATTTGTGTCCTCTCTCTTTGCTTTTGGTGTGCCTGGCTAGAGGTTCACCAAGTTTGTTTATCCTTTCAAAGAATCAGTTCTTGATTTTGTTGATCTTTGTTATTGTTTCTTTGATCTCTATGTTGTTTATCTCCTATCTGATCTTTATTTTTTCCTTCCTTCTGCTTACACAGGGCTTTTCTTTTTGCTCTTTCTAACTCTTTGAGTTGTAGGGTTAAGTAATTTATTACCATTGTTTCTTGTTTTTGGTTTTGTTTTTGCAGTAGGCTTGTAGAGCTATGAACTTCACTCTGCAGACTGCTTTTACTGTGTCCATAGATTTTGGATTGGTATGTTTTCATTGTCGTTTGTTTCCATCATGTTTTTTGTTTCTTCTTTGATCTCTCTGGTAATGCAGTTGTTGTTTAACAGCATGCTATTTATTCTTCATATATTTTATTGTTTTGGATTGTTTTTATTGTAGTTGATTTCCAGTTTTATGCCACTGTAATCTGAGAAGATGCTTGATATTTCTATGCTCTTAAATTTGAAGAGACTTTGCCTGTGACCCAATATGTGGTCTATCTTTGAAAATGACCCATGTGCATTTGAGAAGAATGTATATTCTGTGGCTTTCGGGTGAAATTTTATGAAGATGTCAATTAATTACATCTTGCCTACTGAGTAATTTAGAATTGCTGTTTGTTTGCTGATTTTCGTTTAGAGTATTTGTCAATGGTGATAGTGGCACATTAAAGTCCCCTACAATTATTGTATGGCTGTCAATCTCTCCCTTGATATCCTCCAGGATATATATATATATATATATATATATATATATATATATATATCTTTGGGTGCTCCTGTATTGAGTGTGTGTGTTTACCAGAGTTATTTCTTCTAGTTGGATTGCTCCCTTTAGTATTATGAAGTGGCCTTCCTTATCTCTTGTTATGTCCTTCACTTTGAGATCTAATTTGTCATATTTAAGCATTGCTACCCCAGCTTTTGTTTTTCATTTCCATTCGCCTGAAAAACCTTTTCTATCCCTTCACCTTTAATCTGTGTATTCCTTTTCTCTGAGGTGGGTTTCTAGTAGACAGCAGATATATGGATCATGTTTTCTTATCTAATCAGTTACCCTATGTCATTTGAATGGGGCATTTAGTCCATTTACATTTAAAATTTTTATTTATAACTTTTTTATTCTTTATGCCAGTGTTCCTTCTTTCCTTCCTATTTCTTCTTGTTACAACAGACCCTTTATTATCTCTTGCATTGCTGGTTGCATGGTATATACTCTCTTAGTCCCTTTTTGTCTGTTATGCTCCTGATTTCACCTTCAATTTTGATTGATAGCCTTGCTGGATACAGTATTCTTGGATTGAGACCCTTCCTTTGCATGACTTTGTATATTTTATTCCATTCCCTTCTGACTTGATGTGTTTCTGTTAAGAAATCTGATACTAGTCTGATGAGCAATCCTTTGTAGGTAATTCTCTGTCTCTCTCTGGCTGCTTTTAAGATTCTTACTTTGTTGTTGGTGTTTGCCAATTTAATTATAATGCACTTTGGTGTCAGTCTTTTGGTGTTCATTTTGCTTGGGACTCTGTTAGCTTCTTGGATTTGTGTGGGTTATTTCTTCCCTATATCAAGTAAGTTTTCTGTAATTATTTCTTCAAACAGGTTTTCTATTCCTTGCTCAGTTTCCTATCCTTCTCGTACTCCTATTATATGGATGTTGTTTCATTTCATGTCCCAAAGTTCCCTTAGGCTCTCCTCCTGCTTTTTAATTTTTTTTTCCTAGAACCTGCTCTACTTAGGTATTTTTTTCTACCCTGTCATCTATTTTACTGATGCAGTCCTCTGCTTCTTCTAGTCTACTATTGATGGTTTCTATTGAGTTCTTTGCAGCATCAATGTCATTTTTTCTTTTTTTCTTGGTTCTTACACATATTGTCAAATTTGTCTTTCATTCTTTTCAGCCACCTTATGACCATTGCTCTGAATTCTTTCTATGACATGCTTGTCTCCATTTCATTTATTTCCTTTTCTATTGAAGCCTGCTTTTTTTTTTCATAAGCAGGCTGTTACTTTGTCTCTCCATGAAATCTCTTCTCCAGGTATCTGGTTATGTAGTTCTCTCTCTCCTTATCCCAGGTGAAATCTGACCTTTCCTAGAGGGTGTGCAGAGCTCATCTGAATCTGCATGCTTGTGCTAGTTGTTGTTCGGTGTATTTGGGTTCACTGGTGTTCAGTGGGTGCTGTAGTTGTAGATTCCCAGGATTTTCAGGCTGAAACTATAAATTTCTTTAGAGAAAATACAAGAATTGTTATCTCAAATATAAATTTCTATACTTTAGGCATTTAGTTACCACAACTATATAATTTCTCTCAAATTTAATGAGCCTTAAACTTTTAGAGCTACAACATCAAATATTTAGCATTTCTAGATTATTATATATTTAAGAATAAATTTCAAAAATACAAAACATAATCAATTAATAGCTTTAATTTGGTACTCTAGATTGCATACAAGGAATATTCAAATTAATATTTCAATATTATGTCATTTAAAAATACCTAGATATTTAATCAGTTTTATTGTTAATATAATTAAGCAAGCTTCCAAAATTTTAAGCTGCCAACCAACTTTGGAGGAAGTTTGTAGCCATTCAAATGCAAAATTGTCACATTCCTCCCTTAAGAGATTGCTGCTGGTGGGAAACATTGATTTACCTGCCTAATTAAAAAAAATTTTTTTTAAGAGGTCATTGCTATGGGAAAAACTGTTCTTAGCTGCCAACGGCCAGATTCTTGACTTTAAACCAACCATGTTTTTTCTGCTCTGGGTAGTTGAGAAGCAAACGTGTAGGTATTCAAATTCAAAATTGTCATATCCCTTCCTTAGAAGATTGCTGCTGGTGGGAAACTTTGGCCTACCTTATTAACTAATAAAGGCCATAGCCAATTTCCACCTGGACTACTTAGATCCTTATAATAAATATATTTTTACCTATGTTTCAATAATTCTTGAGATTTAAATCCAATTATAATTATTTTAAGGCAATTTCTTTGGCAAATTTTTGTAACAGAGACAATTTACTGATTTTCTTGGCGGCCTTAAAGTTACCTTTGAACATGGTTCATTACCATTTCTTTATTATGTAAATATAATCATATTGCTACAACTAGTTTGTATCTTTTTTTCCCTGGGTCAAATCCGCCATATTTCTGAGGAAATAAAACAATTCTGTGGTTTTATTTTGTACCATCACAAAGAGAGATTTAAGCTTAGCTCAAGACTTTATTAAAATCCAAAATCAGGCTGTGTATGCATTTTGTCTTAAGCTAGCTTCTCTCTTTATGAGCATAGAAATCCCAGACCCATTTCTCAATTTTGTAAAACTTTTCATGGTGAGGAGACTTTAAATTAGCATAGGGGGCATCCATATTGCAGGGTCACCACTTGTCTCCCTTCCCCCACATCCTGCTTGCTTGGGGGAATATTCAGTAACAGACATGGTCATGTTTCTTTTCCCAATTAAAGGCATGCTTAATAGAAAAAGACAGATTTAATTTTTTTTATTTTGCTTTCCAAAGTAATTACTAGCACCCAAGGTGACCTGAGCCATATTTTGCTTTTTCCCAACGAGTTCTTCTATAATTTTAAACAAAGCTTTAAGTAGTCTTTTTGCAGGAGAACTGATAGCTCTGCCCTCTCCAGCCACCTTTGAATCTCTCTGCCCCAGAGGCAAATTCAGCAGTGGGGTTTTATTTCTTATTACAGATTTTCAATTCCAAATGTGATTTAGGATTTTAATTTAAACAAGAAACCACATTTTTTATAAAGTCCCTTTTGATATTCCAATTTGTTTATAATTTTGCCTTTTAACCAAATTCTTCCCCATTATAATCTGACTTAAAACAAAAGATTTTCCTTGCCCACTCTGGTTTCATGACTTTTCCAAAGCTAGTACAAGTGTTACACAGAGTTCAATCTTACCACCATACCAGTGTTGTTTCTGCTCAGGCAAATTCTTCTTTTCCAGATGGCCCAAGTATGAGTGCCATTAATGCCTGGGTTCTTGTACCTGCATTAAGAAGGGTTCAGCAAACTGGAGAAAGGCTGTGTGTAACTTAAGAGTCCATATACGAAAGATAATTTTGAAAAGCATTTGGGATCAGAGGAGCCTAGCTGAAGGATCTAAGTTTTCCTTCTCTTAGGACCCCTTGTTTTTTATTAACACAATTTGTCCTAAGGCAAAGTGGACGCTTCAAAGGGTAGCGTTTCCATACAGAAGCATTGTCAGATTAGGGAATAGCCTGTGGCTGTTCAGGTGTTTGGCCAGTAGGAGGCAATAATATGTAGATTAAAATGTCCCAAGCTATCTGGCAGCAAACAATCATCCTTTTCAAGTTTTGGGTAATGTCTTTAGCCATTCCAGCAGTGATAACATATGTGACTCAGCCCTTGTTGAGTCTCTAAGTTCCATCAACCTTTTGATGAAACTCTTGCAAATATAGCATGCTGAAATTGGCTTCTGGCACCCTAGTCAGTTTGTCTCAGTGGATAGAGCTTCAACCTGCAGACTGAAGGGTTCCAGGTTTGATTCCAGTCAAGGGCACATGCCCCTATTTTGGGCTCAATCCACATGCAAGAGGCAGGAGGCAGCCGATTAATGATTCTCCCTCATTCTCTCTCTCTCTCTCTCTCTCTCTCTCTCTCTCTCTCTCTCTCTCT
>JAAGEH010000015.1:25202103-25342556 GCA_011751065.1 Lasiurus cinereus | reverse complement strand
TCTGTATCTATCCTTTTGTTCATCAGTTTATAATGTTCTTTATTATCTCCCAATGAGTGCGATCATGTGATGCTTCTCCTTCATTGACTGGCTTATTTCACTAAGCATAAGGCTCTCCAGTTCCAACCAGGTTGCTGCAAATGGTAAGAATTCATTCTTTTTAATGGTTGCATAGAATTCCATTGTGTTCTTTTTTTTTTAAATAGATTATTTGAGAGAGAGAGAGAGAGAGAGAGAGAGAGAGAGAGAGAGAGATATTTATTGTTCCACTTAGTTATGCATTCATTGGTTCATTCTTGTGTGTGCTCTGACCAGACATATTATTGTTTATATCTGCCCAAGACTAAGTTGGAAAATACCAAAAATTTCAATAATGCATTAAAATGTTTAAGATATATTTTGCTTTTACTTTCATCACTGAATATGATGTGACACAAAGTCATAATGCTTCCTATGTGTTGAAGTTGTTGTCAATGGAAACTTGAAGCCAACAATGTAGATTTTAAAAAGATAGCTCAATTTGAAAAGACAAGAAAATAACCAAGACTTGAATTTGCCTCAACACAAAAGCTTTTCTAGTATTTTTCCTATAAGATTGCTTGTCATTTTGCCTGCCAAAAAAGCCACATATATATTGAAGGACTTGGTGCTCTAGAAAAGGCTGAACAGGATTGTGACTTAAAGAAAATATAGGTAGTGTTTCTGTCAAAACCATTGACTCCATAATTGATGTTTTTCTAATATTTTCAAATGGGACATGAAGAAATAGCAGGTAAAATATTTGCTTCCAGCAAGAACAGGAACTGAATATAGCACTACTCATATTTCTCAGTGTAGATTGCATCTAGTGTTTATGTTATATGCATATTAATGCCATAAAACAATTTCTGTTTGGCTAGCTCCTTTAAAAATCTAAATGTTGATGTAGTCCCAAAAGCTTCTGCACAGCAAAAGAAATGATCAACAAAATGAAAAGGGAGCCCACTGTATGGGAGAACATATTTGCCAATGATACAAATGTAAGGGGTTAGTATCCAAAATATATAAAGAACTCATATGAATTAACAAAAGGAAGATTAACAATCCAATTTTTTAAAATGGGTAAAGGACCTGAATAGATACTTTTCCAAAGAGAACACACAAATGGTCAAGAGACATATGAAAACTTGCTCAAAGTCACTAATCATCAGAGATGCAAATTAAAATCATAATGAGGTATCACCTCACACCTGTCAGAATGGCTACCATCAACAAATCAAAAAATGACAAATGCTGGCAAGGATGTGGAGAAAAGGAAACCCTAGTACACTGCTAGTGGAAATGCAGACTGGTGTAGCCACTATGGAAAATAGTATGGGGTCTCCTCAAAAAATTAAAAATGGATTTTTCATTTGATGTAGTGATCCCACTTCTAGGAATATATTTTAAGAATCCTGAAATACCAATCAGAAATAATAGATGCACACCTATGTTCATAGTAGTGTTATTTATGATAGCCAATATCTAAAATAGCACAAGCGCCTATCAGTAAATGAGTGAATAAAAAAAGGCTCTTGTACATTTACACAATGGGATACTATGCAGCTGTATAAAAGAAGCATATCTTACCCTTTGATACCACATGGAGGGATCTAGAGAGTGTTATTAAACATCTATAAACAATAAAGATAAGACAACAATTTCAAAATTACAACTAAAAGATAGAACGGACACCATCCAGAGCCACAGGAAAGTTGGCTTAGTGAAAATGCTACAACTAGAAGTAAAGAGAGGGACTCATGCAGTCTCAGAGGAGCTGTAAAAAGCTGAGGTACGGAGACACGCTCTTGAAGAGGATGGGCAGAGGAAAGTCTGGCTGGCTTCCTTTAGTGGGAGGGAGACAGAAAATCCCAACTGCACTGAACCCCACTTCTTAGTGTATTGAACCTCAGTTCCAGGCAGACTCATATGGGGGAGTCTGGACTGTTGTGAAAAGGAAGGAGTGCAGGAAACTCAGGGATCCATGAAAGGCAGAGGTCTAGGGGCGTGTGAAAGTGCATGCGAAAGTGCTCACACAGATTGCTGATGGCTGATTGTGCTGCTGCCTTTCTCTAGTGGGAGGAAAACAGAACCTCCCAACAGCACTGAAATCCAGGACCATCTGCACTGAACCCCAGTTTCGGTCAAGACCCTGGGGACCAAGACTTATATGGGTCCCTAGTGCACATGGAAACTCAGGGTAACCGGAAAGGCAGAGGTCTGGAGGCAAGCATGCATGCTTAGACACAGCTAATCCTCACAACCAATTGGCTTGGAGCTCAATTCCCCCCAGTGATACCAACAAAAATCAAGAATTAACTACAATAAGACTGTACACACAGTTTACAAAGGGGTGCACCAAGAGTGTCCACCTCAGGTAATTGGGGAGGCAGAGCTACTGGGCCACAGAGGACAGCTAGCACACAAAGCTACTCTACCAACTCAGGGAAGCAGTGAAATATGCAGAGACAAAAGAACAGATCACAAAAAAAAAAAAAAGAAATGGAGGAAAACAAATGACTGGATAGAGAGAGAGTTCAAAACCACGCTTATAAGGTTTTTTAAGAATTTCCTAGAAAAAAATGGATAAATTTAGTGAGACTCAAGAGGAGATGAAAAAGGCCCAATTAGAAATTAACATACAGTGGCTGAAATAAAAAAAATATTATACAGAAACCTAACAGCAGACTAGAGGAATGCAAGAATCAAGTCAAAGATTTGCAATACAAAGAAGCAGAAAACACTCCACTGGAAAAGCAAAAAGAAAAAAGAATCCAAAAATGTGAAGATAGTGTAAGGAGCCTCTGGGACAACTTCAAGTGTACCAACATCAGAATAATGTGGGTGCCAGAATAAGAGAGAGAGCAAGATACTGGAAACTTATTTGAAGAAATAATGACTGAAAACTTACTCTACATGGTGAAAGAAATAGACTTACAAGTCCAGGAAGTGCACAGAACCCAAAACAAAAGGAATGCAAAGAGGACCACACCAAGACACATCATAATTAAAATGCCAAGAGCAAAAGACAAAGAGAGAATATTAAAAGCAGCAAGAGAAAAACAGTTAACAATAAAGATAAGTTTTTTAAAATCTCAAATATTGTTGAAGTCTTAAAATGCAAAAGTTCAATAGGTAAAATATATTAGTACAGGATTCTATCTTATCTGTGGGGATACATTAAAGACCCCTACTAGATGCCTGAAACCACAGATCACACTGAACCCTATATATACTGTGTGTTTTCCTAAACATCCATACCTATGATAGGTTAATTTATAAATTAGGCACAGCAAGAGAATAATAACAATAACTAACAATAAAATAGAGTAATTATAACTTTACACTGTAGTAAAAGTTATGTGGATCTGGTCTTTCTGATAACTGAATCAGCTGCTAAGTGACTAATGAGCAAGGAGCATATACAACGTGGATACACTGAACAAGGAGATGATTCACATCCCAGGAGGGAAGGAGCAGGACTGCATGAGATTTCAACATACTACTCAGTACAGCTTGTAATTTAAAATGTGAATTTTTGGGTGATCAAGAGAGACTTGACTTGGTTGATAAGAATACAATACAGTATACAGATGATGTGCTGTAGAGTTGTGCACCTGAAACCTGAATAACTTTGTCAACCAATGTCACCCCAATAAATATAATAAAAAGGAAAAGAACCAAACTTATCAATGTTTTATTTCTAGTATTTTCCATTCAATATTTTAAAGCTAAGGTTGGCTATGAGTAACTGAAATCACAGAAAACAAAAACCACAGGTAAGGGATACTACAGCAATATTTATTTATTTATTTATTTATTTATTTATTTATTTATTTATTCTTTATTGTTGACATTTTTACATATGTCTGCTTTCTCCCTCCCCTCTTAATTTTTATCCACCTGCTTCGGACCCCCAGCACATGCCCCCTCACCTCTACTGTTTGTGTCCACTGGTCATGCTCATATTCAATGTTATAAATCCTTTGGTTGACCTCTTAACTCACTCTTCCCACCCTCCCCTGCCTTCCCTCTGAGATTTGATCGTCTGTTCAATGCTTCTATGTCTCTGGATCTATTTTTGTTCATCAGTTTATGTTGTTCATTACATTCCACAAATAGTAAATATCACATGATCTCACTCATTTGTGGGATACAGTTGAAGTAGCTTCAGTGCTTGGCCATACTTAACATCATAGACTAGGTGGCATACAAACAACAGAAATTTATTTTTCACTGTTCTAGAGACTGTCCAAGATCAAGGCACTGACAGATTTTGCTTCTGGTGAGGTTCTCTGTCTTGCTGCACCCTCACATGGTGGAAGGGTCAAGAACTTTTTCAGAGCGGTATTTATAAAGAACTAATTCCATTCATGAGCACTCTGTTTTCACGACCTAATCACCCCTTAAGAATCCCACTTCCAAATACCATCACACTAGAGATTAGATTTCAATGTGTGAATTTTGGAGAGACACAAACATTCACTCTTTAGGTATACACTGTCACATTAAAGCTAAGTTGGTATCTTTGTGGTACACTTGTAGAATAGCACCAGAAAATGTATCCTTCTCTGTCTTTTTTTTTTTTTGCTTGACCTATACTATGGTAGAATTTTTCAGCTTCCTGAAAGCCTGAATCTTGATTCACCTTTTTAAAAAAGAGGCTTTGTGAAGAAATGAGCACAGAATTTGAAATTTTTTCTATACTGGATTTTGCTTTGAAAAAAAAAAGCACAAAAACAAGTCCCAAAATGCTTGATTGAAATACATGAAGTTAAAATTATTTCTTTATAACTTACAGAATGATGGTATGGCTTATTGATGAATTTTGGCCATGGGGATAAAAGTAATCTTTTAATTCAAGGTCCTGAAATCACTAGTATGGTGGCCATGAAAAATATGTACAAGTTTCACTGCTATTGTTGTTTTTGTTTTTGCCAAGGTTTCTATTCTAGAGCATGGGATTGGAAGCAGGCAACTCTAAAAACTTTTAAACTCGGACAAACTCTTTCTTCTGGGTAGAACCCCATTGCCAAAACTTGGTAATTCTCTGTGGGCAGAAATTTGTGCATAACTAAAGCCACTACCAAATTACATTGAAGATCTTGTTCAGATGTTTAAAGTGAATCATTGATTTCTAAACACTCCCTTAGTAAAATGGACAGTATCAACAATGGAAATTCTGACAAAAGATGGCTTTATTTGCTTTAGAACAAAGGACATGTTGTGACATTACTTCAGTTGGAATACACTTGGACAATTCTGGGGCTCATTGACACACATTTAATCACATCTGGCAAAACTGGGTGATTCAAATTGTTATCATACATAATTTTGTTAGTCAAAGTTTTTAGCACTTATGGCCATCAAAAGTTATTTGGGAGCAGAGTACAACCAAGATTGTGGCATAGGTAAATACCTGTACTTGTTGCATCTCACAAGCACCTCAAAACTAAAACTGGACAGAAGATGGCTGCTGATAGAAAGACAGACTGCAAGATAGTGTTTGAGGGAGAAAACAAAGGGAGAGTGTGTGGTCACACTGGGGAGTGTTTGTTGGTGAGCTGAGGGATGGCCATACTCCAGGAGACTGTGGGGGACTGCTGGACAGGGATCTTCTGACCAGGAAGATCCCACTGCTGATGGATTCTCTCCCAGAGCGACTGGCTCGGATGCAAAGACCACACCATCTTGAAGGGGAAAGTGGATGAAGGCCCGGGAAATCTGCAACGATGGCACCCACCAAACAGTTGTGAACCCGTGAACATGGGTCCCCAAGTGACGCAAGCACACAGACTCACAGGAGCTGTACACTCCCTCACAGAAAGGTCAGATTTTGCCTGGAATAAGGAGAGAGAGAACTACATAACCAGACACCTGGAGAAGAGAGATAATGGGGAGATGAAGAAACAGCCAGCATATGAAAGAAATGCAGGCATCACCAGAAGAGGAAGTAAATGAAATAGAGGCAAGCAACATGTCAGAGAAAGAATTCAGAGCAATGGTTATACGGTGACTGAAAAGAATGGAAGACAAATTTGACAATATGTGTAAGAAACAAGAGGATATGCAAAAGAACCAAGAAGAAATGAAAAATGACTGGTAGTGGCACAAGACCTGATATAGAGACCAATGGAAAAGAATAGAAATCCCAGGTATTGACTCAAATCACTATGCTCAATTAATGTTTTTTATATAAAGGAGGCATGAACATACAATGGAGTCAAGACATTCTCTTCAATAAATGGTGTTGGGAAAATTGGACAGATACATGCAAAAAAAATGAAACTAGATCACCAACTTGCACCATACACAAAAATAAACACAACATGGATGATGGACTTCAACATAAAATGGGAAACCATAAAAATAATAGAGGAATCCATAGGCAGAGAAATCTCAGACATATGACGAAGCAATTTCTTCTACAATACCACCCTGAGGGCAATAGAAAACAAAGAGAAAATAAACAAATGGTACCTCATCAAAATAAAAAGCTTTTGCAAAGCAAAAGAAACCATCAACCAAACAACAAGAAAGCCCACTATATGGGAGAACATATTTACCAATGTTATCACTGATAAAGGTTTAATCTCCAACATCTACAGGGAACTTATACAGCTTAATGAATTTGTATGATAATTGATCCAACTAAAAAAAATGGGCAATGGACCTAAACAGAATCTTTTTGAAAGAAGACAGAAGGCCAAGAGACACATTAAAAAATTCTCAAAGTCACTAATTATCTGAGAAATTAAAATCAAAATGACAATGCAGTACCATCTCATACCTGTCAGAATGGCAATCATCAACAAATCATCAAACGGCAAATGCTGGAGAGAATGTGGAGAAAAAGGAACCCTCATGCGCTGCTGGTGGGAATGCAGACTGGTGCAGCCACTGTGGAGAACAGTATGGAGTTTCCTGAAAAAACTAAAGATGGAACTCCCATTTGACACAGTAATCCCACTCCTAGGAATATATCCCAAGAAACTAGAAACACCAATCAGAAAGGATATATGCATCTCTATGTTAATAACAGCACAATTCACCATAGCTAAGATTTGAAAATAGCCTAAATGGCCATCAGCATATGAGTGTATTAGAAAACTATGATATATATACAGAATGGAATACTACACTGATGTAAAAAAAAGAAGGAATTCTTACCATTTGCAGCAGCATGAATGGACCTGGAGAGCATTATGTTAAGCGAAATAAGCCAGTCAATAAAGAAAAATACCACATGATCTCATTCAATTGTATAAAATAAAGAACATTATAACCTGATGAACAAAAAGATTTATACAAAGGCAGTAAGCACTGAAGAGACTGTCAAATTACAGTGGGAAGGCTGGATAGTGTTGGGGAGGGAGTGACAGAGATCAACCAATACTACCAAAAGCAATGGACACAAGACACTGGGGTGGGTGGGATGAAGGCATGCGACAGGTGATAGGGGAACCTGGGGCAAGTTCAATGGGGAAAAAAAAGAGATACATGTACTACTATATGTAATACTTTAAATAATAAAAAAATAATTGGGAAAAAATGAAAACTACAACTAAAAGACAAAACAAATATCCAGAACCACAGGAAAGTTGCCTGAGGGTAAGTTCTACAACTAGAAGGAAATAAAAAATCACATTGAGACTGGTAGGAGGTGTGGATGTGCAGAGTTATGGAGGCATGTGGGAAACAGGCTGGCAACTGGGGGCGCTATTGTTTTGTTGTGTGTGTGTGTGTGTTTTTTTTTAATGGGGAGGGAGATACAAGCTCCTGATGGCTCTGAACTCCAGTTCTAGGTGAGACTCTGGGGACCTAGACTCATAAGGGGATAAACTTGACTGTCTGGCATCAGGCCAGAATGCGAAGGTGGCTTTCTCTCAGAGGTGCTTGCAGTGATCATTGTTCCTGCATGGGAAGTGGAGATGCAGGGACCTCGCCAGGGAAGGGCTAACTGGAAGCCATTGCTGTTTGCTACACCTTGGTGATTTCCTGAGACCTCACCCCACTCAATTTCAACCCCACCCCACCCAATTTCAACCCCACCCAAGCTGTGCACAGTGGCTTTTGCACATGAATGGCCTGTCCTTTTGCAGCCTAAACCTAGCAAACTGCAGCTGTGTCAGAGTGCTCCAAAGATTCCAAAAGAAGGCCCAAAGCTCAGAAGCAGCAGCAGCTTGCCTTGCTTCACAGTGGGCCTCATCTTGGCACTTCTAAACTCCAAACAAAGAGGAAGAATCTGAAGATCTCTCTATAGCTCTTGCTGGGTGGCCTCAGGCAATGGCTGACTTTGCACCTCTTTGGAGATCCAATAGCCAGTGTACCCAGTGGTCAGTGTGAGACCATAGCAGATTACAACTCTTCATATCCATAAGCTACACACTCAAGGAGAAGACTCAGTGAGCACCAAAGCCCCACAGAAGCAAGTCCTGCCCTATAAGGGTGTCTCTAGCACAGTAGTTCTTCCATTGTAGACACAGAAGATCCTCACAATCAATGGCCTGGAGGTCAATTCCTCCCAGTGATACCAACAGCAATCAAGGCTTACCTATAATAACACTGTGCACCCAGTGGGGTGCACCAAGAGTGTTCATCTTAGGTGATTGAGGAGGCTGAGCCACTGGGCCCTATAGGACACCTAGCACACAAGGCAACTCTATCAACACAGGGATGCAGCCAAAATGCACAGACAAAGAAACAGGTCACAAATGAAAGAAATGAAAGAAAGCAAACTACTCTATCTAGAGTTCAAAACCATAGTTATAAGGTTACTCAAGAATCTTCTAGAAACCTCCAAGGAACTTAGTGAGACCTTCAATGATCTTAGTGAGAATACCAAAAAATGGAAAAGAACCAGTCAGAAATTAAACTATGCAGCCAGGAGGGAGTGGCAAGAAATATTCAAAGTGATGAATAGCAAGAACCTACAATCAAGATTTGTCTACCCACCAAAGCTATCCTTTAGAATTGAAAGTCAGATAAAAAGGTTCACAGATAAGCAAAAGCTAAAGGAGTTCATCACCACCAAACCAGTATTATATGAAATGCTGAAGTGTATTCTTTAAGAAGAGGAAGAAGTAGAAAAAGGTAAAGATAAAAATTATGAACAACAAAGTGACAACAAATCTTATACCTATGGACAAGAACAGTGAGGCATAGGTAAGGGTATAGGGAGGGTGGGAACCGGGTGGAGGGGAGCTATGGAGTGGGGGGGGGAGAGGAACATATGTAATAATCTGAACAATAAATATTTATATTAAAAAAGTTATTTTTTGACTCAAATTGTATTTGTTGTCACCTAATTGTAAACTCTTATTCAAAACAGAGATACTCTCATTGAAATGCACTTTCTAAAATTTGCTTTTGGTCTTATTTTTAAAATTTGAATAATTTCATGAGTGAGAGAGACATACTTTAAAAATATTATGTTTATGTGAAAGAAATTATGATTATTAGCATTTTTCTGAAAGAGGGCAACATTTCTATCAGGTTCTCAGAGATATCTGCAAACTCAAAGAGGTTAAAAATTACAGCATTACATTTTCTTGTTTTAAAAAAATAATGGTTATCAACTCAATAGATCCACATCTAAAAATTTATCTTGAGAAAGTATTAAGAAAATTGTACAGAAATTTAAGTATTAAGATGTTTATTATAGTGTTATTTATGACAATGGAAAATGAAGTGCAACTTAAATTTTCAATGTTATAGAAAGCAGAGACACCAGAAAAGGTGTTATAGAAAAGCCTGATTCAGAGGGAGAGGGCTGTCCCCAACCTTGTTTTCTCATATAAATGAATTTAAATAAGAGATTATTGTTATAAAACATTTATTAAAGCATGCACATTTATTTCAAAAGCAAGGCAAGCAAATATATACTAGTACATTTGGCTTATGAACTGCAGATGGGTTCTCAGCAAATCTGAAGAGCAAGGTGGTTGGGGTCTGAGGTGTTATATATCCTCCTTTCTGTAGGTTTCAGAATTCCTCTGCTGAATATTTTGGTACAAATTAATTCTCAAAACCTCTTTTTCTTTGTTGTAGTCTTCCCAGAATTCCTGAGAATCATCCGGCAATTTTATCTTGCCAAGCCCAGAGACTGCTGACTTTTCTTTTTCCTTTTTAATTTAAATTTAATAATTTTTATTTTTATTGTTGAAAACATTACAGATGTCCCCTTTTCCCCCTCATTGACTCCCCTTCACCTTTTTTCTACACCCTCCCCAGGCCTTCCTATAATTATTGTTTGTCCATGGGTTTTGCATATCCTTTCTAATAAAAGAGTATATGCAAATTAACCATCACTCTGCTACACCCACAAGTCATGCCCACCTGCCATGCCCACCAGTCAATCAGGAGCAAGTATACAATCAGGAGAGAGGCTTGGGTTTCACCAGCAAAGGAGGAAGCCAAGCTTTTTGCACACCCTGGCCAGCTCAGGTCTCCACTCAAGGCTACAAAGTTTCAATTATAGAAGATAAATAAGTCCCAACAAAAATGGCAGCAGCCATAGAGCTGGAGAAAGCAGGAAGCTAGGGTTGCCCCCGGCAATGGAGGAGGCCAAGCTTTCCACACACCCTGGCCTGCCTTGGACTCCACTTAAGGTTACAAAGTTTCAATTATAGAGGATAAATAAATCCCAATAGAAATGGCTGCCTGGATGGAGCAAGTAGGAGGCTTTGGCTACAAAGTATCATTTGTAGAAGATAAATAAATCCCAGATACTGGGGCCTCCGCTTGGGTGCCTGGGGGGCGTGGCTGGCCTGCAAACCACTATAGGCCCCTCGCGCAGGCTGCCCCACACCCCAACGGAACCCCCACCCTGATTTGGAACACACTTCAGGGCAAAACCGCTAGCCCTCACCCATGAACCAGGCCTCTATCCTATCTAATAAAAGAGTAATATGCAGATTGACCATCACTCCAACACACAAGATGGCTGTCCCTATGTGGTCAAAGTTCCTGCCCCCTTGTGGAAACAAGATGGCCATCACAAGATGGCCAGCAGGGGAGGGCAGTTGGGAGGGATCAGGCCTGCAGGGGAGGGCAGTTAGGGGTGTCCAGCCTGGCAGAGGAGGGAAGTTGGGGGTGATCGGGCCTGCAGGGAAGGGCAATTGGGGGAACCCAGGCCTGCAGGGAAGAACAGTTGGGAGGGGGACCAGACCTGTAGGGAAGGGCAGTTAGGGGTGACCAAGCCTGTAGGGGAGTGCAGTTTGGGGTGATCAGGCCTGCAGAGGAGGTCAGTTAGGGGCAAACAGGTTGGCAGGGAAACAGCTTGGCATCAATGAGGCTGGCAAGGGAGTGGTTAGAGGGTGATTAGGCTGGCAGGCAGAAGCGGTTAAGGGCAATCAGGAAGGCAGACAGGTGAGCAGTTGGGATCCAACAGTTCTAGACTGTGAGAGGGATGTCCAAATGCCCATTTAGGCCCGATCCCACACACATTCCTTGAGCTGTCCCAAATTGGAGAGGGTGCAAGCTGGGCTGAGGGACACTCCCCCCCACTTGCATGAATTTCATGGACCCGGCCTCTAGTATGCACATAAGTTCTTTGATTAATGTCTCCCCCTCCCCCCTTCCCTCTGAAATATGTTAGTTTGTAGCATGTTTCCATGGCTTTTCTGTTTAATGAGTAAAACTGTCCCCTTTTTTTTCCTTTTCCCTTCTCCAGCTTCATTCCTGCATTCTCTTGTTAGGGAGCTTTTAACCATTTGTTCTCCTGTCCTTGCTTGGGGAAGATAATAGCTTGTTATTTGCAGACCAGCTACAAATTGCCCACACTGTTTGGCCTGACTTGAACTTTCCTGTCTCAATTTCCTATTTCTCCTGCCCTGGAATTTTCCTAGCTTTTTTATTATCCTATAATACTTTTTTTAGGTGAATGCTTACAAATTTATGGAATGTCCTTATAGTATAATATTAGATAGCTTTTTACTATTATATTTAACTTTTACAAAAAATAAGATATTCATATTATAATCTTAAGTTAAACTGATATAAAATTCTATCACATATTACAACTATATAAAATTTATAGAACTATTGGGAAGGTATTTGCTAAAATGTTAACAGTAATCATCTCAAGATGGTAGGTTTATGAAAAGACCATTTGTTTCTTTATACATTTTTACTAACATTACACAATGATTATGTGTGACTTTAAAAATTAATGTAGAAAACATTTAAAAAATAATCCACACAATAAGGGTTTGGCACAGCAATCATCTTGTAATATATATGTTTTTTAAATGTCTTTTCAATTCAAGAAATAATGTTTTATAAAGAAACATTAATTCTAAAGATAAATTTTATTCATTCTTCAGCAGTAGATAATCATTTAGACACTGAGACATCAAGCTCTGATGTTTTTTCAGGATTTTGTGACAGACTCATATGAAATTCTGGTTTTCAGGTGCTGTCCATTAGCAATGAACACTCAGTAGATTTTTGTTTGCTTGTTATCAGTACAGGTTTAGGATACTTTGTAATTCAAATTCCTCAAATAACCTGCAGTCAGTTGCCACTGAAATATGGAAAGAAAAGTGTGGCAAGTATCTATTTTTAAATCACTGTGATTCTTCCTGGAGCATTTCCACTGAAAGCATAAAGGACATAGAAATCTAAGTTAAGCACATTTGGAATACAGAAGAATCTCAAGCAACATAGTCTCTCATCAGCTAGATGTGTTCAGAAAGGTTGGTAGAATTTTGCCTATGGCTATATGAGCTGTTTTGCCCCAGGGACATCAATTTCAATTCTCTCTTTGGGATTCACTGGTGTACAAAGTTCTTCAGAGGATTCTTTTCCTTCCTAGAAATATTTTCTCTTCTTTACCTACCCCACAACTATTCCTCAAAAATCTAAGCCATTTACCTGGAATTTTCATAAAACTTGATAGTGAAAAGAGTCCAAAAACTGTCATGGAAGAAATGGTATCTCTAAATAATGAAGACACTTTTTTAGTTATATAAGCAATTAGAGCATGGAGATGTGTAATCTAATATATATGGCTCAATTTAAAGAAAATATAATTGACAAGGGGCACAATGATATATTATTAACATTTAATAAAAGGCATGAAAAATTAATCAACTTAAATCTCATGATAATGTTGTCAGTGATTGACTTTAGCTCTTCACATTCAGTTTCAATGTTAAAAATAACTATTTTATCTTTCAAAAATCCTGAACTTGTGATTAAGTTTATATAGTGATAGATGATTACTAGAATTAGTGGGGTGTTAACATTGTGAGGTATAATAATGTTGAATCACTATATTGTACACATGAAACTAATATAACCAATATATGATCATGTACCAACTATCCTATCTAATAAAAGGGTAATATGCAAATTAACTGTCACTCCATCACAAAGTTGGCTGTACTGATAGCCGTTGGGGCACTGGACCCTAGAGTCCCATGTGTTCTGGCCCATGGAGGGAGGGCGGGCGGGTGGGCCTCTGGCCAGAGGCTGTCAGGGGTAAGGGATGCTGGTGTTGTTGCAGGCCAGGCTGAGGGACCCCCACCCCCACCCCATGCATGAATTTCATCCACTGGGCCTCTAGTCCTATGTAATAAAAGCCTAATATGCTAGGTGTCTTGTTGTCAAGTCAACCAATCAAAGCATAATATGCTAATGATATGCTAAGACTGCTCAACTGCTCACTATAATGTGCACTGACCACCAGGGGGCAGATGTTCTGACAAGTAGGTTAGCCTGCTGCTGGTGTCCGGCCAATCGGGACTGAACAAGACAGGCTGGACACACCCTGGAGCCCTCCTGTGGTCCCTCCTGGCTGGCCAACATCCCTCATCCCTCCCAGGCCCTAATCCTGCACCAGTGAGGTCCCTCTGCCTGGCCTGTGCCCTCTTGAAATCCAGACAGAGGGGATTCCCCTCCCCCCAGTGCACAAATTTTGTGCACTGGCCTCTAGTACTTAAATAAAAATAAATTTGTAAAACACTCTGATCTTGTAATCTTTATGGGTCACCACTGAATGGCAATGGTACATTAGTTATATTAGAAACAAACAAACAAAACTATAATGCACATGATTTTGTTTATGTCTATGTGGAATTCAAAGTGAGGGAAGACAGACAAATCAGCCCTTGCTGATTGGAGTTTAGTGTTATAGTAACTGATTGGGGCCAACTCAGATAGGAGCATACCTTTTTCTATGTAGATAGGTGTGTAGGAGGTAGGTAGTGGCTAAGGTACACCAATCTCTAAGGGAATTCAATTAGAATGGTACCATCAAATGAAAATCATTCTATTATTTTTTAGAAAAGCCTCTATTCTGAACAAAGAGCTGGGGAGATAACTGAGTGAATAGTCTAAATACATAGTGAGATTTACAGAAGTGTTACCCAAAATATAAAGGCAAAGTAACCAAGAACCAGGAATATAGAGAAAACAGATAGAAAAATCAAGTAAAATTAAGGCCACTCAAGAGTCATGCCAAGGTATATTATACTGTGGAGAGGGGGAGGGCTGAGAACTGAATCATCAGAATAGAAATTCAAAGACAGAATATGTATTGCTATGCACTGAATTTTTTAAAATTGTATTTACTGATGTATTTATGCATTTGTTGTTTGCTTCTTGTATGTTCCTAACCAGGTATCAAACTTGCAACTTTGGCATATGGGAACGATGCTCCAACTAACTATATTACCCATCCAGGACTGCACTGAATTTTGTCTCTCCCAAATTCATATGTTGAAGCTCTATCCCTCATCATGACTATAATTGGAGATAGACTTTAAGGAAGCAATTAAGTTTAAATGAGGACATAAGAGTAAGCCCTAATTTGATAGGACTGATGTCCTTGTAAGAAAAGGAATTAGCCCCACCTCCCTGGCTCAGTGGTTGAGGGTCAACTTGTGAACCAAGGGGTCATAGCTCAATTCCAGGTCAGGACACATGCCTGGGCTTTTGGACTCCATCCCCAGTAGGAGACATCCAAAAGGCAAGCAGGTCAGTGATTCTCTCTCATCATTGATGTTTCTATTTCTCCTCCCTTCCTTTCTGAAATCAATAAAAAATATATATTTTTAAAAAGAGTATGAATTATACACTAAAGATATCTCTCTCCATGCAGAGGAAAGCCATGTGAGAACATAATGAGAAGGTGGTCATCTATAAGAGAAGAGAACTCTGCAGGAAGAGAACTCTGGCACCTTGATCATTGGACTTTCAGCCTCCAGACTATGAGAAAATATATTTCTGTTAAGCCACTCAGTCTGTGGCATTTTGCTATGGCAGCCTGATCATTCTGCTCCTGGAACCTGAGCAGTTGGAGAAGAGCCAAAGTGGTCATTTATTCCATGCTGAGTTCATCTGAAGTACTGAGTTGGGGGCTCTTATCTCTGGCTCTTCTGGACATGTTAGGTAGGTTCTGATAGCCAGCTTCTGATAGCCAGCATTCTTTTAACGCTGAGAACTGAGCAATTTAAAATTCATTCTTATTTATTGGATTTAAAGTGATTTCATGATAGACCTAAAGGTAGCAACAGTTAAAGGGAGAGAGATTAGAGCAGAAGTAGATATATTTTTGTGAAGAGCTTAGACATTAAGGATGTAAAAACGAAGAAGAGAAAATGTTGTTTGTGTGTCACACAGATAGAGAGCAGCACTAAGAACCTGCATAATGAGCTCCAGAAGAATTAGATATTATAAAGAATGACAGAAATCATTTTCTAAAGAATAGTTTTAAAATAGTACTGCTAAATGAAATTGGCACTCTAAGGAGAAGGAAACACAATTTGTAAAGTGAACATTTTCCTTCCCTCTGTAGATATAAAGGCACAAAGAACTCCGTTAAAACAGCGATTACAGCAATTCTTCCCAGAACATCAGTTTTATGATTTACCAGAACTCATTCTGACCCTTGGAGAAAAGATTAGCACCTTCTGTAATATCAGGAATTGAGAATTCAAGGCTAAATGAATACATACTCTATGTAGAAAAGGGATTGGGGGAAAGAATAAAAATGATAAGGGTTCTGGCAATCTCTGCCATGCTTATGATTAAAAGACAATACATAGCATCTTTTGTATATGAAGATGGCATTTTTGGTACATTTATTGAAGTATTGTTTCTCTCATAGACAATGGGATACTGTTTTGAACCCACTGTATTACCCTAAATATATACATTTGGTCAGTGACTGATAAGGAGTGTAGCCTGTGACAAAGGGTAAGAGATTTTTCTCTCTGATTACCAAATAGTCAGTAAAAGGCACAAATTGACAATTCTATACTCTAGCTTATGTTAAACAGATTAACCAGTCCAGACTAAGAGATAGAAAGTCCACTTTTAAGAACATTTAGTAATATAAAATTAAATATTATCATAATATTTTACCATATAAGCTTTCCCTTCACAGGCATGAATTACTTTTATGAACATAGGAACTAAATATTGAATAATTAATATATTTAACTAAAATCTCTTTCACCTGCATAGTTTATATTATTCACAACTTAAATAAATGTGTACACTCTATTTTCCGTGCTCCTAAACATAAATTGCTACCTTCTGATTAATTAGGAAGGAAAACTGATATTGCTTTGTTTATCATATGTACCAGGCACAGTGCCAGCAGGACATAAAACCCAAACAAGAAGAAATAGACCATAATATCTATGGTCTAAGATTGTATCACTATGCAATAATGTATTATTCTAGGATAGAGGCAAGAAAAAATAAATTATCACTTTCACCTCTAGGCTTTTGTCTTGAAATAGGCCAGATGTTTCTATAATCAACCTAAATGAGAAGATCCATAATAAAAATTATTCTAATAAGGCTAGTCTAGCATTTGGGGCCAGGCAAGTTTCAAAATTGATTTCTAAACATTATTTGAAAATAGAAAGTGTTATACAATAGAGGGTATTTCTGATATACTGTATATAATAGTGCTTCTTTTTTAAAATGTATTTTATTGATTTCAGAGAGGAAGATAGAGGCAAAGAGAGACAGAAACATCAATGATGAGAGAGAATCATTGATTGACTGCCTCCTGCACAATCCCCCCTTGGGATCAAGCCCACTACCCAGGCATATATTCTGACCAGGAATCTAACCCTGACCTCCTGGTTCATAGGTCAATGCTCAACCACTGAGTCACATCAGCTTGGGCAGATAGTGCTCTTTTTAAGAGTAGAGCTTAAATGGAAGTTCTTTACTCTTCACCCTGCAAGCATTTTGCCATTCACTTTGTATGAGAGTGTATATTGCTTTTGAACTTTACCCTTGTTTTACATGTGTTAAAGGCAGAATGTAAAATGATACTCCAGGGCAATAATTTCTATTTTACTGTTGTTTTTCAAATGCTTAGAACAGAGCCTGGCAAATAGACATTTAATAAATATTTATTAAACAATTTAAGTGTATGTTTCTTGTCCCAATTAAGTATAAACTTTTCAAGGATAGAACTTCTATGAAAGTACTTTGATAGATATGTAAAGACATTGTAAATACTATAATAATCATTATTCTATGCCTGTGTATCTTCAAGTACAAGTCACTAGATATATACAATCAATCAATGATGATAAAGGTTTGGAGATAACGTATTCCTTCAGAAGTCTGATCAGAGCTATAAAGTGATCCCCCCTTGCCCACAGTTTCACTCCCCACAGTTGCAGTTACCCATGGCCAACCATTCTGTAGACATTAAATGGAAAGCCCCAGAAATAATAAATCAGTTTTTAATTGTGCACTTTTTTGAATAGCATGATAAAATCTCCTGCTGACCTGCTCAGTCCTGCCAGAACATAAATCATCCTTAGTCCAGCATATACAAGTTGTATATGCTATTCCTCCATTTGTCAGTAACCTTCTCAGAGATCAGATCTACTGTGGTGGTATCACAGAGCTTTTGTTTAAGTAAACCTTATTTTACTTAAAAATGCCCCCAAAGTACAAGAATAGTGTTGCTGGCAATTTGGGTATGCCAAAGAGAAACCTGAAAGTGCTTCCTTTAAGTGAAAAGGTCTGTACATGTAGGAAAAAAAAACATAGTATATATAGGGTTTAGTACTAGTTCAAGTTTCAGGCATTCACTAGGGATCTCAGTCATCTGGTAAGATATAAGGCAGAATATTCCCAGAAGGCTAATTGTTTGGATTCTGGGAAGGTGGCCAGAGAGAATCCACATTTCACCCCTTTAACGCCTGAAAAAGACTGTTGGGGGTACTTTGCCGAGTGTCCTACTCTTTCAAGGGTTTATTTGACCTATTTTATGGCAGGCGCCTGATCCTAAGCAGCATTCTAGTTTCTCCATCTTTGGCACCTGACATATGCTTGGAAATTGACTATATATGTAAAATATGTCAGTCTATAAGTACAAATATAACTGGAAAACCCACTGGAAAATAATCATTGTCTTACTGCTATTGCTCAGTTTTATTCTTTTTTTTAAATTTAGTAAATCTTTATTGTTAAGATTATTACAATTGTTCCTCTTTTTTTCACCATAGCTCCCCTCCACCTATTCCCACTCCACCCTCTGCCCTTACCCCCTTCCCCACTGTCCTCATCTATAGGTGTACGATTTTGGTCCAGTCTCTTTCTGCACCTCCCACACCCCTTTCCTCCCAAGAATTGTCAGACCACTCTCTTTCTATGCCCCTGATTCTATTATATTCACCAGCTAATTCTGTTCATCAGATTTTCAAAATATGTTTTATTGATTTTTTTACAGAGAGGAAGGGAGAGAAATAGAGAATTAGAAACATCAATGAGAGAGAAACACCGATCAGCTGCCTCCTGCACACCCCCTACTGGGGATGTACCCACAACCAAGGTACATGTCCTTGACCGAAATAGAACCTGGGACCCCTCAGTCTGCAGGCCAATGCTCTATCCACTGAGCCAAACTAGATAGGGCCATCAGATTTTTTTTATTCACTTGATACAAATGTATTTGTTATATAAATTTGTGATTTTTAGATTCACTTGTTGATACATACATATTTGTTATTCATAATTTTTATCTTTACCTTTTTTTTCTTACTCCTCTTTTTAAAGAATACCCTTCAGCATTTCGTATAATAATGGTTTGGTGGTGATGAACTCCTTTAGCTTTTTCTTATCTGTGAAGCTCTTTATCTGACCTTTAATTCTGAATGATAGCTTTGCTGGGTAGAGTAATCTTGGTTGTAGGTTTTTGCTATTCATCACTTTTAATATTTCCTGCCACTCATGTCTGGCATAAATAGTTTCTGTTGAGAAATCAGCTGAAAGTCCTATGGGTGCTCCCTTGTAGGTAACTAACTGTTTTTCTCTTGCTGCTTTTAATATTCTCTCTTTGTCTTTTGCTCTTGGCATTTTAATTATGACGTGTCTCGGTGTGGTCCTCTTTGCATTCCTTTCCTTTGGGGTTCTGTGCACTTCCTGGACTTGTAAGTCTATTTCTTTCACCAGGTAGAGTAAGTTTTCGGTCATTATTTCTTTAAATAGGTTTTCAATATCTTGCTTTCTCTCTTCTTCTGGCACCCCCATAATTCTGATGTTGGTACACTTGAAGTTGTCCCAGAGGCTCCTTACACTATCTTCATATTTTTGGATTCTTTTTCTTTTTACTTTTCTGGTTGAGTGTTTTTTGCTTCTTTGTATTTCAAATTTTTGACTTGATTCTTGTGATCCTCTGGTTTGCTATTAGGTCTCTGTATAATATTTTTTATTTCAGTCATGTATGCTTAATTTCTAGTTGGTCCTCTTTCATATCATTGAGGGTCTCACTAAATTTATCTTTTCTAGGAAATTCTTGAAAAACCTTATAACCGTGGTTTTGAACTCTCTATCCAGTCATTTGATTTCCTCCATTTCTTTTATTTGTGATCTGTTTCTTTGTCTCCGCATATTGGCTGCTTCCCTGACTGGATAGAGTGGCTTTGTGTACTAGTTGTCCTATAGGGCTTAGTGGTCAGCCTCCCCAGTTACCTGAGGTGGACACTCTTGATGTACCCCTTTGTGGGCTGTGTGCACAGTCTTGTTGTAATTAAGCCTTGATTATTGTTGGTATCACTGGAAGGAACTGACGTCCAGGCCAATTGGCTGTGAGGATCAGTTGTGTCTATGATCAGAGAACTTCTGTTCTGGAGACACCCTTATGAGACAGGACTTGCAAAAGCCTCTATGCTCAGCTTGGATGGGGCAGAGACTCGGGGTGGAGCAGACAGCATTGGTTTCCTGTCAGCCCTGCCCTATTAGGCCCCTATGTTTTAGTGTCCCCTGGTAATCGCTGCAAGCACTTCTGAGAGAAAACCACCCTCGAGTTCCGCCCATTGCCAGATAGTCCAGTTTCTCCCCAAATGAGTCTGGGTCCCCAGAGTCTCACCCAGAACTTGAGTTCGGTGCAGTTGAGAGCTTTTGTCTCCCTCCTGGTTGAGAAGGTCAGCTGCACACTAAGTTGCCAGTCCTCTCTGCATGCGTGTCTCAGTAATTCTGCCTCCTGCAGCTCCTCTGAGGCTCAGTGTGCTTTTTCTTTCCTCCTTTGTTGTAGAATTTCCCCTCAGCTAGCCTTCCTGTGGTTCTGGATGATATCCGTTTTGTCTTTTAGTTGTAGTTTTGAAATTGTTGTGCAAGGCAGCAGTTTAGGTGTTTACATATGCCGCCATCTTGGTTTCTTCCACTCAATTTTATTCTTAGCAATTTGTCAATTCTGATCTGGCACATTCTGCCCATTCTGTGTGTATTCATCCTTATGGCTCTTTGATAACTACTTTTTCTTTTAACATTTCATTGTAAAGTCTAGTTCTCCATCTGCATGGCTGATACAATATTTTTGATTTTAGAATGTTAAATAATGAAACATACTATTTCAGTTAGAGAAAATACAAACTCGGGTATGAAAATGTAGTTCATATTTTTAAAGATAATAACTTATTCTTAACTTTCATTGATCAATTTCCAGCTTTTATAGATCTCAGTGGTTTACAGTATTGAAATAGACCATGTACAACCAGAATTTAAATTTATATTTATAAAAGGGTAATATACTAATTAGAGCAAATGTCTTCCAGACATCCTTCTGGACAAAGACTCAGTGACTGCCACTGTCAGGGCTGGCCCGAGACTCAGGCAAGAAGCCATGGTGGCTGCAGGGGCCAAGACTCAAGCAGGTGTGGCAACTGGCAGTGGCAGCAGCAGAGGCTTGATGGGTGCGGTACCTTCCCTTATTGCCAGTTTCCTCCTGAGGGCTCCAGACTGTCCAGACTATGAGAAGGGGCAGACTGGGCTGAGGGACCCCTCTCCAATGCATGCATTTTCATGCACTGGGCCTCTAGTATTCAATAAAAAATAAATTTTCATCCACCAAATACCATAACCAAAACAAATATTAACAGCCAGTAATATAAATTAATAGCAACCCTTCCCTTTAAATATTTTTTGTTGCTCTGTCGCTCATTTCTCTCTACCATTTTTCAAGCTCTTGTTTTCTTCAAAACAATATATGTACCCAGATAGGAGCTAATGCATGAGATAAGATCAAAAGATATTTCTGAATCATGTTTGTAGCCAATTTGTATTATCATTTTATCAGGAAAATTTGAGATAGAATGCATGACTAAATGAAGCCACCTATAATTCCTCTGACCTAAAAGGCATTTTTTTCAATGAATTTATAAGTAGCCAACATTTCCTTAGTGTTGATGCATCTTTCCTCTTCCACTCCACTAATAGTCTCTTCTATCTCTACTACAATGAATTTTCTACTTTTGAAAGTATATGAGGAGAAAAAAATTCTGTTCTGTGAAGAAGAAAGGAATCTGGCAATGGATGGAACCTAAGTTTACTAAAAGAACAGAACTCAGCCCAGCCAGTGTGGCTCAGTGGTTGAGCAGTGACCTATGAACCAGGAGGTCTCAGTTTGATTCTGGGTCAGGCCACATGCTTCGATTTCAGGCTCAATCCCCAGTGAGATGCAAATCAAAATGACAATGAGGTGCCATCTCACACCTCTCAGAATGGCTATCATCAACAAATCAATAAATCAATAAATGACAAATGCTGGCGAGGATGTGGAGAAAATGGAACCCTGGTGCACTGCTAGTGGAAATGCAGACTGGTGCAGCCATTGTGGAGAACAGTATGGAGTTTCCTCAAAAAACTAAAAATGGAACTCCCATTTGACTCCTCAGTCTGCAGGCTGACGCTCTCTCTGCTGAGCCAAACCGGCCTCGGCTTAAATATATTTTATTGATTTTTTACAGAGAGGAAGGGAGAGGGATACAGAGTTAGAAACATCGATGAGAGAGACATTGTTCAGCTGCCTCTTGCACGCCCCCCACTGGGGATGTGCCTGCAACCAAGGTACATGCCCTTGACCGGAATCCAACCTGGGACCTTTCAGTTCACAGGCTGACGCTCTATCCAATGAGCCAAACCAGTTTCGGCAACACAGACTAATTTTTAAGAGTACTTCCAAATACAAGCCCTCTAAAATACATTAGAATGACATAAAACTTATACAGGGTGGGGCAAAAGTAAGTTTATTGTTGTTCATATAGAAAATAATACAATAAATAATATGTAATAACTAGAGGCCCAATGCATGGAGATTCATGCAAGAATGGGCCTTTCTTCCCCTGGCTGCTGGCACTGCCTTCACTCTGGCTGGAGCTGCCTTTCCACCTTCCCATGCTGCCTAGAGGCCCTGAGCAGCTGGGGCAGTGCAGAACACCTGCATTGTCGCAAGCATCCACCCTGCTCCCAGCCCCTAGGTGCCTGCATATGCAAATTAACTCATCAGCTTTGTTGGGTTAATTTGCATACTCACTCCTGGTTGGCTGGTGGACATTGTGAAGGTGTGGTCAATTTGCATTTTAATCTTTTATTACTGTAGATATAAGAATAAACTGTGTTTTGAGTATTTACAACTGTAAACCTAGTTTTGCCCCATGCTGTACATATTCACATAACATTATCAAGGAGATTTAAATAGGGGAAAACACTTGGAGACATCTCTGAAACATAATGTAGAATTAAAAACACAAAGTAGTTATAAAACAATTATTTTATAAATTACACAAAACAATATCACTGTGGATTTATATATAAATAGTAAAATCCTAAAACACAAATGCAGGAATAATATATTCATATTTTGAGGATAAGGAAACCTCTAGAAGTTAGTTGCCTGGAAGGGGTGGAACTTTAGATGCATTTGTAATATTAAGTTTTCTATGAAGGGAAAGTTAAAATAAAATGACAAAGCTGAATACTGAAATTTGGTAATATGAAAATATTAATGCTGTAAGTACAGTCAGGCCTCCATATCCAAGGGTTCTGTATCCACTGGTTCCATATCTGCTGGCTCCATATTCACAGGTTCAACCTATCATTGGAAATATTAAAACATTATTATGTTGTTGCTGAGGTATATTATGCAATTAGGCCTATGAGAGTTTTGTCTATAATGAATATGTATAGGCTTTTTTCTTGTAATTACTATCTAAACAATACAGTATAAAGCTATTTAAATAGTATTTATATTGTATTAGGTATCATAAGTAATCTAGAGATTATTTAAAGTACATGGAAGGATAAGTACAGCTTATATTCAAATAGGCCTCATGCGTTCCTCCTTCAGCAACCTTAATACTATGCCATGATATACAAGGAACTTGAGCATCTGAATATTTTAATATCTGAGGGGTCTCTGGAACCAATCTCCTGAGGATACCAAGGGATGACTTTTATATTTGACTAATTAAGAAAATAATAATAATATTCTTTAAAAGAAAAATGATGACTGGTGATATACACTAAAAAGGTATTGGCAAACTGCAGTCTATGGCCCAAGTCCAATCCAGGGACTGTTTTGTATGACCTTTGAGCTATGAATGGTTTTTACATTTTAAAAAGGTTGTTCAAAGCAAAACTAAACAAACCAAAATATATAAGACAAAGAACTTATGTGACCCACAAAGACTAAAATATTTATTATCTCATCCATTACAGAAAACGTTTACCAATCTCTGCTGTTTAAAATATTAGTTGTGGCTATCTCTGAGTTAGTGGGATATGGGAAATTTATTTTGATTTTTCTCATTCTGTTTTTGTATTTTCCCCCAAGTTTTCTATAGTACTGTTATGATAAGGGAGATACCAAAATGACTTTTAAGGAGGTCTTGAAAAGTGTGCTTGCTTCTCAACTGAACATTTCCCCGCTATCTAACTGAAACCCTTAATTATATAGACAATCTTTTTGCACAGTTATTACAAAGACAAACTTCAGTTCCATATCCATTTTGATCATCAGAAATTCTGAATTAGAGATTTCCAGACGAATGTGGTGTCAATGCTTCTAATAACAATGGTGGTGCCAGAAGCATGGAACAGAATGACAAATCTCAGAGGGAAGAGGGAGGAGGCTCAGGAAGAGATTGGCAAAAGAATTTATGTGCATACTAGAGGCCCGGTGCATGAGATTCATGCACTTGGTGTGTGTGTGGGGGGTCCCTTAGCCTGCCTGGCCTGTTCCCTTTTGCAGTCTGAGAACCTTGGAGGGGGGGAGTCAGACATCATTAGTGCTGCCACGGAGGTGGGAGAGACCCCACTGCTGCCACTGCACTCGCCAGCTGTGAGCCTGGCTTCTGGCTGAGTGGTGCTCCACCTGTAGAAGCACACTGACCACCAGGGGGCAGTTCCTACTTTGAGCATCTGTCCCTTGGTGGTCAGTGTGCATCATAGTGACTGGTCATTCTGCAGTTTGGTCGATTTTGCATATTAGCCTTTTATTATATAGGATATGCATAGCTCATGATCACAGACAATAGTGGGGTGAAGACCCGGGGTGAGGTGGGAGCTGGGTTGAGGGGGGCAGTAGGAGAAGAAGGGGGGGCATTTGTAATACTATCAACAATAAAGATTTTTAAAATGATGGTGCAAAAGTTCTAGCTCAGATGAATACAATTTAAGAGCCTGAGGCTAGGCATGCTAACCTTTTCATATCTTCTCCCACTTCATGATTCTGTGTCACTGATTTTTATCTCTATCAGGAATTTCTAAGGATCTTTTATTTTGTACTACTGACACACAGTGAAAATAGTGTTTGCATTTTTCATGATTGATGTATCCAAATGTTATGTTTCCATTTGCTCTGCTATGCAAAAGATCTATTGGAATCCTGAGAGTTAATCTGACATTTTGACTTTATAAATGTTTTTCTTAGCTTCATTCCTATATATGTGAAACATATTGCAACTTGGAACAGTGTTTTATGTGCAACACGATTAACTTCTATATCATGCACACATATTTAATTTAAAAAGGATTTGAACAAATGTGTACTACCCTTTCCCAGAACTTTCCAAGAGTGTATGAATTTCCAGTAAACCAATATCTGAAATATGAAAGCAGTGAGAAATTCTTTGCCAGTAAAAGCCCTGCAAAATACTATGTGGAAGAGTGTGGCCTATAATTGAAGAAAGCAGATTGCAGTGCAGGTAGAGCATTATCTTAAAATAATGTTTTCAATGTGGGTATCTCAAAAAGGATACTTTATAAGCCTAATGCATTTTAGATATTCTAAAATCTCAAAGATAAGTTTTCTAGATATACAAAGTGCTAGCACATAGCACTTTCCTGGAAAGTGCATGCTACTGTAGGTTATAATTTTATAGATTCTGGTTCTGAGGTTTAGGAAATATTCGTATGGGAAATAGCATGAATGAATAAAGAGAATTGTAAAATGCTAAGTGGCTTATTCTTTCATTGATTCATTTGAGAGTTACCTATATAATTTCTTCATGCCTCAGTGGAAGAATAGGTTCTGTAGAATATTTTTTACCTAGTAAATAAAAAAGATTAATGCATGCATATCAGTGCACACTCAAAATTCTCTTTATAAAATTCAAAGCTTTTGAGTATATTTTTTCTACTGACTGCCAATGCCTTAGTTATTTTTCTATTTTTAATTAAAAAATATTGTAATTTTCATTAAAGAGAAATTTTTTTTCAAATTTTAGTCAGATACCCTACTGTTTTAATGTGTCATGCCTAGTTCTCACAATTTTTTATATAGTAAATCAGACAAGTTATATTTTGCTATGGATATATTATTTATTTTTCTTTTCTACCATCTTCCTTCTTTCTTCCTTCCATCCTTCCTTCCTTCCTTCCTTCCTTCCTTCCTTCCTTCCTTCTTTCCTTCCTTCCTTTCTCCTTTTTTTGTTAAAAGACTACATTCCTTAATCATATATGATAAAATTTTAATTCAATGATTAATCCAAGGTGCACACTGAATCCTGACTCTTGCAAAAGACACTATTATGAGCACTCCTGTGAGTCTGTTTTAGAAATCATCTATTGGTAGAATTTTAAAAATATTTGAATACCATATTAAATACACATTTCAGATTTAAAATAACAGGATGATAAATATGTTTTAAAATTTACTTAAACATACACATGAGCAGGTCTATAACATGTATTATCATTTGATTTACTGAGGTAAAAATAAATGATTCAATCAATTATTCAGTATCTTAGCTTGCACTTTGAACATAAAATATTTCTAGCTGTACTAATAGTGAATGGAGCCAAAAGCCGGTTTGGCTCAGTGGATAGAGCGTTAGCCTGCGGACTTAAGTGTACCAGGTTCGATTCTGGTCAAGGGCATGTACCTTGGTTGCGGGTACATCCCCAGTAGAGGGCGTGCAGGAGGCAGCCGATTGATGTCTCTCATCGATGTTTCTAACTCTCTATCCCTCTCCCTTTCTCTCTGTAAAAAAATCAATAAAATATATTTAAAAAATAAAAAATAAAAGTGAATGGAAAGACAATCAAATGTTACTGGTGGCAGGATTTGGAGAGTTATTTTTCTTTTTCCTTGCCTGTTTTTCTAAACAGGAAAACTTGCTATTTCAGTAGGATACTAACAAAAGAACAACAATATTCACTTGAAAAGCATAATACTTCCATGTTAAAACAATTAGATGACAATACTTTAAATATAAAAATCAAATATAATAAGGATATCAAATGATGATCTGGAAGGATCATTATATATATGAGATATACTAGTATCCCAACTAAAGGTTGTTACCCCTTAATAATAACTATATATATATATATCAATTTCTCAGATCAGTTTTTGTATCCTTGTTATATTTTATCTTTTTTTACATAATCATATAACAGCAAAAGAGAACCATCGTTGTTGGGCTATTAAATAATTCTTACTGTGTGAGAAAATAAGAATACTCACTTATTCCATGTAACTTAGCATATTTCTTCCTTGGAAAACATGGCCCACTGCAGTTTCTGGAGCATTTTTTTCCAGCTAGGCTAAAGTTACGTCATGCTGACTGTATTTCTTCCACATCTAGAATAATGCTTCCCTTGTATCTTAAGCACTCTATCAAGCTTTTTATGTAATTTGGAAGTTAATATTCCCAGTAAGTCTCTCCTTAGGAGTAAGTTAGAGGCTTAGGGAGCCCACTAAGGTACTAACCCCTTCTAGCAGTTATGCAATAAGTAACCTAAAAAACATTAATGCACCTCCTTAACCACCTTGCTCATTTCCCAGGGAGAGACTAAGGCACAGGAGAGAATATGGTCAAATATATTTTATTTTATTCATTGGGTTTATAGTGCATATTATCCTCTAGGCACACATAAATACTATAAAAAATCTGGTTTGGATAAAGTCAGCTTTGATCAAGAAAATGTTTGCTGATAAGTTTAAAAAACAGCTTATACTTTTTTGTTAAGAACTGGCTCCTCTATTTTGAAACCTCTATTGCAAGATCATGAGCTAAGATATGAGAGTTACAAAATGAGATAAAGTGCTTTAGCAACTGAAATGAATTTGTTAAGGTCCAGTATAAGTCCTTGATTTGAATTGAATGAATTTCTCTAATTCCTACTGATGTGCTGTTTCAAATGCTATTAAGAGGTTTGCAGTTGGGCTTAAAAAGTTGATCTGTATTTGAGTATTTGGTGTCACTGGAAGCTGTCACAAAGCAGGCAGAGTCTAAAGAGTTATCTTTCAAAGTAAAAACAATTATTTTCATTTCTACAACAGTGTTCTGATCTAGGATCTTTTTCAAAATGCCCTCATTTTTTTTGGTGGTTTTTTTTTTCCCTTCCTTTTTTGTCAGTAAGCTAAGAATATCTTGATGGGGCCAGTATGACCTAACTTTTCAATTTCTTATTTAATAACACCTTTAAATCTTCTTTTATTCTTAACATTTCCATCCTGACTGCTGATATTTTTTTTCCTCATAGTCATGTGCTCAATACATTGATGACAGTCTGGTTTCTTTTTTCTTAGCTGCCTATCAATGGGAACATCTAGAGCAGTTTTCCAGAGCATTCTTTGTGTTTAGGTTTTATATTTTTATGTAGTAATGTATTAGGGTCTGAAATGCTGTTTATCAATAAAGATTGTTGTCTTTTTTTCACAGTATGAATGCACCAGTGTGGAAGTGCTGTGAACTTTGATTTGTAGCTTAGGTGATTAATTTATCAGCAAAGGGGGTTGGATTAAACAAACTCTTCTGAAAATGAGTTGCTCTAGTAAGGCAGCATCCAGTGAGGGTGGAATTCAGAAAAAATAACTCCAATTAAAAACATTATTATTTCACTTTTTCTTTCCCCTAAAAGAGAAAAAAAAATCTGTCCAGTTTTGCCACCTGGAACGGGTTTAATAGGAAACATCATGCAATGGAGGGAAGAACACTGATAGAAGACTTGTTTCCAGGCTCAGTTCTATGTTTGTGCTTCATCTAGACAACCTTACACATAAATTACTTAATATCTAGACCTTAATTTGCGCACATCAAAAAACTGGAAAGCTAATATAATACGTTCCTATTTTACATGATTCCTGTGAAGGTCTAATACAGTTCAGTGGTTGAGTGTCAACCTATAAACCAGGTGGTCATGGTTCCATTCCAAGTTCAATTCCCGGTCAGGTGGGGGCTTACTCCCCAGTGTGGGGTGTGCAGGAGGCAGCTGATCAATGGTTCCTTTTCATCATTGATACTTCTATCTCTCACTCCCTTGCCCTTCCTCTCTGAAATCAATAAAAAATATTTTTAAAAAATATTTTTAAAAATGCACGTGGAAAAATTTTAAAACATTAAGGAATTAGACAGAGGTTAGGCATATTTATTAAAAGGTTTATTGTGTAATTGTTTTGTACTTCCCTAATTTGAAGGAACTGCCATTTTTCATATCACTTCATCCTATATAATAGAAGCTTAATATGCAAATCGACCAAAAGGCAGAACAACTGGTTGCTAGGATAAGCACTGACCACCAGGTGCAGACACGCTCAATGTAGGAGCTGACCCCAGCCTGCAGGCCCCAGGCCAGTCAAAGTGGGTGCCAGCAGGGACCCCCAATCACCCTACCAGTTGCTCCGCAGAGGGAGGTGAGCAGAGGTGGCATGAGAGGCAGAACTGGCCAGCAAGTGGGTGGTGTTGGGGGCGGCGGGGGGAAGGGCCTGCCGGTGAGCAAGCTGGTGCCACCTCCTCATCACCCTGCCAGTCACCTCCCGCAGAGGGAGGCGATGGGCAGCAGCGGCATGGACCAGAGAGTGGGCAGCACCAGACTGGCCAAGGCGGGAGCTAGCAGGCTCCCCACCCCCAGTCACTCCACTAGCCACCCAGAGATTGACCCTGATCATCGTCCAGGCCTAGGGACACTATCCATTCATGAATTTTGCATCAGGCCTCTAGTTTATCAATAAAAAGTATTACAAAACTCTTCATTATAAGTTCATGAGCCTCAATCCCACCTCTCAGTTAGGTGGGAAATAAATATAATCAAAATAGGTTTAAATTTTAAAGCATAGGAGGATGATTCTCTAACTTAGCTACCTGGCCAGGCCTAATACTTTGATCTTACCCACAGATAAGCTACTCACACAGGCTCACTCATATTGGCTACTAATGTTTAATGAAACCAGTATGCCACAGTTTATTTGCTCAGTGCAGTTAGCAGAAATCTGTGTCATTAGATCACCATGATCAAGTTTCTACAGGATGTCATAGTGACTGGAATTTTAATTAATTTCCTAAAAAAACAAAACACAACAAAAAACAACTAGTTTTATTCTATGGCAGACTCAGGGCCTGAAAAGGACTTATAGACAGAGAGGAATACTAGTTCAGAATGAAACCTTTGACCTACCATGTAATCTAGATCAGTGGTTTCCAAACAGAGCTGATCATTAAGATTGCCTGGAAAGTTTAAAAAGTTAGATTCACAGATCCTGGCCCTATAGAGTCTGAGTCACTAGGTGTGGTATGGAGCCTGAGAAATTGTGCTTTTAAAGTCTTCTCAGGAAATTATGAGAGTCAACCAAATTTGAGATGCACTAGTTTAGGCCGGTGATTTTCAACTGGTGTGCTGAAAGAATTTTAAAAATATGCAGTGCCTGACTATTTAATCAGGGGCACTGACCTCTTTTTCTTCAGGTTGTCAAGTAAGAAAATGACAAAGGCCAACACGACATTAGCCATCTAGTGTGAATGAATCAAAATTATACCTCCTTTTTTTGGTCATGGCAAAAACATGATATATTTTTTGGCATGCTGCAGAATTTCAGTAATTAGTTTATGTGTGCCATGAGATGAAAAGGGTTGAAAATCACTGGTCTAGGTTAACATGAGAGGCATAAAGGGAGGTGTTTGTCCTCCCTTTTCTTCAGAGGCAATTGAGTTCTTAATTTGAGTTTTGCAGTACAACTTCATATTCCATTATGCTTCTGTATTGTGAATATAAACAGTATCTTACTGTCAAAGACTAAATCTTACCTCTACCCTGGGCCTGGCTGTTGTAGCTCAGTTGGTTGGAGCACCCCCTCAAACACTGAAATTTTGCTGGTTTGATTCCCAGGTTGTTTTGATGCCTGGTCAAGGTCAATGTTTCTCTTCCTTCTCCATTCCTCTCTCTCAAAATCAATTGAAAGCATATAAAAAATGTTAAATCTTACCTCTAGAACAGTGATGATCAAACTTTATTGTATTTTAACATCATTTAGGAATCTTGTTGAATATTCATATAGCATGATCCCCATTCCCCAAGATTTTGATTCAGTTTGTTTGGGAGAGGGATGCAGAATTCTGCATTTTTTAACAAGTATCACAGATGATTCTGATACACATGATCTAGATAATCACACTTTGAGAAACACTGACTTAGGCAGCTTTCTGTATCAACTTAAATATGATGTCTTTACTATATGTGGCTATATTTTAAATTAATATTTTAGTGAATATGCACAGTCTTACAAAGATATAACAATCTCTTTCACATTTCTTACACTTCATTCAAATTATCCCTTATTAATAAGGATCAGAATTAAATGGGCCTATTTGGATTTACATAGGACAATGTTAAAAAGTGCTGATGGATTCTATTTTTGTGTCCATAGCATTGGATACTTCAGTCTAATTTTAGAAGAGTAGAAATGGATCAGTAAGACTTACATATATGCAAGAGTTCTTTCAGGTTCATGAAGATGGTGGCCAACAGGACAGAAGGCTGCAAGATAGTGTGTGAGTGAGAGAGCAAAAGGAGAGTGTGTGGACGTGCAGGGAGTGTATGTATGTGTGAGTGAGGAATAGCTATATTCCACAGAACTTCTGGGGACTGGCAGACCACGATCCCCTGGCCAGGCAACCTCTACTACTGCCTTAATGGCCAGCTCTGCTTCAGAGACCATGCCATCTTAAAGGGGAGAGTGGCTGTGAACAGAAGCTCAGCCTTACCTTCAACTGGGGAGACCTCAAGATACCTCCCAGGAGCCTACATACACAATGCTCCAAGACCAGATACCACAGCTATAAACCCATGAACACCAAAAACTCCAGCCTCCCTGCCCACAGGTGCCTAAGAAGTTTTTCCAGGGGGAGACAAATCGGCACCAAATACACAGACAGATCCTGTGCCTTCTCACAGACAAGATAGAAAAACAGCTGAATTGAATAACATCCACTCAGAATTGGTGAATTAAACACAGCTGGTGAGGTAATCTGTGGAAGGAAAGGTCAGAGATTGCCTAGAGAGAATTAACATAGGAGAGTCAGAGCTACATAATCAGATACCCAGAGAGAAGTGAACATGAGGAGACAAAGAAACAACCCACATATGAAAGAAAAGGAGGCATCACCAGGAAAGGAAGTAAACGAAATGGAGGCAAGCAATATCTCAGAGAAAAAATTCAAAACAATGGTCATAAGGACACTGAAAAGGTTGGAAGACAAATTTAACAATATGTGTAAGAACCAAAGGAAATGAAGAAGAACCAAGACAAAATGAACAATGACATCGCTGCAAGACCACAATAGAAAGCATCAGGAGTAGACTAGAAGAAACTGAGGACCGTATCAGTGAGCTAGAAGACAAGGAAGGAAAAAATACCCAAGAAGAGCAGCAATTGGAAAAAAAACTTAAAAAACAGAAGGAGAGCCTAAGGGAGCTTTGGGACAACATGAAATGAAACAACACCCACAAAATAGGGGTCACTGAAGGAAAGGAAACTGAGCAAGGAATAGAAAACCTGTTTGAAGAAATAATGACAGAAAACTTCCCTGATATTGGGAAGAAGACATAACTCACACAAATCCAAGAAGTTCACAGAGTCCCTACTAAGATGAACCCCAAAAGACCAACACCAAGACACATTATAATTACATTGGCAAACACCAATGACAAAGTAAGAATCTTAAAGGCTGCCAGAGAGAGACAGAAAGTTACCTACAAGGGATCTCCCATCAGACTATCGACTGATTTCTCAACAGAAAGACATCAGGCCAGAAGGGAATGGAATGAAATATACAAAGTTGTGCAAAGCAAGGGTCTGAATCTAAGAATACTGTAATCAGCAAGGCTATCAATCAAAGTTGAAGGTGAAATCAGAAGCATCATAGACAAAAAAGGCCTAAGGGAGTTTATTACCACCAAACCAGCAATGCAAGAAATGCTAAAGGGAATGCTGTAAAAAGAAGAAATAGGAAGTGAAGAAGGAACACAGGCATAAAGAATAAAAATGACGACAAACAGGGAGAAACCAAGATGGCAGCATAGGTGAACATCTAAACTGCTGCCTTGCACAACAATTTCAAAACTACAACTAACACACAGAATAGACATCATCTAGAACCACAGGAAAGTTGGCTGAATGGAAATTCTACAACTAGAAGGAAAGAGAGGGGATCACAGAGACTCAGAAGAGCTGCAAAAAGCTGAGGTACAGAGATACGTGAGTGGAGAGAGTGGGCAGCGGTGTGCCTGGCTGGCTTCCTCTAGTGGGAGGGAGACAGAGACTCCCAACAGCACTGAACTCTGTATCCTACTGCATTGAACCCCAGCTCTGGGTGAGATTCATACAGGGGTAATCTGGACTGTGAAAAGGGAGGAGGGCATGGAAATTTAGCGAAGCCACAAAAGGGCAAAAGTCTGGGGTGTGCACACCAATGCACGCAGAGAGGATGGACTGCTCATTGTGCCACTGGCTTTCTCTAGTGGGCAGGAGACAGAGCCTCCCAACTATGCCACTTCTAATGGCACTGAACCTCAGTTTCGGGTGAGACTCTTGGGACCCAGACTCATACGGGTCCTGGAGCACAAGGGAACCGGAAAGGCAGAGGTCTAAAGACATGCACTCACATGTGCAGAGAAAGGGCTGCAACCTTAACGGGAGACACTTGAGACCCAGGGGCCATGTAGGGTGGGGCTGACTGGAAGCCAAGGCAGTCTGCTAAGCCCTGAGACTCCACCCCATCCAAGCTAAACAGAGAGGCTTTTGCAATTTTGCAAGTCTTGCATAATAAGGCTGATTCCTGCACAGAAATTCTCCCAGTTTAGTGAAAATGTGGAGACAAAGGAATATATCACAAATGAAAGAAATGAAGGAAAACAAATGACTGGATATAGAGTTCCAAACCACAGTTATAAAATTTTTCAAGAATTTCCTAGAAAAGATGTATAAATTTAGTGAGACCCAAGAGGAGATGAAAAAGGACCAACTAGAAATTAAACATACACTAACTGAAATTAAAAATATTACAGAGACCTAACAACGATTAGAGGATCACAAGAATCAAGTCAAAAATTTGAAATACAATAAAGCAAAAAACACTCAACTGGAAAAGCAAAAAGAAAAAAAATAATAAAAAAATGTGAAGATAGTGTAAGGAGCCTCTGGGACAACTTCAAGTGTACCAACATCCGAATTTTGGGGGTGCCAGAAGAAGAGAGAGAGCAAAACACTGAAGACCTATTTGAAGAAATAATGACTGAAAACTTCCTCCACCTGGTGAAAGAAATAGACTTGCAAGTCCAGGAAGTACACAGAACCCAAAACAAAAGAAATCCAAGAGGACCACACCAAGACACATCATAATTAAAATGCCAAGAGCAAAAGACAAAGGAAGAATATTAAAAGCAGCAAGAAAAGAATAGTTCATTACCTACAAGGGAGCACTCATACGATTGTCAGCTGATTTCTCAACAGAAACTATGCACGCCAGACAAGAGTGACAAGAAATGTTCAAAGTGATGAATAGCAAGAACCTACAACCAAGATTACCCAGCAAAGCTATCATTCAGAATTGAAGGGTGGATAAAGAGCTTCACAGGAAAGAAAAAGCTATAGGAGTTCATCAACACCAAACCAGTATTATATGAAATGCTGAAAGGTACTCTTTAAGAAGAGGAAGAAGAAAAAGGTAAAGATAAAAATTACAAACAACAAATACATATCTATCAACAAGTGAATCTAAAAATTAAGTGAATTAAAATCTGATGAACAGAATAAACTGGTGAATATATAGAATCAGGAGCACAGAAAGGGAGTGGACTGACAATTCTAAGAGGAAAAGGGGTGAAGGGGTGCAGGGAGAGACTGTACAAAAATCATACACCTATGGATGAGGTCAATGCAGGGGGAGGTCCTATGTTAATTCTCATGTAAATGAACTAAATGATACAATCAAAAACATAGTGTAGCTGAATTGATAACAAAACATGATCCATATATATGCTGTCAACATGAGACCCACCTCAGAACAAAGGACTCACACAGTCTCATGATGAAGGGATGGAAACATTTTTCAGGTGCATGGAAGTGAAAAAAAAATAGCTGGGTAGCAATACTTATATCTGACAAATTAGATCTCAACGTGATGGCTATAACAACAGATAAGGAAGGCCACTTCATAATACCAAAGGTAGCAATTCAACAAGAAGATATAACTCTGGTAAACATATATTCACCCAATTCAGGAGCACCCAAATACATAAGAAAACTTCTGGAGGATAAGAAAGGAGAGATAGACAGCAATACATTCAGAGCAAGGGACTTTTATACTCCACTAACAGCACTGGACAAATCCTCTAAACAAAATATCGGCAAGGAAATATCAATCCTACATGACTCAGTAGATCACATGGAATTAATTGACATCTTCAGAACATTTCACCCCAAAGCCACAGAATATACATTCATCTCAAATACACATGGGTCATTTTTAAAGATAGACCACATATTGGGACACAGGCAAAGTCTCTCCAAATCCAAGAAGATAGAAATCATATCAAGCTTCTTCTAAGATCACAATGGAATAAAATTAGAAATCATCTATAATAAAAACAATGAAAAAAAATCAAACATCTGGAGGCTAAATAGCCTTCTACTAAACAGTGATTGGGTTACTAAAGAGATCAAAGAAGAAATAAAAAAGCATCATGACAACAAACAACAATAAAAACACAACAATCCAAAAATCTATGGGAAACAGTGAAAGCAGTCTTGAAAGGGAACTTCATAGCTGTACAGGCCTACCTCAAAAAAACAATAAAAAAAGTAATAAATTATCTAAACTTACAACTTAAAGAGTTAGAAAGAGAGCAACAACAACAACAACAAAAGCCCAGCTTAAGCAGAAGGAAGGAAATAATAAAGATCAGAGCGGAAATAAATGGCATAGAGATCAAAGACTTACATATATGATTATTAGGTTCATTAAAACAAAGGAAAATGCTTGGGTTGTCTCCCACACATTTTATTCTGAACTAAATATAGCTCCAGGTCACCAGAATATCATCTAAACTGGATCAACAATTCTTTGGAGCATTAATAACTAACATAGAACACATTTTTCTACTGGCCAAGTCTATATACTTCATGTGATTTTTGTTAATATTCTATTGTCAGCAAAGCTCTTGGTACTGTTTGGGTTCAAATAACACAGAGTATATAAAGAAGAAAATTAAAATAATTTGAAATTCCACTATCTAGAGGAAAAATTATAAATATTGAACTTCATATCTTTATATACATAGATATGCACATATATAAAACAGAACAATTTTAACACTACATATAAAGTGTTAAATCATATGCGCTTTTCCATGTCCTTAAATATTTGCTTTAAATAATATACAGTTTCATTTTCATGGTAACACAAAACCATGGAATAAATTAAAGACTAATCATAAAGTAGATTAGGTACATTTATTTGTGTTCACTATTCAATATTCCTACCTCATAAGGCTATTTTGAGTATTAAATGAGTTAATTCATATTTGGCACAAATAACAGTATCTGGCATATAGCAAGTACTCAATTAATGTTAGCTATTATTATTCAAAAGCATTTTTGGTCTCTTTAAATTAGCAAAATTACTAATGTCTTAGATAAGCAGATGACATTACATTTATCCTGGTTTTTCTCATTGAAGCAGCATCTTTGAATATTAATGAATATAGAAAATTATGTTGTCATGCATGTTAGTCTGAAAAATATAAATTCATCTCATAAGAAAATCAAAGGATCAAAGAAGGTTTTCACTGTTAATTGGAAACAAAGTGTCATTGGTGTCCTGATTTAAAAGACACTCAATTATGATTAGCTAATAAGAAAAGAAAAGTAATAAAGGTTAAAATGAGGTTATTATTAGCCCTATTTCACTAAAATCTTTTCTTCATAGTACTGCCATGGCACCAAATAAATTTAAATATAGAAAAGTTTCATAATTCATGATGACATTCTCAGTGTTAAGACATTTTAAAATAAAATAATGTATTACTGAAAGCATACTTCAAAATTATTAGATGTAATATTTTTGTAGCCAAAAGCATTTACATTTTAAGAATTGAACAACAGGAGGACTGGATACTATCTATGGATTTAGAAAGATTTAGTCACTCTTGTAAGTTAAAATTATTTCTCTCTTTAAGCCACCCGTTCTTTCTCTCTCTTTAGAAATGATTTTGTTAAAAAATAATCTCAAGAGTCTATTTTCTATTCTAAAGCATGAAGTACAATATTTTTCTTAATTATTGTTAAAGACTTTGGACACATTTAAGGACACACAGTTCACTAATTTGTTATAACCTTACAGATAACATTTGAAAAAATGGTCTGGAATATCTCAGAATAGGCACTGCCTAAAACAAAACCAAGCAACTGACCTGAGTTCCGTGAGGTGCTGAGAATATATGTTACCTGAAACTTTAGCTTAATGAGTTCCTTAATTAGGGAAGACATAATTTAAGGTGCTAAAAAGTCATGTGGCTGAGTACTTGAATTATTGTATGTTTACACCAATTTAACTAGAAACTATAACAGTCAATTGAGGAATGTCCAAACTAAAAATCTACTCTGACTTCCAGCACAGCTAAAACGTTGCTGAGGATGTATCAATGACATGCTTTGGTTATATGCTTTAGACACACTTATTCATAGACAGTTATTCATTTCCATAAATGAGAATTCTAGTAAAATGAACAACACTAGAAAAGATAATTGTTTAAAAATATATTATTGTCCAACAAACAGAAAATAATAGTCTCTGGTTAAATATATTCTTTCTTGACATACCATATTTAATTTTAAATATGTGTAATATATTTCTAAGTACCACCTTTTATTTAGCTTATTATTGGAGTGACCATTAAAATAAAACTCTGTAAATATTTAGAATTATTAGGTACTTGGGAAAATGCATAAGATATATAACCTGTAAGAAAAAATGTAGGATACAATTGCATATAGAGTATTAGCTTTAAATTTCTCTGCTTTCCCAACTTTCTACAATGAGCATCTATTATTTTTACAGTAAGAAAACATTTAGTGGAATCCTAGTCAATTACCACAATTAGGGTAGACCAATTACAACACCTACATATTTTGTTTGTCTTATGACTCTATGAATGTATGACTTACTATTTCAGCATTTTACATCATGGAACCCAGCTTAGGAAATAAATTTATCAGCTACACTTTTATATTGATGATGATAATCAAGGCAGAGTCCCTTTAGAGAACACATTTTTAGTCTTTAGCATGGCAGGTTAAACAGTAGAAAGATTTTGTGCTTGTACAGTTATAAGCTAAAATCATCAATTGCAACATGTTGATTAAATAAGCAAGGAAAACATAATATTTGTCAAGATCCTCATGAACTTCGGTATTTTATCATATACAAAACATTGACCCATGACTGAGAAGGAGACGCAGTTTGCAAAGATACAACATATCCATTGAATAACATATCTTCATTTCATTCCACTTTACGATTTTTAAAAATCCAGTTTGCCGGTTCTTTTCTTACATTAAAATACTTAGCTATAATTTTCCTTATATTGTAATATCTTAGACAAAATAGGACTTATTTGATTTTTTTATCCCTCCTTCTGGATGAGACCCGCTTCTGTTTTATTATTCTTTCAATAGGACCTCGCCTACCATTTTCCTATTTTATCTGACAGATAAATAATTATGTTTTCCTGTCCTGGATGTTCTCTTTTAATGAATTATGAGAGTCAAGCTTATTAAATTATTAACCAGGAAAATATTAAATCAATATTAATTTTTAAGAACAGCAAATTGAAATTAAGCCAATTTTAAGAACTCATAAATAAAAAGGACAAAATTTACAGCAATAGGTTACAAATGAACAGGATTTAGGATGTTTGTAGTTCCTTTTAAAATTTAAACAGGCTTTAGTTTGCTTTCTAAATTCAATCTGTATTTACATGAACTCACCAGAATTGTATATATGAAAAAGTAAAACTAGGATTCTAAATATATAAAATTACTATTCAGATTTCAATTTCAAGAAGGGGGTGAAGTAGGTATAACACCCTTGGAAATTATATTAATCATGTATTAATTTAATTTGGGGAGTTCCTGGCCTCACACATGAAGTTAATGAGTCTTTACAGTCATTTAATCACTTAGTGAAGTTCTCTTTTCATGGCATTTATTTGCTTCCTTGATACAAATTAATTTTCTTATTTTTAGTTATCAATAAATACTTGATACCTGATACTTTGTATTTTATTTATAATAACTTCAGTATAAGATAGTATTTACTAGTATACTAAAATTAACCTGGCTTGAAACAAAAGTATTATGTAAAAATCTGTACTTACAACAATAACTATGGCTTCACAGGGAAGAAGTTAATCTCAGGAAAATGGAAAATCCTCTCTTTAATAAATCTTTAAGAACTCTAGGTGAGATCCCAGGTATGTGTGACGAATAAATCAATGAAAGTTATTTGTTATGTACCTACCATATTTAATTCTCTCTTAGGACACAAGTGGGGCAAGATGAGAGTTGGGATGGGTGTTGAAGACTCAGAAAACTGTCAGTATCCTCAAGTCACTTACAATAGAATGATTAATGAATGGTGCACAATAAATTGTGAGGTACAGAGAGAGATTGATATATCATGAAGCTAATGAAACTTAAACTTCAGGGATCCATACTAGAACGGGTCCCTTGTAAGGTTCTAAGGGAATTGCATTTATTTGCTAGGGCTGCCATAGCTAAGTACCAAAGACTGGTGACTTAAACAACAGAAATTCATTTGCTCACAATTCTAGACGCTAGAAGACAGAGATCAAGGTGTCAGCAGGTTGGTTTCTTCTGAGCCCTTTCTGCTTGACTTGTAGATGGCCACCTTCTCCCTATGTTTTCATATAGTGTTTTTGTGTCCTAATCTCTTTTTTATTATAAAGACACAAATCAGGCCGACTGGCATGGCTCAGTGGTTGAGCATAGACCTATGAAACAGGAGGTGACAGTTCGTTTCTTGGTCAAGACATATGCCCAGGTTGTGGGCTTGATCCCCAGTATGGGGTGTGCAGAAGGCAGCCGATCAATGATTCTCTCTTGTCACTGATGTAGATCTCTCTCCCTCTCCCTTCCTTTCTGAAATCAATAAAAGTATATTTTTAAAAACACAAATCATATTGGATTAGGGCCCACCTATATAATCTCATTTTTACTTACTTACCTCTTTAAAGACCTTAGCTCCAAATATAGTTATATTCTCAGTTACTGGGGGTTAGGACTTTAAGTCAATTCAGCCCATAATTATTTGCCTTCTGCCCACGCCAAATTCATGTCCTTGACAAATGCAAATTACACTCATCCAATCCCAACAGCCACAAAAACCTTAACTCATTCCAACATCAAATATCTAAATCAGAGTTGTTGAGATTCCAAGTTGGATTCATCCTGAGACAAAATTTCTCTCCAGCTGTGAATCCGTGAAACAAGTCATCTGCTTTCAGAATACAATAATAGGACAGGCATAGGATATATATGCCCATTCCAAAAAGAAGAAACTGAAAATGAGAGGGATCAGAGGTCCAAGGTAACTCTGAATCCTAGCAGGAAAATGCCATTAAATTTTATTGAACTTTTCGCCGAGACCGGTTTGGCTCAGTGGATAGAGTGTTGGCCTGCGGACTGAAAGGTCCCAGATTCGATTCCGGTCAAGGGCATGTACGTTGGTTACACATCCCCAGTGGAGTGCGTGCAGGAGGTGGCTGATCGATGTTTCTCTCTCTCTCTCTCTCTCTCTCTCTCTCTCTCTCTCTCTCTCTCTCTCATCGATGTTTCTAGCTCTCTATCCCTCTCCCTTCCTCTCTGTAAAATATCAATTAAATATATTAAAAAATAAATTTTATTGAACTTTTAATTTAATTTTATTAATTTTTAGATTAATTATATGTTTATTGATTGATTAAATTTATTGGGGTAACATTGGTTAACAAAATTATATCTATTTCAGGTATACAATTCTATAATACATCATCTATATATGATATTGTATGTTCACCAAGCCAAGTAAGTCTCCTTCCATCACCATTTATCTAACCTTTACCCTCTCACCCCTTTCACTTCTAGTAAACACCATAGTGTTGATTTTAAGGCTAAAGAATAATCCTCTTTGGCCTGATGCTCTACCCACCTCATCCACCAATGTAGCAACCACACTCCTTCAGCTTCAAATGGTGACTGCCTCCTTGGCTCTGAATGTCTGCCTGACCCCTCTGGAACCAAGGAGGAGAAAACTTTTGACCCCTGAGCCCATGATAACAGTGACAGCTCTGCTGACCTCTGAACTGCCATCAGGATTATTCTTCCCTTTACTTAAAGGGTAAGGCATGTTCACATACAGATAGCTGAATTGACCCATCCTATAGAATCCCACAAGTGTGACAGACTTCCTTCGTTTCTCTGTACCCTCTAGGCAAGGCTGGTAGCATTTCTACTGGTATAACCCCCTCTCTATTTCTGGTGTCTGCTGAGATGGTTGATTGGATCCTTAAGTCATATGCTGTAGTCTCTTTAGCAAACAGCTGTCCAGCTACATCTTTGATGTTCTCTCTATAATGTGCTTTCTCATTTTCCTCAACATGGATAGGCTGAAAATTTTCCAGATCATCAAGTTTGGGTTCCTTAATGATTATTGATTCCTTTTTCAAGTTATTTCTCTCCTCTAGCATTTTATGATAAGCAACAAAGAAATATCAAGCCATGCCTTCAAAACTTATAAATATCTTCTGCTAAATGTCCAAGCTCATCACTTACAATTCTTACTCTCCACAAAACGTTCAAACACAATTTGGCCAAGTTCTTGACCACTTTATAACAAGAACAAGAGGCCCAGTGCATGAAAATTCATGTACTGGATGGGAGGGGGGTCCCTCAGCCTGGCCTCCCTCCTCTTACAGTCTGGGAGCCCTCAGGAGTGGGAGACAACCCAGTGATCAAGGGAAGGCAATGCCCTCATCACACCTCTGTTGTTGCCACTGCTGGCAGCGCAAGCCTCAGCCAGCCCTGGTTACCTGAGCCTTGGGTGTCCCTGGGAGCTGGGCAGCCACCATCCAAGGCTTGCCTGTGCCTCAGACCAGCCCTGAGTGGCTGGTGGGCAGAAGGGACTGGGGGATTCTGGAGTCAGGCACCTGGGCAGGGCTGAGGGGACTGGGAGCTACCATCTTGCGGTTGTGGGCGTGGCAGTTAATTAGCATATTCCCTCATTATTGGCTGTGGGCGCCACAAACTTTGTCATGGTGCGAGGATCAACTAGCATATTCCCACTTTATTAGATAGGAGGGATATTCTTTCCACCAGTCTTAATATGCTTCTTGTGTCTACCTGAAACCTAAACAGAACTTTTTTTAAATGTATATTTTATTGATTTTTTACAGAGAGGAAGGGAGGGAGATAGTTAGAAACATCAATGAGAGAGAAACATGGATCAGGTGCCTCCTGCACACCTCCTACTGGAGATATGCCCACAACGAAGGTATATGCCCTTGACCGGAATCGAACTTGGGACCTTTCAGTCCCCAGGCCGATGCTCTATCCACTGAGCCAAACAGGTTTTGGCCTAAATAGAACTGTTAACATTCATATTTCTACCAACATTTTGTTTGTGATGACATATGTATATCTCTGAAATTATAGAAGCTTTCTCACAGCTCTCCTCTTTTCTTTCTGAATCATTATCAGAGTTGCCTTTAATATGCATATTTCTACCAACAGTCTCTTCAGTACAATCTAAGCATTTTCTAACATTCACCTCAAAACTCTTCAAGTCTCTACCCTTTACTCAGTTTCAAAGCCATTTTCAAGTGTCACCCTTTTTTTATCCACCCTCTTTGCCTTGTATAGCTGTTGTTGGAGGAGCTGCAAACACATTATGGATCCAGTTAAGGGAGAGTTGAGCTGGAGAACATTTATTTTGGCTTTATTAGTATTTATCTGTGTAATTCACAGATACTTTTATGTATAGTTATTCCTAACTTCCTCAGTGTAGGAGTGCCTTTCAGGAATATACTTACCACATTCTATGCCTACAATATGAAGATATAAAGTTGGAGTCGTATTGTGATATGAACATGACCTATAGCTCATGGCACTGGAAATATGAAGGCAATGAAAGATAAGCAAGATTTTATATATGATGTTAGAAGCCTGTTGATGAAAATGTCTTTCAGATATTAAACATATAAAATTATAAGCAGAAAATTCGGTTCTCACCAAAGCTTAGTTCTCACTAGTAATGTTCTTGATAATGTGATTATAAAAGGACCATATGTTTCTTTTCATTTTTACTGAAAATTATACACCTATGATAAATATATCAAAAGTTCTGTGTTCAGGGCACTTATTTATAGCAGCACAATAAACAGTGAATATGTCTGTATTAAGTTACATGCTGTATGCATCTTTATTAATGATAACAGAAAAGGAACCAATTTTGAGCAACTGTGTGAAAGATTAACTATCTTTGGGAGAATCCAAGATGGCGGCATAGGTAAACACCTACACTGCTGCCTCACACAATTTCAAAACTACAACTAAAAGACAGAACGGACATCATCCAGAACCACAGGAAAGCTGGCTGAGTGGAAATTCTACAACTAGAAGGAAAGAGAGGGGCTCACAGAAACCCAGAGGAGCTGCAAAAAGCTGAGGTACGGAGATGCGCACCCTGAGAGAGCGGGTGCCGGAGTACCTGGCTGGCTTTCTCTGGCGGGAGGGAGACGGAGACTCTCAAAGGCATTGAACTCCTTATTCTACGACACTAAACCCCAGATCCAGCCGAAACTCATACGGGGGGAGTTTGGACTGTGAAAAGAGAGAGGTGCACAGAAATTTAGGGGAGTCACAAAAGATCAGAGGCCTGGTGGCACGCACAGCACTGCGCGGAGGACAGATTGCTGATTGTGCCGCTGGCTTTCGAGAGTGGGCGGGAGACAGACCATCCCAACTGTGCCACTTCTGACTCCACTAAGCCCCTGCTTCAGGCAAAACCCTGGGGACTTAGACTCGTGTGGTCCTGGTGCGCAGGGGAGCTGGAAAGACAGCGGTCTAGAGGCACTGAGGGCACGCAGGCACAAGGACTGCTCCAGCAATTACCCAGTCACGTGAGACTCAGGGGCCATGGGGGGCATGGCTGACTGGAAGGCATGGCGGTCTCTTAATCCCTGAGACTCCACCCATCCCAAGCTCAACAGAAGCTTCTTCCGTTTTGCAAGTCTGGTATCATAAGGCTGAATTCAACACAGAAGTTTCCCCAGCATAGTGAAAATGCCGAGACAAGGGAAGGGATCACAAACAAAAGAAATGGAGGGGAAAAAACGACTGGATATAGAGTTCAAAACCACACTTATAAGGTTTTTTAAGAATATGCTAGAAAAATTGGATAAAATTAGTGAGAGTCAAGAGAAGATGAAAAAGGACCAACGAGAGATGCAAAAAAGCCAACTAGAGATGGAAAAGGTCCAACTAGAGATGATAAAGGACCAAATAGAAATTAAACATACACTGACTGAAATAAAAAAAATATACAGAGTCCTAACAGCAGATTAGAGAAAGGCAAGAATCAAGTCAAAAATTTGAAATATAAAGAAGCAGAAAACATTCAACTGGAAAAGCAAGAAGAGAAAAGAATCCAAAAATGTGAAGATAATGTAAGGAGCCTCTGGGACAGCTTCAAGCATACCAACATCAGAATTGTGCGGGTGCCAGAAGAAGAGAGAGAGCAAGATACTGAAAACCTATTTAAAGAAATAATGACTGAAAACTTTCCACATCTGGTAAAAGAAATAGACTTACAAGTCCAGGAAGCACACAGAACCACATATAAAAGGAATCCAAAGAGGACCACACCAAGAAACATCATAATTAAAATACCAAGAGCAAAAGACAAAGAGAGAATATTAAAAGTAGCAAGAGAAAAACAGTTCTTTAACTACAAGGGATCACCCATACGACTGTCAGCTGATTTCTCAACAGAAATGATGCAGGCCAGAAGGGAGTGGCAAGAAATATTCAACGTGATGAATAGCAAGAACCTACAACCAGAATAATCTATCCAGCAAACCTATCATTCAGAATTGAAGGGCAGATAAAGAGCTTCACAGAGAAGAAAAAGCTAAAAGAGTTCATCAACTCCAAACCAGTATTATATGAAATGCTGAAAGGTACTCTTTTAGAAGAGGAAGAAGAAAAAGGTAAAAGACAAAAAAATTATGAACAACAAATACATATCTATCAACAAGTGAATCTAAAAATTAATTGAATTAAAAATTTGATCAACAGAATAAACTGGTGATTATAATAGAATCAGGAGCACAGAAAGGGAGTGGACTGATAATTCTCAGGGGGAAAGGGGTGAGGGGTGTACAGGGAGAGACCAGACAAAAATCATACAGCTATGGATGATATCAATGGGAGGGAGGTAAAGGGAAAGGGAAGGGTGGGAGCTGGGTGGAGGGGTGCTATGGAGGGGAAAAAAGAGAAACAAATGTAATAATCTGAACAATAAAGATTTAATTAAAAAAATTAACTATCTTTCTATTCCCTCTATATATAATATCATTCATAAAATAATTGTCATATGAAGAAGTGACCTAGAAAATGGATGGTTAAGTAATAAAATTTGTTATTTTTCTTGATTTTTGTGATAATTGGGGTATTTATGTCACTTAAAATGTGTCATTTATTGTGATTTATTTTCTAATTCCAAACAAATGTTCACTTTTTAACTTAATTGTATATTCTTTTTCTTAAACAGGGATCCCCAATTTCTGTGTAAATTCAGTGCCCACAAAATTTAAATTTTCCCTGGATAGAGATTATTCGTGTTGAAGGAAATAATAGTATGGGGAAAATCAATAAAAATTGGAATAATCACAAAAAATCATTAGTCATTTTTATGGAAAGAAATCAGTTTTATTCTTTAAACACTTGAATCATCTATGTAGATAAGCTTTGTTTGTATTTATTTTGCATTTTTCATTCACAATATGAAATTTCCTATAATAGGGCAGGAATTTAGTACTATATTCAGAGTTATTAAGAATTATTAAGCTTTTCTGACATCGATCGTATTGTGGTAAATTATTTTGACTGCCTTTTGTAGACATTTTCCATTTATTTGCTAACACAGAACCCTAATTTCATGTCCAGCCCAGGGACTGAATGATTTTTCTGTTAGCTTTGCTTTGCTAGCCTTTGACCTATGTTACCTAATTCTGGCAAAAAAAGTTAAAGGCTGCCCCAGCCAGCTTGGCTCAATGGTTGAGCGTCAGCCTATGAACCAGAAGGTCACAGTTCGATTCCCAGTTTTGGCACATGTCCAGGTTTTGAGCTCAATCCCCAGTGTGGAGCAGCAGATCAATGAGGGCTCGATCCCCAGTATGGGACAGCTGATCAATAATTCCCTTTTATCACTGACATTTTCTCACTCTTTCCCTTTCTCTTCCTCTCTGAAATCAATAAAATATACATACATATTTTTAAAATATATTTTATTGATCTTTCACAGAGAGGAAGAGAGAGGGACAGAAAGCTAGAAACATCGATGAGAGAGAGACATTGATGAGCCGTCTCCCACACGCCCCCCCACTGGGGATGTGCCCACAACCAAGGTACATGCCCTTGACCGGAATCAAACCCGGGACCCCCGAGTCCGCATGCTGACGATCCATCCACTGAGCCAAACCAGCCTCAGCTATACGTATTTTTTTAAAAAGTAGAAGGCTGATGGGAATTTCTGGGAAAAATATTTATCTCTATAAAAAAGTGGCTCTTACTGTATGATGAGCACTATGCTAGGCACTAAAGATATTCTACAGATAAAGTTTAGTGAAAATATTTAAATGCAAAAATTATTGTAGTATACCCCAACATACATAGGTACACCATACAGTCACATGCATCAGGGACAAAATTGTCTGTAATTTCAAAGCTAATTTTGTTGATTCATTTATGACTCCACAGAACTTCATTATGGAGGCTACATGTCAGTTTTCATTTGGTTATAAAAATTATTTAATAATGAGAATAACATTTTAAAATGTTAGATAATTATTACTAATACAAAAATAGGAGCATTACAATAATTTGTGAGCTTACCACGAGGAGTTATTGTGTTAAATACACTTGTATATATTTGAGCTTCTGAGCCATGTTGGTTTGCAATATAATTAAGATCTTGTAGCAAAATATATGAAGATGTTTGAAATTTATATTAGTCTAGACATTAAAGTAATGTGATTAAAGTATTAGGAGGAAATGAGAATAGGTGATAAAAGAATCTATGGGCAGGTGCATTTAAATCCATAGTCACTCATTGCGGTGACCCAATGACATCCATCTCCCAGTATTCTCACCTGTGTAGTCTCTTAAAACAGGGCACCAGAATTGGCCTCTGTGACCAATAGAATGTGACATACATAGTGATTATAAATTGTTGTGGCTTCCATCTTGGACATACTTTCTCTCTCATTTGCTCTCCTTTTTTCTTTTTTGGTTCAATTACTCTTGGGAAAGCCATGTCTGAGCAAGCTAATGGAGCAGCCTATGTGCTGATGAACTCAAGTCTCTTGCTAAAAGCTACAAGAGTAAGCTTGTAAATTGATTTGTCAGTTTCCTGTCAAGTCTTCAGACACTACAGCCCAAGCTCACATTTTTACTACAACCTCATGAGAGAGCCCCTGAGTCCAAACCACCAAACTCACCTGCTCCTGCATCCCTGACTAAGAGAAATTATGAGATAATAAGTATTTGTTGTTTTCAAGCTCTAAGTTTCATGACAATCTGTTATGTGGTGATAGATAACTAGCTAGTATACAGATCAAGAAAATATTATTGCAAGCAAATTAACCGATTTCTATAAAGCAAATCTTTGAGGGAAAAATGTGACCTTAAAAGTTCTACAAGAGAAACCAAGATGGTGGCATAGGTAAACACCTAAACTGCTGCCTCACACAATAATTTCAAAACTACAACTAAAAGACAAAACAGATATCATCCAGAACCACAGGAAAGCTGGCTGAGTGAAATTTCTACAAATAAAATGAAAGAGAAAAGCACACTGAGACTCAGAGGAACTGTGGAAGGCAGAGGTACAGAGGGGCTTGCGCACAAAGAGGGCAGGCAACTGATTATGCGGCTGGCTTTCTCAGGCAGGAGGGAGACAAAAGCTCCTTACTGCACTGAATTCCAGTTCTGGGTGAGACTCTGGGGACCCATATTCATTCGGGGAGAAACTGGACTGTCTGGCAGCAGGTGGAACTTGGGAGCGGCTTTCTCTCAGCGTGCTTGCAACAATTATCACCAGACACTGAGACAAAGGGGCCTATTAGGGCAGGGATGACAGGAAACCAATGGTGTCTGCTATGAGACTTCGCCCCATTCAAGCTGAGCACAGAGACTTTTACAAGTCCTGTCTCATAAGGGTGTCTCCAGCAAAGAAGTTCTCCAAGTGTAGACACAGCTGATCCTCAGAGCCAATTGGCCTGGAGGTCAATTTCTCCCAGTGATACCAACAGCAATCAAAGATTAACTACAACAAGAAAGTGCACATAGCCAACAAAGGGGTGCACCAAAAGTGTCCACCTCACGTAACTGGGGGAGGCTGAGCCACTGGGCCTTATAGGACACCTAGTGCACATAGCCACTTTAACAAGTCAGGGAAGCAGCCAAAATGTGGAGACAAAGAAATAGATCACAAATGAAAGAAATGGAGGAAAGCAAATGACTAGATAGAGAGTTCAAAACCATGGTTATAAGGTTTTTCAAGGATTTCCTAGAAAAGGTTGATAAATTTAGTGAGACCCTTGATGATATGAAAAAGTACCAACTAGAAATTAAGCATACACTGACTGAAATAAAAAATAGTATAGAGACTAGATGATTGCAAGAATCAAGTCAAAGATTTGAAATACAAAGAAGCAAAAAACACTCAACTGGAAAAGCAAAAAGAAAAGGGAATCTAAAAATATGAAGATAGTGTAAGGAGCATTTTGGACTACTTCAAGCACACCAACATCAGAATTATGGGGGTCCCAGAAGAAGAGAGAGCAAAAGACAAAAAGAGAATATTAAAAGCAGCAAGAGAAAAACAGTTAGCTACCCACAAGGGAGCATCCATACTACTGTCAGCTGATTTCTTGACAGAAACTGCAGACCAGATGGAAATGGCAAGAAACATTCAAAGTGATGAATAGCAAGAACCTACAACCGTTACTCTACCCAGCAAAGCTATCATTCAGAATTGAAGGGCAGATAAAGATCTTCACAGATAAGAAAAAGCTAAAGAACTTCATAACCACCAAACCAGTATTTTATGAAAAGCTGAAAGGTATTCTTTAAGAAGAAGAAGAAGAAGAAGAAAAAGGTAAAGATAAAAATTATGAACAACAAATACATATCTATCAACAGTGAATCTAAAAATCAAGTGAATAAAAAAATCTGATGAACAGAATAAACTGGTGAATATAATAGAATCAGGGGCATGGAAAGGGAGTGCACTGACAATTCTTGCGGGGGAAGGGGTGTGGGAGATGCGGGAAGAGCCTGGACAAAAATCATACACCTATGGATGAGGAAAGTAGGGGGGAATAAGGGAAAAGGGTGAGGTAGGAACTAGGTTGAGGGGAGCTATGGGGAAAAAAAAGAAACAAATATAATAATCTGAACAATAAAGATTTATTAAATTAAAAAGTCCTATAGTTTACTCAGTCTTAAAAAGGTAAAAATTCTTTCCAGCAATACAGTCAAAACCTATGTAAGACAAAATTCCATATAAGTCAATATTTCTTAAAAAGTATATTATGATTCTAGTCAAAGAAACATTGTGAATTGCTCAATAACATGAAATCTATGTGGAGTAAATTCTTCCTTGGTCATATAATATCTACAATCTTAAATTTTCTTTATTACTATTATTTTTAATACCAGTCAGCATTTAGATGCTTACTATGGGTAGACATACTTTATAGTTTCCTGCCCTCATTCTTACTGTCTGAATATATTCCAATTTCATTCTCATAATAATATCACAAGAGAGGCACTGTTATCCTTGCTTAAGTTCAAAAGTGGCAGAACATAACATAGATTTGAATATAAATCTTTTTCCAGCCCCCAAGATTATTAAAGTGTGTACTGAAATATTTTTATATGAAGCAATTATGACAAAGACTCTTTTTACTTAAACTTTAGTCAGGCTCCTCTAAGATTTTTATTATCATGTTATGCTCTTATTTATCTCTGAATTACTTTCCTTGATCTGAATTCTGATCTGTTTGAAATTAATATAGCTAATCCTGCTTTCTTTTGATTAGTGTTAGCATAGTATATACATTTTCCCTTCCATTTTCTTTAACTATACATGTCTTTAAATTTAAAGTTGGCTTCTTGTAGAAACATATAGTTGGATCTTGTTTTGGATCCACTCTGAATATTTGTCTTGTAGCTGGTATATTTAGATCAATGACATTTAAAGTGATTATTGATATAACTGGATTTATATCTACCATATTTGTTACTCTTTTCTATTTGTTGCCCTTGTTATTTGTTCCTATTTTTGTTTTCCACACTTTTTCTGCTTTTTATAGTTTTAATTGTGTATTTTGTATAATTCTATCTTCTCTCCTTTCTTAGAATGTTGATTATATTTCTTTTTTTTTCAGTTGTTGCCCTAGAGTTTGAAATATACATTTACAACTAATTCAAGTTCAGTTTCAAATAACACTATTACTGCTTCATGGGTAGTGAAAGTAACTTATAATAACAAAATATTCCTAATTCCTCCTCATCCTTTGTATCATTGCTGTTATTCATTTCACTAATATATAAGCATCTGTAATTATATATATACCAGAGGCCAGGTGCACGAATTCATGCTCCAGTGGAGTCCCTTGGCCTGGTCCGTGGGATCAAACTGAAACCAGCTCTCCAACATCCACCGAGGGGTCCTGGATTGAAAGATGGTACAGGCCAGGCCAAGGGATAGCATTGGTGCACAGGGCCAGGGGGGAACATGAGAGGTTTGTCAGCTAGGGAGAGTCCCTGTGAGGGCTCCAGGGTGTGTCTGGCCCATCTCGCTCAGTCCTGATTGGCTGGACCCCAGCAGTAAGATAACCTACCAGTTGGAGCATCTGCCCTCTGGTGGTCTGTGCATGTTATAGCAAGTAGTTGAGCAACCTTATCATATCATTAGCAAATTATGCTTTGATTGGTTGAACAGATGGCCAGATGAACAGACACTTAGCATATTATGTTTTTATTATATAGGATATATATATATATACACACACACACATATATATAATACATATTATATACTGTTTATGTATGTATTTAAATGCATTTTCTTTTACTATTTTGAACAAATTCTTATCCATTAGATCAATTCAGAATAAGCAAAATAAAATTCTTTATTTTACTTCTTTTGTCCATTTTTCAATGTTCTTCCTTTCTGTAAGTAGATCCAAGTTTCTGACCTATATTCCTTACCTTCTCTCTGTAGAACTTCTTTTAACATTTCTTGCAAGGCTGGTTGACTGGTAACAAATTCTCTCAAATTTTGCTTTTGTGAGTAAGTATTTATTTCTCCCTTATTTTAAAGGGAAATTCCACAGGTACAGCATTCTAGTTATTTCTCTCAACACGTTAAATATTTTATTCCACTCTTTACTCCTTGTGTGATTTCTGAGAAGTTGAATATTTGCTCCAACTTCTTTTTTCTTTGGCTTCTCTCAATGTTTTTATTATAGCTTTGATTTTTATGAAGTTTGAGCATGATATATCTCTATCTCTATTTCTGTATTTGTTGTTTTTGGAGAAAAAGTGATTTGAATTTGAAAGAACTATCAGTGGAAATATGAATGTTTCTTTTCAAATGACTTTTTATATTGAAATAATTAAATTGAAAAAATTTAAACTCCTTGCTTGTTTTAGAACTAGAAGCCCAGTGTACTGGATTTGTGCACAGGTGGGGTCCCTCAGCCTGGCCTGCTGAAAGAGGGCCCAAACTAGCTCTCTGACATCTCCTGAAGGATCTCGGATTGTAAGAGAATGGTTCTGGGGTGACACACCCAGGAATCGGGCTCCCTCCTCTCTTTTCCCAATATTATGTCACTTTCTCTCTGTATCTGTCTCACTTCTTTTATCTCACTTTATCCTAAGTTTGGTGATAATTGATGACTTGCGGGCATTTAGCTGCAAAATGTAATTATTTAGCAAACATGGTTTACTTAGCCTAGAATCTGATCAGCCTAGAGCAGGACCCTGTTCAATGTTAGGCTCCCACCCAGGCCCTTCCACCCAGGTGGAGTCCTGTGGTGGTGGGACCTGCCTTCTTCCCATCTGAGCTGCTCCTTTGCATCCTTCCCTCCACAGAGGTTGCCTGCTGGTGCTATTGTTCGCCCAGAAGGAAGAAAGCCATGGCCAGTTTTTCAGCCAAGAGTGGCAGTGGGAAAATTCACTGCACCACTGAAAATTGATATTAAGCAGGTGGGCCAGCATGGGCGTTAGATGTCGGGGCCACAGCCAGTAGGTCCTGTACATCTCATCATTTAGCTAAGTGAGTTGAAAATTTTCTGTAAGGGCCATACCAACAACCTCTGCAATGGACTAGAGGCCTGGTGGGGAGCCAGACCCAAAGTGGGAACAATGGGCTAGAGGTCCAGTGCATGGATTTGTGCACCGGTGTGGTCCCTCAGGTAGGCCTGCAGGGATCAGGCCAATTATGGCTCTCCAACATCCCCTAAAGGGTCCTGGATTGCAAGAGGGCAATTCTTGAGTGACACACCCTTCCTCTCTGGTTCCAGGTACGTCACCCAAGAACCACAGCTGCCAAGTCACCACAGTTTGGCAGCTCCTGCATTGAGTGTCCTCTTCCTGGTGGTCAATGCATGTCATAGCTACCAGTTGGCGGTCAAATGGTCAACCGGTCGGCCAGTCACTTAGGCTTTTATATATATGTAGATTATGCCAGAACAACTGGCATAATGGCTTAGTAATTTTATCTTTTTACTTTAGGACAAATGTTTGTAAAGAACGGCTAAGCTTGTTTGTTGGTGTGCAATTGTAAATAATGAGTTTATAGTGGAAATAAAAATTTCAGCTCTTTGGTGTCCTTCTTTAAAAGCTATACAGTCCCCAATCATGTTCTCCTCAAGGTGTCTGCCATGTAGCTGTTTTATAGGGGAAAGCATTTAAAACTATTTCTTTTTGACACGAACTAGTAACCTTGTACTAGTATCTTTGTATGAGTTCTAATTTTCCATTTTATAGCAAACCAGTTTTAGGTCATGTGAGGAACAAATTTAGGGTTATTCTTTTTAGATTTGAGAAAATTACTTGTATTATTTAAGTAAAAAGTAAACTGTGAGGGTATTCTATATTAACAAAACAATTACTCAACTTTCTATTTCACTTGCCTTTGTAGACATAGCCAGCCACAAATCAACTGGCTCAGTTAACTTACTCTGAGGAATTTATTTCCTATGAAAAGTTAACTTTTAACATGATATAATTTAATAATAGAATGGAAATCTTCAGAGTGGAAAAATGTTGAAAGTAAGTTTAACATTAAATTTGCTACTGAGGTACTCAAAAGGGCAATTATGATTAGGTTCATTTTTAACAATTTCAATGACCCAGGCAAATTTATTTACTCAAGAAACATTCATAGAGACTTCTTATGAGTTTTTCATAGTGCAAGTTCCAGGATGGTATTTAAAACGTCAAGTCTCAACCTTCAACAAATGCACAATCCAGTGGGAAAATCAGACAAAGAAAGAGAAAATTATGTAACAATATTATAAGTACTTGTCAGTGGTAGGGTTGATGAAGTAGTGTTTCAAGAAAATTAATGTAGCAGCACTTTATAAAGTGCACTTGAGTTAAGATATCAAATTAATAATATAAAGTACTAGATATTATTTCTATTTCTATTCTACATAAAAGAAAATTTCAGAGGTTCATAGAGATTTAGTAGTAGCCTGGAATTGATTGGCTTATTTATTAATGTGCTCATTCATTCATGAGAAACTGTTCTATGAGCCAATATTGGACCCTGCCTTAAGGATTGTATAAGAGATCCAGAAGTGGTATTATCATTCAGAAAAAAAATATAATACTACTGTATTTTGAAATTCTGGTAAGGGCAGTGGATATAAATACTCAATTATACATTAAAGGGCAGAGATGAGAATCAAGCTTGGTTCATTACAGTTATCTATGAAAGGTAGCTCTCCTACATTCTGGCAGCCAGGTTATAGAGAGTGGAGCGGGTTTTATTGATATACTAGAGGCCCAGTGCAGTAAATTCATGCACTTGTGGGGGGAGGGTCCCTCAGCGAGGCCTGCACACTATAGCAATCTGGGAGCCCTGGGAGGATGTCCAACTGATAGCTTAGTGGGCCTAAGTTGTCAGTCAGACATCCTTAGCATTGCCTCAGAGGTGGAAGAGGCTCCCACCACTGCTGCTGTGCTCGCCAGCCATGAGTCTGGCTTATAGCTGATGGTGATCGCCCTGTGGGAGCACACTGACCACCAGGGGGCAGCTCCTACGTTGAGTGTCTGCCCCAGGTGGTCAGCATGCATCATAGTGACTGGTTATTTCACCATTCGGTCATTTGCATATTAGCCTTTTATTATGTAGAACCATAAGAAAACAAAAAAATCAGTTAACTCATTCTTGAGTTGCCCCCACTTAAAATCAAATTGTTCCCCTCCACCCTTTGGGGTATGTGCTACACCTGGGAGACCAGTGGGCTTGACACTTCCTCTCGGAGCTTCATTTCTGAATACATACATACATATATACCATGGAAATTATAATCTCTTCTCCACCTACCACACTGGGTTGTCATGAGGAGGTTCTGAGCTAATAAACCTAGAAGTTTTTCATCAAGTAAGTGATGTCTAAATAGGAAGGGATTATTATTTTTAAGCTTATGTGTACCCTCACAGGAAGTAAGTGCTGATTAAGGGAGGAGGGTATGATTGTTTCCTGGGACTGTAGCTATGGAAGCTTTGCAGAGGGTTCCACAGGCCTCAGAGGGACAGGCTCTGGCCAGCAGCTCTGTAGTGGTAGTCATCCCTGGAAGCACTGGCAGGGGGAAGTGCTAGGGGGGTATCGAGGGGGCGGCACGACTGAAGGGGGAGTAACTGTCAAACCTTCTCACTTGGCGCCATTCTTTAAATTGTATGTGGTTGTTTCACAGCTGTACCTGCTCAGGGAGGGGCTCCACCCTTCTGGAGTGGGGTGGGGGCCGAGCCAGGGTAGAGCCAGGCAGGATAGGAGAACAGGTTTATCTATGCCCCCAGCAAGGTTCATTGCAATTCTGCTGAGGAGACATCGCTGCTGCTGTCACAGGGGGTGGGAAGGGTCTGACCCTGGGGGGTCGCTCAGGCCTGCCTCTACCTAGGTCTGGAGTTGTAGGGAGGAGAGGCGTGCCCTTCCCCAGTAAAGGGGGCCCCAGTTGCCTCAGGGGCACTGATGGGTTGTTGCTGGCATGCTATTGTTGTGGGTGCCCCTTGCAGGGGTGGCAGGGGAAGAGATCAGGAGTCATAGGTGCAGAGGCTGCATCTTCTCCAGTCCTGTCAGCCTCCCCGTCCAACTGATGGGGTGGGGGCTGAGGTAGGGTGTCCATGTTCAGGGGGATGGGAAGAGCTCCCTGTGGCCACTTCCTCTTCCTTCTTTGCAGTCCAGGGTCCTGTCAGGTGCTCTCCTCAGAACCCCAGGAACTTGGCTCCAGCCACCTGCTCCCTGCTGCATGTGCATCAATATGCAAATTGGTCATTATGGGGACACCATAACAGCAATTAGCATATTACTTTATATGTATAGATATCCTCATACATTAGAGTTGCTGAGTTATATTGTCTGAATGGCGATTTAAAATACTTCAGGACTGTATAAATAGTGTGATGAATAAGAGAAAAATAATTAATCCTAATTAAAATCCTAGGGTGAGTATTATTACCATGTGAAGTATTTTTATATGAAGTAATACTTTGGGGCCATCTAATTAGCAGATGAAATATCTTAAAAAAACATTGCCTTAGGATTGGCTGTTAAAAGTAATTTTTGATTGATATGAGAATTAAATTACCATTTGGAATATGAGGAAGCAAAAAAACCCAATCAGAAAAGAGAATTCGAAAATATGAAGATAGTGTAAGGAGCCTCTAGGACAGTGGTTCTCAACCTGTGGGTCGCAACCCCTGTGGGGGTCAAACTACCCCTTCATAGGGGTCGCCTAAGACCATCGGAAAATGCAGATATTTACATCACAATGCATAACAGTAGCAAAATTTCATGGTTGGGGGTCACCACCACATGAGGAACTGTATGCAAGGGTCACGGCCTTAGGAAGGTTGAGAACTACTGCTCTAGGACTTTAAGAGTACCAACATTCACATCATGAGAGTGCTAGAAGGAGAAGGGAAAGAGCAAGATATTGAAAACCTATTTGAAGAAATAATGAAAGAAAACTTCCACTATCTGGTGAAAGAAATAAACTTACAGGTCCAGGAAGTGCAGAGTCCCAAACAAGATTAACTCAAGAAACACCATAATTAGAATGGCAAAGGTTAAAGAGAAAGTGAAAATCTTAAAAGCAACAAGAGAAAAGTAGTTAATTACCTACAAGGGAGGGCCCACATAAATGTCAGCTGATTTCTCAACAGAAACTTTGCAAGCCAGAGGGAGTGGCAAGAAATATTCAAAGTGATGAATAGCAAGGACCTACAACCAAGATTACTCTACCCATCAAAGCTATCATTTAGAATTGAAGGTCAGATAGATCTTCATAGACAAGAAAAAAGCTAGAGGAGATCATCACCACCAAACCAGTATTATATGAGATGTTGAAGGTATTCTTTAAGAAGAGGAAGAAGAAGAAAAACATGGAATAAACTGATGAATCTCAGAAGGCAGGGGGAGAGGGGGCAAGAAAAGATTAACCAAATAATTGATATGCTTATATGCACTACCTATGGAAACAAACAATAGGGTGCTGAATGCTTAGGGTGGGGTGGGAAGCAGGGAGGGGCGGATGGTAAGGGGAGGAGGTATCAGTGATACTCTCAACAATAAAGATTTAAATAAAGAAATGTTTGGCCGAAACCGGTTTGGCTCAGTGGATAGAGCGTCGGCCTGTGGACTGAAGGGTCCCAGGTTCGATTCCGGTCAAGGGCATGTATCTTGGTTGTGGGCACATCCCCAGTGGGGGACGTGCAGGAGGCAGCTGTTCGATATCTCTCTCTCATCGATGTTTCTAACTTTCTATCCCTTTCCCTTCCTCTCTGTAAAAAAAATCAATAAAATATATTTTAAAAAAATGTTTGGAAATGGGGGAGACAGTTATGGAAATTTACCAGGAAAAACACAGTAAACAAGGGTAAGATTGTTATGTAAATTCAAGTCCATGACTTTCTCCATAGATACAAGTTTCTAGTGATTCTAATTCCTGGTACAGAGAGATATACTTACAAGTGGATATTTTCTTTATAAATGTAAATACCTCATACAAAAGGGTTATTTCTACTCACTTTTTAGGGCTTCTTCTGTGTCTGCTGTTTCTTAAAAATAACTTTAGCTAAATGCAATCCTTATAACAAACAAGCATTTTTGGGCATTGAAAATATTGCTTCCATTCAGAACCATTTTGAAAGAGGTATTAGATAGCCTTAGTTGGTTGAGCATTGGCCTGCAGACTGGAGGGTCCCAGGTTAGATTACAGGCAAGGGCACATTCTTGGGTTGCAGGCTAGATCCTCAGTAGGGAACATGCAGGAGGTAGCCAATCAGTGATTCTCCCTTATCATTGGTGTTTCCATCTCTCCCTCTCCCTTCCTTTCTATATTTAAAAAAAAAAGAGGAATTAGAGTTCCTAGGCTTCAAACTTGAGATTTCTAAAACATAAGTAATATCAATAAAATGGAAACTGGAAATAGGAGGTGTAGTAGGCAGCTAGAGTAAATGAGACTGTGTTTTATAGATGGTGTGTGAAAGTTGTTAGAGTGCAAGTGAGAATAAACTTCCTGCAAGCATACTGCTTAATAGTATCAAGAACTAAATCTATTAATATTAGCATTACTTTACTATTCTGGGAAATTTTGTCTAGAAAAATAAATTTGTAAGTAACTTTATTATTTGTTTCAAGAACTTTCTGAAAAATTATTTTATATGAACACTAAGTTTGCTCAACTAGCTGCCCTTCCCAAATCAAGAGGTTACTATTCAGGGTAAATAACCCATTCTCAGATTGATAGATCACTTAATGGGCAAATTGTTCACTTATCAAATGATTACCCCAAAAAACTTACTTCAAAGTTTTGCCTTGCTATATTCATCAATCTAAAAATCTATATTACAAAGTTTGCACAATTCCTGTCAGAGCCTTGCATTGAAAGAAGTGCCTTAAGAAAAAACCCCAAACTTTATAAATATCTGCCTTTTACTTTCCCCTTATAAGATACTACTAAGATTCTGTCAAGGTGGTATTTTCCCTTATTACAACAAGTAATATATTCAGCTTTTTTCTTTTTTTTTTTTTTGATCAGCAGATTTTTGTTGGTGATCTTTTATGGAGCCAGCAATCATAGATAGGATGGTTAAAGTAATGAGAAATTTATGTTTTATATGAATATTGTCAAGGGATGAGGAAACTTTCTCCCTTCCTTAGTTCTTCTGGCTGGTTGAATAATTAAAATGGCATACAGTGGGTTAACAGGAAAAAAACCGTTTCAATATGCATGGGGAATTCTCATAAGCATGAAATTTCAGAGACAGTGAGGCAAAATGAGATATAAATGATATTCAGAACTAAATAGGGGGAAGTGAGGCAAGTCACAGGGAGATGAAAGAGTTAATGTTTTGTAATCAAATGTATAGCAGGTCATCTTGAAACAATGAGACACAGAGAAGATATTGATCAAATGGGCCTTCTAGGTTCCTTTCTATCATATTAAAACATAATCCTCTGTGATGAGAGCTCCTACCTGGAACAAATCCTTTGTCTAAATTCTTTTAGGCAATAAGGGGGAAAGTCAAAGGTTCCTCCTGAGCCTTTTGTACCTTGATTCTTTTCAGTTTGAAATAAATTGCATATCAGAGTGGCAAATGTTGGAGTGATTCATAGAAGATATCCAAGGAGAGCATTCACACAATGTAAGAGGAAGAAGATGGCTAGAGAAGACTATAAAAAGGTAGGATAAGTAGAATTTTATCATATATCAGAACCAAAAAAAAAATGGAAGAGAACTTCTTTCTTGATGGGTTGACCATAATTGACATGCATGAAAGGTTTAGGATAATAAGGATTAAAAGAAGACTGCTAAAAGATTTAAAAGAAGTTTAGAAAACCTCAAATAGAACATTTAAGCATGGAATGAACATATAGTTATTAGATATGACAAATGGGTCTATACTAAGTCTAATAGAATTGAGAAAAGAAAGTGAAAATATGCTAATATAGTTGAAAGGGAGCCCCCAGTAAAATTTGTACTAGTAAAGTTTCTGGTAGAGTGGGACAGAATCAAGATATTAGAGAAATGGTGTAATGGCTTGAAAGATTTAGAGAAGAGGTCAGAAACCTTTTCTATAAAGGACCCTCAGTCACAACTTTGCCATCATAGCCAAGGAAGCAGTCAATACAGAAATGATTGGGCATGAGTGGATGTGTTCCAAGAAAATTTTACAAAATTAGATTATAGGCTGGATTTGGCCCATGGGCTGCAGCTTGCAGATACCTGAATTATACTGTGGTAATGTTATGAAACAAAAGAAGTCTTTAACAAGCCAAAATATCTATAATAGTTATCAACATTAAACACATTCACTAGAGCTGAGCAACTATTAAAAGTATTCATGAACAGTGCTAAGAATGGAAGGTTCTGAAGGCAGCTCTCTATTTCTCCCCAAATAAAATTTTTATAGGCTGAAGCTGGTCTCTGATCTGCACACATCTTGATCACCAGACTGGATCATCCCACTCTGAAATAAAGAAGTCTTTTAAAATTTATCTTTATCGTTGAAAGCATTACAAATGTCACCACCACCACCACCACCCCCGGAAATAAAGAAGTCTTTGTGGGACATATTTTGCATAAAATGTATGCTTCCCAAAGTAATAGCCTTCGTCAATTTAGAATTTTAATCAACACATTGTTAATTTGCTATTCAAATATCTTGAAAATTAGAACAAAAAAGTAAAGATAATTACTATAAATTAACAAGAAACTTAATCCATGGAATACTTCTAGATTCATATTCAGTCTTAAGTAATATTACACCTCAAAAGAAGTTTGAATAGTGTTATTTTCAAAAGAGAAGTAAATGGAGGAAAACAGAGCTTGCAATGCTGTGCTTTAAGTTAATCATAGAATTAATGATATGCTTTGTGATGCATTTTAACTTTTATAATATAGTAACCATGCAAATTTCAGAAACTATTGCAAATAATGTGGTTGTAGTATCAATATTAATGTCAAAGCAGAAGTAAATAAAGATATTTAGTAGTAAAGTCATAAAAAATTATCTCGGTAAGCCTTTATTTAATCATGAAAAAATCCTATATAATAAAACAATGTGCATCATCTGAATGGCAGAACGACCAATTGCTATCATGCACACTGACCACCAAGGGACAGACACTCAATACAGGAGCTGCCCCCTGGTGGTCAGTGCGCTCCCACAGGAGTGTTACTGCGCCAGAGCTGGCTTAAGGCTGGCAAGCTCAGCAGGTGGCGGGAGTCTCTCCCACCTCCACTGCAGGTAGGCGATGAGGAGCGAGAGGTCCCAGACTGCAAAAACCCTGGACTGGGAGAGGGATGTCTGACTGCCAGCAAGCAGACATCCCCTTAGGGGTCCAGGACTGCGAGAGGGCTCAGACCAGGCTGAGGGACCCCCTCTGCCCCCAGTGTACGAATCTCATGAACCAGGCCTCTAGTACAATCATCACATTGTGTATACCTTCTATTTACTATAGATCACACTCTTTTGCTTATTTAATCACCTGATGGTAATTCTTAATCTTTATTTTAATTTAGAGATAGAAAAAAAACACAAAAGCAATACTTAAAATGTATTACGTTGCAGCACTAGCTGGGTTGGTTCCCTGAATAGAGCATCAGCCTGCGGACTGAAGGGTCTTGGGTTCATTCCAGTCAAGGGCACATGCCCAGGTTATGGGGTGTGCAGGAGGCAGCCGATCAATGATTCTCTCATCACTGATGTTTCTGTCTTTCTCTCCCTCTTCCTTCTTCCCTGAAATCAATAAAAATATATTTTAAAAAGTAAAATAAAATGTATTACATTGCAAAATTTAGGCTAAGTGCTTTACATTGCAACAATACATTTAGCTTCCACACAGAATTCTGTGAGATAAGTACTGCTATGATCCCCATACCACAGGTAACGAAAATAAAGCACAAATGATTATACAACTTTCTAGAACTAATTGAGTTCATAAGTAGCAGGACTATGAGTTGACCAAGTTATATTTGCCTCAAGATCACAATCTTTTAAATACCTTAATATGTCATCTCTGAAGAAGACTATTGGAAGTAGAGGTACAGAGTGTAGCAATACAACTAGTTAATCACCTGCCAGTTTTTGTACTGTATTGGATGTGGAAGATTTCCAATGGAAGTGGGTCCTTTTAAAAAATATATTTTTTATTGATTTCAGAGTGGGAAAAAAAGGGAGAGAGGGAGAGAGAGAGAGAGAGAGACCGACCCGTGATGGGAGAGAACCATGCTCAGCTGCCACCTGCAAACCCCAACTGGTGATCAAGCCCACAACTCAGGCATGTGCCCTGAACTGGAATCAAACCATGACCTACTGGCTTACAGGTGGATGCTCAGCCTGTTACAATGTAATACATTTTATTTTAAAATATATTTTATTGATTTTTCACAGAGAGGAAGGGAGAGGGATAGGAAGCTAGAAACATCAATGAGAGAGAAACATCGATCAGCCGCCTCCTGCATGCATCCCACTGGGGATGTGCCCACAACCAATGTACATGCCCTTGACCGGAATCGAACTTGGGACCCCTCAGTCCGCAGGCCGACTCTCTATCCACTGAGCCAAACTGGTTTCGGCTTATTTTATTTTTTACTTGCAGGATGGGAGAAAGTGGGTCCTTTTTATCAAGAAAATTATAGCATCATTTGACAAAAAATAAAATATTATGAAATATATAAATAATGTATACTTTGAGACCCTTTTGTAAGTATAGTTAATATAAATCTACCACTAAGCCAGCAATTTTAATAGGAAGGTATGGGGCATATCATAATTCAATCAATCTTTGTGGACCATTGCACTGGGTTCTGAAGTCTTTGAGAGCAGGGACTAGAACTTGTTCACCTCTTTGTCTCCAATGTCAAATACAGAGCCTCTCATAAAACAGAAAATACTGACGTCAAAGGGAATCAGTTGCTGATCAGCCATTTACCGTTTGTATAACCTTGGCTTAATCATATCCCCTGAGCCTAAGTTTTATTACTTCTAAAATATAGTTGGTTCCTGGATAATTGTACAATTCTAAAAAGATACAGATGTTTCCCTTATGAAGCATATCATCTGATGTAAGGAAGACATACCTGTGATAATATTCATCCTTCCATGCTCACAGAGTTCACATGAAGGTCAAAGGAGCTACAGCATGCGTTTTACAAATTATAAAACCAAAGTTTGGCCTTATACTTTTGATCATCTGTCTATCAGTCTGGTTTCTTTCTATTGTAAGAGATAGAAATCCAACTCCAAGTAGCTTAGGAGGTAAATGAATGTATTCAACGTATATAGGTAACTTCCAGTGTCAGGGTCTGAGGAAGTGGCGGCAGGCACCATGTGTACCATGTCTGGCAGGCGAAAGTAGCAAGAAGAAGCCCTGAAGCATGCCAAGAAGCAGGCCAAAGAGAGGGACAAGGGATATAAGGGATTCAAGGAAAAGCAAAAAGAGGAGCAGAAGATATTTGAGGAGCTAAAAGAGAAGGCAGCAGGGAAGGGTCCCCTGGCCACAGGTGGAATGAAGAAATATGGCAAAGGTGAGCTGTTCCTTATGTCTGGGGCAATAGTGATCCTTAATTCCATTCCTGTTTTAACATCTGGACTTCCTGTCATAACATCTCTTGCCATCTATAGCTAGAATGAAGTGTTGTCTTGGAGCCTGCTGTATATTTAAGAACAAACTTTTGTGGGGGAAAAAATCATGCAGTGTCTCATCTCTTCAGATCTCACTGCCATTTCATCCTTAGCAGTGAGGTCAGAGTAAATCTAGCCCAGAATCCTCTCAAAGTGTAGTCTTCAGTTTTTGTTCTATCTGGAATTCTGTACTGCCTGTAATTAAACAAACTCGTTTTTTTTTTTAAATAAAGTATATAGGGTAACTCTTTGAATCAAGAAAGAGAAAAGGGAAGGAAGGAAGAAAGGAAGGAAGGAAAAAAGGGAAAAAAGGAAAAAAGGAAGGAAGGAAGGAAGGAAGGAAGGAAGGAAGGAAGGAAGAAAGGAAGGAAGGAAGGAAGGAAGATTGCAAAAACAGGGCAGGTCTAGGAATCTCAGGTATGAAATTAGGGTCTCAGTGTCATGGGTCCTCTTTTTTCTCTCTTCTTTTTCTCCTGCCCCTCTCTCCCATTGGCTTCTTTATTAGATTCCTCCTCTCAGGCTTTTCTATTTGGTGGAGAAAATAGCCTCTGGCACTCTTAGAGTCATATCTTTATAGTTCTTTGATATCCTTTATCTTTACTTGACTAGACTTCACCATCTCCTGCTGAAAAATCCTGAGGTAAGACTGATTGCATGTAAAGATGCTCATCACTGGGCCACCACTGGATCATGTTGTTAGGTTGTTATGATGGTCTCAGGTAGGTCACATGCTCACTCATTTTTATAAGAAACTAGAGGCCCAGTGCATGAAGATTCATGCACTGGAGGGGGGGCGGTCCTTCAGCTCAGCCTTTCCCCTCTCACAGACCAGGAGCCCTCAGTGGTTGGGAGGTGACCCAGCAATCAGGGGAAGTGATGCCCCATCACATCTCTGCCACTGCCACTGCCAGCAATGCAAGCCTCGGGCAGCCCTAAGCAGCTGGGCAGCCGCTATTTGAGGCTTGCCTGTGCCTCAGGCCAGCCTTGGGAGGCTGTGGGGCTGAGGAAACTGGGGGACTCCAGAGGCAGGTGGGGCTGAGAGGACGGGGCGCAGCCATCTTGTGGCTGTGGATGCCGCCATCTTTGAGGGTGGAACAGTCAATTAGCATATTCCCTCATTTATTGGCTGTGGGCACCACCATCTTTGTGATAGCTTGAGGGTCAAATAGCATATTCCCTCTTTATTATATAGGATGAGGCTGATCCTTGGCCAGTATTGCTCAGTTTGGTTGGGGGTCAGCCCATGCACCCAAAGATTGACGGTTTGATTCTGGTCAGCGCACATGCCTGGGTTTCAGGCTTGCCGAGACAGCCAATCAATGTTTCACTTTCATATAGATGTTTCTCTCTCTCCCTCTCCCTTCCTCTTTCTCTAAAATTCAATAAAAATTATTTTTAAAAGACCAAAAAAAAAAAAAAAGAGGGGGGGTGGCTGGCAAAATATCTTGAGCAGACAAAGGCAATAATTACTACAATATCATAGCTTCATTTGCTTAATGTTGTATCTATTAAAATACTAATTTATTTGTAGAAAGGATAAGATTTTCTGCTTCTTTTACTCTGATTATCTTTGCAACAAGAGTGTACTATATAATTTTCAGGGCCTAGTGCAAAATAAAAATGAGGGGTCCCTTGTTTAAAAAGCAGAAAAAAAAGTATAAAGGTACTAAAACATACAATTTTTGTCTTTAAAATATTTAATTACCTATAAAACATAGGATAATAACAACACAAAATAAAAGAAAAAACCTTGGAAATTGTAAAAAAAAGTTTTGGTGTAATAATGTTATATAATACAATAAATGATAATACATCTGATGGGGCTAAGGTTATATCCCTATTACTCATAAGTTGAAAATATTGCCGAGACCGGTTTGGCTTAGTGGATAGAGCATCAGCCTGCAGACTGAAAGGTCCCAGGTTCGATTCCAGTCAAGGGTATATACCTTGGTTGCGGGCACATCTCTAGTAGGGGGCGTGAAGGAGGCAGCTGATGGATGTCTCTCTCTCATCGATGTTTCTAACTCTCTATCCCTCTCCCTTCCTCTTTGTAAAAAATCAACAAAATATATTTTTAAAAAAGAAAATATTAGAAGTTGAAAATGTGTTTAATCATTTAAACCAAACATCACAGCTTAGCCTATACTACATTAAACATTCTCAGAACACAACATCCAAAACCACAGGCAACACAGTACACTGTGGAGTTATTGGTTGTTTACCCTTGTGATTGTGAGACTGACTGGGAGCTGCAGCTCACTTTTTCTGCCCAGCATCATAAATGAATACTGTACTGCATACTGCTTGCCCGAGAAAAAAATAAAAATTTGAAGTACGGGTTTTTCCTGAATGCCTATCACTTTCACACCATCATAAAGTTGAAAAATCCTAAATGGAACCATCATAAGTCTGGGACTGGTTGTACATTATTAATACGATATGGTAATTCATTAAAAAAACTTTCTCACTTTTCTATAAATTAATTTATTAAGTCACCAAAATGTATACTTTCAGCCACTATTTCAATTGCAGTAATTGAAATTGATGTTCGTTGCTCTTGGCAAATTCAAGATTGCAGATAATTTTTTAGTTGGACAACATTGAATAATTTCTGATTAGTTAGTTCTAAATACAGATTTTAGTACAACTAAAACTGATATGTTTTGCAGAACATTTTTTCTAAGATTTAACTCTTCATACAAATCATTTTCATGTAAGTCTGAATTTATTTTTAAAAATAAATTTATAACATGGCATTTTAATGTTTCCTGTGACATTTTCTGTAACTTGTTGTGGGTGTAGAAACAACTGAAAGTGTTTTCATGATTTGTATTTAAGTCAACATGGCTGTTTATGCATTCTATTGCTTTATCTTGAATTATAAGAAAAATTAATTTAAAAAATTTCTTCCCCATTAATAATTAATTCATGTGAAGCTTCAAATAAAATAGTGCTCTTTAAATTTAATTTCTTTTAACAAGCCTGGTGATATTTTCTTTGCAATGTTGCTGCAATTTTCAAATGCAGAAATTCTAAGCACTTTAAAGAATATTAATAATTACCTGATATGTTTTATTGCAGTGCCCATGTGTATGATTTCATTTGGTAATAATTCACTGACCAAGTTTACTGCCTGAGCTCTTGCAATCCCTGCTGAGAGATTTCATATTTGCATAGATGCTGTAGGGGTGGGGTTCCAAGATGGGCAGGCAAGCTGACCTCCCATTGCAGGTCTCAGTGCCCCATGAAGAACCCCTCATTTTCCCATGCCATAGCCATTGTCACCACCACTGCTTCTTCTGCTACTGCCATCACTATAGCTACCTATCTGGCCTTAATTACTCTCTTAGAGCCCTGCAAAGCCCCAGACTTCCCTAAGCTAGGAAGTGGGTCTCAGGGAGCCAAGTCCAATGCTCAATGTGCTCCCTTGTGAGCCTGAGTTTGTGGTGTGAATGCTGCTGCCAAGCACATCTCCTATGTTCATGCCCATCCTCCACTGTGCCAAAAGTCTTAAGAATTTCATGATGATAACAGTACAACAAACATGTCAAACTCAAAGGCTAACACAGGCCAAATAAACAAGATTTAAATTTATGTGGACCACAAAAAAAGAGAAGCTTCAATTTTCATAGAAATGTAGGTTTATTTCGATAGAGACACACTGAATACAAGGGTTGAAATAAGTGAATAATCGTTAACATAAAATAATAGAACATTTTAATAAAAATTAATATTTTTTCTTGAACATTAACTTACCAGACACTGAATAACTGCGCAAATTAATAAGCATAATCCAAATAAACCTATTTTTCTTGTTCTCCGAAAGAGAAATATTCCTATTGTGCACACCACACAAGTCAGTCCAAGGCTAATGATGTGGCAATGGTTGCTAAAATATTTGCTGCTAGTATTAGTGGAGAGAAATGGTGCGCCTGTTCATAAGACAAGTAAAAGAAATGAATGCAACATGATTATAATAATCAGTCATTAGCAAATGTTATAGTTTGTTATTAATAATTAGGATATTGTAAAAATTAAGTTACAAAATTTTCATTAAAACATTTCTTACATGCCATTATATTGGCTGGGCCACGAAAATATTTGTTGTGGCCAACACGTGGCCCATGGGTTGCAAGTTTGACATGCTTGCACTACAACATTAAAGCAAGTGTGGTGTCCCTGGTGAGACTAGAGTTGTTTTTTGTTTGTTTGCTTGTTGTTTGTTTTGTTTTTCTACACAGGTCTTATGCACATAAAGCCTGTCTTGCTTGCAAGATATGTGCTCACTTTGGAAAAGAAGTTCCCTGTTTATTCTCTGAACAAGTAGTTGCTCAAAAGTGCTTAAGAAATGTTGAAAAAAAACATGAAAAAATACTCTACTTGGATTTTTCTTAAATACACTTGCCTACATGCACACACATACACACACCACATCCTAAAACAAAAATATCATGAAGCAACGCCTCACTATGTGTGATCCACTGTTCTTTTTCAAAATTCTGGTCCTGACCCACTAAAGAAATACCATTTCCTTGAAATATGACCAACTCATCCTGATTTGCTTAGGACTTTTTTGGTTTTAGCACTGTGAGTACTATGTCTCAGAAACCCTCCCACCTCCACCCCATTTCAGTTCTGAGAAAAGCAGGGTGAGTGGCTGCCCTGCCTTCATGTCTCTACTCTATTATATGTCTACAACCCCCTTTCCTTGTCTTGATGTCTTTTCAAGCCATAGCTTGAAGGCTTGGCCTAAGCAGTACATCTTCTCTGTGACACTTTCTGGCACTTCCAGATGTAGGTAACTGCTCTTTTCTTTCTGCTCCAATAGAACACTTGGTATCACTTTTATAGAATTTACTACATTGCCCCTTAGTTGCTTTTTCACATTAAACAAGGACTTCTTATGGCAGAAAGTGAGGTTCTTATTCATCCCTGTTTTCTTTCTGCCTAACACAGTGCTTGGTACATAATGAGTTACCAATAAACATTTATTGAAAAGAGGAGTGAAGCACTGGATGTAAAACTGCTCTTTATCAAGAGGATTGGAAAACTGAACTGAGCACCAATGGTCAATAATCCTTCACTTTGTTAGAAAATCAGATTGGATAGTCTTGGCTTCCTTCAGAAACACTGAACAAATTGACCCACCCTCTAAATGTTGGGAGTAAGTTCAATTAATTCGTTATGTACTACATTCCTTATTTCACCCTAGTCCTCTTTTACTTAATGGGATGTGTTTTATTTAAACTAGATATAGGAAATCCATTATAGCCAGCAAACAAAATTGCTTTCTTTAAATAACAGGTTTCAGTATCACAGGGCATAGTTATAGAACTGAAATGTTGGAAACACAACACTATTATTTGCATATGACACATTAAGACTTTTTCTAACCATATTGATGTCACTGTATGTTGAGTTTGAAGAATAGAGGTAGAAGATTAAAGTTTAGATTTAGACTTAGTGAAAAAAAATAAGTTTTATTTGAAAATTACCTAATACTGACATAAGGCTGATGGATACAATCAGTTTATTTAGTGTGATGAAAATATCCTGGTTGAAAGGCTTTGATTCTATTGAATAAAATGAAATAGTGAATGCCTTGGTTTACACAAAGAAATTCAGCTTTGTGCACTGAAATGTATGATAGTATAGATTATAGCTTGGTTTAATGACTGACTGTAAAAGTGTTACTTTAGAGTTCAATATTGTTATGATTTACAGTGTTGAAAAAAATTAAATATATGATACTAGAGGCACAGTGCACGAAATACATGCATGAGTAGGGTGCCTAGGCCTGGCTGGCAATCAGGACCTATCTGTAGGGTGACGGATGAGGTGACTGGGGGCTGCCACTGGTACCCACCTTGGCCTGGTGCCACCCACTTGCTGACCCTGCCCCCTGATGCTGCCACTGTCACCGGTCACCTCCCTCTGTGGGGTGACTTGAAGGGCAAGCAGGGGAACAACCCTGCTGGCACCAGCCTTTGTTGGCCTAGGGCCTGCAGGCTGGGGCCAGCCCTGCACTGAGCTCAGTGCGTGTTATAACGACCAGTCGTTCCACCAGTTGTTCTGCTGTTCAGTCGATTTGCATATTAGGCTTTTATTATTAGGAATAAGAGCTCTTTGTGTAACCTGAGGCAGTATGGAAATTTGCAGTGGTTAACTTCTTTAAAATATTTCTCATGTTATACTCTAAGCTGTTACTGGACTATTGCAATGACTCTGATGCTAACTACCCAGAGTTAGGCCAAACTTCATAAGTTAAAGGTACAATCTTCCCTAGACTGTTTTCACTTTAGACATCAGCTACCTGCTTGGGGGTTCCCATGCTATGAACACTTCTAACCAACTAGCTGTTAATTTAGGATTTTCCACTGCCCTATCATGTTCAATAATTACCAGAATAATTCAGAAAACTCTAGTAGTTTTATAATAGCTAAAAGGATACACATCAAGACCAGCCAAAAAAGGAGATACATATGGCAAGATCTTGAAGGGTTCCATATAAGAAGCTTCCATTAACAGGCATTCCTTGGGTTATGTTGGAGATCTGTTCCTCTGGCACAGTGTAACTCAATTTTCACCGTAAGTCAGAACCCACCTACATAAGCATCTACGTCACTCACATGGAGTACATACACAGCAGTAATGAAGTGAAACAGTAAAAAAAAGTCAAAAGATAACAATTCCTGACCTTTACTTGTGGTAAATAAATAATAAAAACATAAAGCATATATGTACATACATTTAAATGATGGAACTTTTTTTAAAAAATAAATACTCTAATGGGAGATGGCGACGTAACCACGAAACAATATAAGTTGAGTCTGACGTAACCCAAAGACTGCCTGTACTTATGAGTATCTCTATATATAAAAGCCTAAGTGACCTGAATGACCAAACAACCAGTTGCTATGATGCACACTGACCACGAGGGGGCAGACGCTCAATGCAGGAGCTGCCCTTAATGATCAGTGTGTTCCCATAGCCAACCTCCCCCAGCTGGCCAACCCCCCTGTGTTCCATTCCCCTAACCAGCAGGCCTCAATCAGACCACCACCTGCCTGCTGCAGTGGCAGTGCAGTGGTGATGGAAGGAGGAGCAGGGAAGGCGAGGAACCATGTGGTGGTGGAGCACTGACAGTGGTGGCACTGGCTCCTGGCATCCATTCCTTCCATGCCTGGACTGACAACTGTCACCTCCTCTCCAGCCCAGCCCTGATCAATCTGGTTCCAATTGGCCTTTATTGCAGGTCAGGCCTAGTGACCCCACTCATGCATGAATTTCATGCATTGGGCCTCTAGTAGTTTTATAATAGCTAAAAGGATTCTCAAGACCAGCCAAAAGAAGAGATACATATGGCAAGATGTGGGAGGGTCCATATGAGAAGCTTCCATTGTCTTTTCCCAGTTGAGTCAAGATGTGTCATTTTTCCCACCAACTTACACCAAATACAAAAATAAACTCAAAATGGATACAGGACTTAAACATTAGATGGGAAACCATAAAAATACCAGAGGAATCCACAGGCAGCACAATTTCAGACATATGCTGAAAGAACTTCTTCACTGACACTACTCCAAAGGCAATGGAAGCTAAAGAAAAAAATAAATAAATGGAACTACATCAAAATAAAAAGCTTTTGCACAGCAAAAGAAACCATCAACAAAACAACAAGAAAGCCCACTGTATGGGAGAGCATATTTGCAAATGTTATCACTGATAAAGGTTTAATCTCCAACATCTACAGGCAACTTATACAACTTAATAAAAGGAAGATAAATGATCCAATAAAAAAATGGGCAATGAAGCTAAATAGAACCTTTTCAAAAGACAACAGAAGGAAGGCCAAGAGACACATGAAAACATGTTCAAAATCACTAATTATCTGAGAGATGCAAATCAAAATGACAATGTGATACCATCTCACACCTGTCAAAATGGCAATCATCAACAAATCAACAAATGACAAGTGTCGGCAAGGATGCGGAGAAAAAGGAACCCTCGTGCACTGCTGGTGGGAATGCAGACTGGTGCAGCCACTGTGGAGAACAGTATGGAGTCTCCTCAAAAAACTAAAAATGGAACTCCCATTTAACCCAGAAATCCCACTCTTAGGAATATATCCTAAGAAAGTAGAAACACCAATCAAAGATTTATGCACCCCTATGTTCATAGCAGCACAATTTACAATAACTACAATTTAGAAACAGCGTAGGTGCCCGTCAGCAGATGAGTGGATCAGAAAACTGTGCTACATCTACACAATGGAATTCTATGCTGCCATTAAAAAGAAGGAATTCTTACCATTTGCAGCAACCTGGATGGAACTGGAGAGCCTTATGCTAAGTGAAATAAGCCAGTCAATGAAGGAGAAATACTACATGATATCACTCATTGTGGATAATAAAGAACATTATAAACTGATGAACAAAAGGATAGATACAGAGGCAGTAAAGCATCAAACAGACTGTCAAATTACAGCAGGAAGGTTAAGGAGAGATGGGGTAGATAAGAGATCAACCAAAGGACTTGTATGCATGCATATAAGCATAACCAATGAACACAAGACACTGGAGGGTTGGGGTAAGCCTGGGAAGGGGGAGTCAATGGGAAGATATGTATACATGTAACACAATAATAAAAAAAAAAGATGTGTCATTTTCCTAGCACATCAGTGTGGAACAATATTCACAGAGTATTGTTAACCAGGGAAGATCACCTAAGCTTCAGCTTCCAGACTTTTTACTGAAAGTCCATTATATAAGCATGACTGATTGGGTCACTGGTCATGTAATGAAATTCAATGTGCAGCTACCCATTCCTCCCCAGAGATCACTTACCATAATACTCTCCAGGTGCCTCCATGCTGTCTTAAAGAGATCCTTCTTTTTGCCCGACCACTGTGGCTAAGTGGTTGATCATTGACATATGAACCAGGAAATCACAGTTCAATTCCCAGTTAGGGCACATGCCTTGGTTGCAGGCTTGATTCATGAAGGAGGCAGCCAATCAGTGATTCTCTCTCATCATTGATGGTTTTTTCTCTCTCTCTCTCTCCTCTCTGAAATCAATAAAAATATATTTTTAGAAAGAGATCCTTTTTACTGCTGCATAGTATTCCATTATGTAAATGTACCACAGCTTTTTAAACCACTCATCTATTGATGGGCACTTGGGCTCTTTATAGATCTAGCTATTATAAATAGGCCAGTTATGAACATAGGGGTGCATACATTCTTTCTGATTGGTGTTTTGTGATTCTTAGGATATATTCCTAGATGTGGGATCACTAGGTCAAATGGCAGTAACATTTTTTTTAAGGAAATGCCATACTGTTTTCTATAATGGTTACACCACTCTGCATTCCTACCAGCAGTGTACTAGGGTTCCCTTTTCTCCCCATCATCACCAGCACTTGTCAGTTTTTGATTTGTTGATGGTAGCCATTCTGGCAGGTATGAGGTGATACCTCATTGTCATTTTAATTTGCATCTCTCTGATGATTAGTGACTTTGAGTATTTTTTCATGTCTTTTGGCTATCTGTATGTCCTCATTGGAGAAATGTCTATTTAGGTACTTTGCCCATTTTTAAAATAAGTTAGTTATATGAGTTCTTTATATATTTTGGGCTCCCTTTTTATTTTGTTTATGATTTCTTTTGTTGTTCAGAAGCTTTTAATTTTCAGGTAGTCTCATTTGTTTATTTTCTCCTTTGTTTTCCTTGTCTCAGGAGATATATCAGCAAGAATATTGCTTTGAGAGATGTCTGAGGTTTTGCTGCCTATAGTTTCTTCTAGGATGTTTATGGTTTTACAATGTACATTTGTGTCTTTTATCCATTTTGAGTTTATTCTTGTGTATGGTGTAAGTTGGTGGTTTAGCTTCATTTTTTTTGCATGTACCTGTCCAATTTTCCCATAACCATTTATTGAATAGACTATCTTTACTCCACTGTATGCTCTTGCTTCCTTTGTCAAATATTAATTGAGCATAATGACTTGGGTTGATATCTGGGTTTTCTGTTCTGTCCCATAGATCTAAATACCTGTTCCTGTGCCAGTACCAGGCTGTTTTGATTACAGTGGTTTTGTAGTACATCTTGATACTCAGTATTGAGATCCCTCCAATTTGGAGCTTCTGTATCTGCTCTTTCTTAAAAAATAACCAGCCTAGCATAATCTTTATGCCTGTGGATGAAAAAAGTAATCCCACAGGGTGATCTGATCATAAATTCCTGAGTATATCATGGTGGGTAGTCATGTCCCAGGCATACAACTTCTTTATTAAAATAATTATCATTTCCTTAAGCAAGTTGTGTTCATTTTGTATTTGCATATAGTTTAGCATACCTTTGAAATGCCTTTTTCAGATCCTTTTTTTCTAAGATGTAACCATCTTCAAAAAATCAAATAACATTAATCATCCTGTAATCCAATCCTGTCTTGCTTTCTCCCACCTTTATGTAATTTTCCTTATATGCCCTTCTTAATGTTAAATGCATAAAGGAAACTGCAAAGACGATTATTCTTCAGAGCATTTGAAATTTTGCTCCCTGGCATATGTCATCAGTTTGGATCTAATAAATTTTATAAAATTTCTCTACAGCTTTGGATGTTTCTTATGGTGACATCCCAAAGAGGCATGTTTTTGGATTGGCAAATTCTGCTTCCCTTCAATACCTTAGTTAACCTCAGAGCTTCTGACATTAGACTGCCTAGGTTCAAATCCCCGCTCTTTCACTCATTAGTGTCATGACATTGGGCAAGTTACTTGGCCTCTCTTTGCCTCAGTTTTTCTATTTATAGAACAGTGATAATAGTAACATTTACCTCATAGGGTTTTAGTGATAATCCAAATAAATAATATATGTAAAATGAACAAAAATGTTGTTGCATAACAAGAGTCATTTAATGTTATTAATTTTCTTTCAATCTGAACATAATGCATGTTTCGTACAGTAGCTTAAGACAGTTGCTTCTATGTAACTAAAGGATTCTTTTGAGAATAGCAAGCCTAAACTTTATTATTTTTAAGTTATGAATGTAGGCAACAAATCACATATAGAAATCCCAGGGAAGCAAAATGACTTGCCTAAGATCACATAGTAAGTAGCATGATTGTGATTGAAATCTCCATTGCATTTTTCCAAACCAAGAGCTCTATTTACCACACTGTAGTGCATCAGATTGAATGCATTTATAATAAATTCAAAGTAGCATTCCCTTAGAAATGTTGGGAAAGAGAAGTAGAAAATGACTGATATGCCGAATAGAACTCAACCTAGAGGTGTCTTCTCTAGAAATATACAAAAAAGCAGGCCTCAATTTCTTCAAATGTGAGTTTATGTGCATATGTAAGTTCTCTTCAGATTTCATGGTGAGTATATGTTTATTTACTTTATTTTTTGCTATGTTTCTTTAAATTGATTTTTCTTTTTCTTGAAACATTATTATTATTATTATTATTATTATTGTTATTTTTTGCTTTGGTTGTTGACAGATTTATTTTCAATTCAGTACAGCTCACTGAATTACAAAGGAAAATAATGATCATGAAAATGTTACAGTACACCCACATAGCCCTTCCACCTGGTTGCTTTATCCTTCTAAACAGGCACCACCCCAGAGTAAACCATGTTGCTCAAAAATAATAATGAAAAAGTGGTAACAGTCTTGTGCAATATCCAAATTCAGTGATTTTCAACCTTTTTCATCTCATGGACATATAAACTAATTACTAAAGTTCTGTAACATACCAAAAATATACAGTAAAGCTTCAATATTACAGAATAATTTGGGCAAGGGGGTGTTCGTTAAAGCTGAAAGTCCATTATATAATAAAGTAAGTTTTCCAAATGCGTATGTTAAAAAGTTGACAAATTAGTTTACCTATTTTTACTTATGTAGATATGTTTGTGTAATTAAAATTATGTATCAGTACAAGAAGTTTAATTTCACAGAAAAGTTTCCTATCTATATTCCTATCCTTTTAAATTTATACTGAATAGGCCTAGTAAATGTGTGCATTCACCAGTCACTGTGAGTAAACAAATGCACACCACTAGGATGTGGCATAGCGCACGTGTAACATCAGTGGCTCACATTAAAACTGCTGCAGAATGTCTTGCTAGGGGACAATAGAACCAATTACTGCTTGTGATTCAGTGTGATTTGGTGAAAATCATTTGCCGAATTTTGTTTATGAGCGTTGATTCTTGGATTTAAACATGTAGACTGTAGTTGTAGCTATGTAATATTTATTTATGTCAGTAAAGTTACTATAGTGTTTTTTCCAATATATGGCCTATTTGCTTAAATTTGTTAAAAATAATAGTGCATTAGTAGCACAAAAATTACCTGTTAATTTAATTATAAGAAAATCTTCATTAAAAGCATTTTAAAATGAGCAGGCTGTCAATTTTTACATATAACATATGGACCAAAAATTCTGTCCATTAAATCAATGTCCACAAATTCAAGGGTTTACTGTAATATATTTTTTACTGATCTGACAAAAATATTGGTATAATTTTGATTTATTTGCACTAGATGGATATTGTTATGTTGGCCATTTTCATTTTTTTTATTTGACAATCTAAGGGAAAAGAGATCAGTACTCTTGACTAAATGGTCAGGTATCGCGTTTTAAAAATTCTTGCAGCACACCAGTGGGCTGCAGCATGCTGGTTGGAAATTGCTGTTCTAAGTTAAATGCTGTTTTGAATGGTTTTCATGGGGTGTAGTGATGAAGGCTGACATGATCTTGTGATAACAAGGCAGCAACTTCAAAGTGGATTCTGTGGAATACAGGTCCATCTGAAATACTAATAAGTATTCCATAAAAATAAGCTGTGTGTGTGTGTGTGTGTGTTTTACGGAAAAGTATGCTTGAACAAGTCTGAGTTAAAACTTTATAAAAAATATTTCTTAACTTCCCAATACCTTTCATGTGCCATGGAACACATGTTCAAAAACACTTTGGGAAACATTACATCAAGATCTTGATAGTGCAAAGGTTCTTAAATTGGAGTATAAATTTTTTAGCCTATTTTTTTATTAAGGTAAATGTAGATTCATAAGCAGTTGAACAATACAGAAAAATTCTGTGTAACCTTCATCCAATTACACCAATGGTAATATCTTTTAAAAAATATGTATTTTTGGCTTCGTGGCAGCAAGATGGCGGCGCTGCAGCAGGACAGTGAGTGTGGTGTGCAGCCGGTGGGGCTCGTGGCCGAGGCCGACCCACTGCCCGCTTTAGGTGTCCCCGTGTGCTTAGAGGTGTATGAGAAGCCAGTGCGGGTGTTCTGTGGACACGTCTTTTGCTCTGCATGCCTGCGGGAATGTCTGATGCCGAAGAAGCCTGTCTGTGGGGTATGTCACAGCCCTGTGGCACCTGGTGAATGAACCGTGGAGCTCGAGGGACAGATTGAGAGCATAGAGACATCTTGCCATGGCTGTCATTTCTTCCTATCTAAGATCTGGGCCCACGTGGCTACCTGTTCCAAATACCAGAATTACATTATGGAAGGTGTGAAAGCCACCACCAAGGATGTGTCCCTTCAGCCAAAGAATGTCCCAAACCGTTATACCTTTCCTTGTCCTTACTGACCCAAGAAGAGCTTTGATCAAGAAGGACTTGTGGCCGAAACCGGTTTGGCTCAGTGTGTAGAGCATAGGTCTGCGGACTGAAAGGTCCCAGGTTCGATTCCGGTCAAGGGCATGTATCTTGGTTGTGGGCACATCCCCAGTAGGGGGCGTGCAGGAGGCGGCTGATCGATGTCTCTCATCGATGTTTCTAACTCTCTGTTCCTCTCCCTTCCTCTCTGTAAAAAATCAATAAAAAAAATATATTTTTTTAAAAAAAGAAGGACTTGTGAAATACTGCAAGTTACCCCATAGGACGGACACTAAATCTGTGGTTTGTCCAATATGTGCTTCAATGCCCTGGGGAGACCCCAACTACCGCAGCACCAGCTTCATCGTGCACATCCAGCAGCGGCACCAGTTTTCTTATGATACCTTTGTGTATTACAATGTTGATGAAGAGGACATGATGAATCAGGTGTTGAAATGCTCCATCATCTATCAATCAGTGAGCAAGGCTTCTACTGTCCATCTAGAGTTCCTGAGCTTCCATTACATGTTATGTGTGAAATCTTAAACATACAACAGACCTGGCAGTGGTGTTAGGACAGGGTCACTTCTAACAGGAAAGCAGGTTCCCAGGTCAGAGCCCTCCTTTCTTTTGGGCTCTTCCCCTACAGTTAAACCGGTTTGTCACATCTTGTCCTTGATTGCTCCTCGGCTACTTCCTGAGGTTTCTGCTGCTTCTTTCTGAAGAAAACCCAGCCTCTCCAACTGTCTTTGTTTCACTCTTGTTCTTCTCACCCAGCATTCTTCTCTCAGGTCCTTCAAGCCAGCCGGGACCTTTTGTGCGTCATGAATAGCACAAATAAGATAAGTGTCTCCTCTCCTCCTCCCTGAGGTGTGTGAGCTCTGGCAGGAGTGCATCTGATCACTGGTGGAAGTCCTGTGCTGAGCAAGTTCTTGTTAGTTGCCAGAGTTGCCAGAGCTGCCAGAGCTGGAGTTACCTCCCAGGAACCCTTTTAAAAGTCCTGCAGGGGTGAATGTTCTGGGTTTAGCATGGTCTGAAGTTTTGATTAGTGATATTTTGCTGCCACTCCTGCACACCCTTAGAATATACTGGATCATCTTGGTCTAAATTTGAAGGGAAATATGAGTAAAACCTTCCTATGAGGGAACTGAAGAGAATGTGTCCGTCTCACTGGTGGTACTAAGAAACTGCTTTCCTTGTATTAAGTGCAATTCATGTATTTCTAATATGATGGTTTTCAAGAAAGTGAAATTTGTTATGTTCTGGCTTTTAAAAGGTGAAATATAAATAAATTTCATAATTTATCATATATATATATATATATAATTCATTTCAGAGAGGAAGGGAGAGGGAGAGAGAGAGATAGAAACACCAATGAAAGAGAATCATTGATCTGCTGCTCCTGCATGCCCCTTACTGGGGCCTAAGCCCACAACTCTGGCATGTGCTCTTGAGCAGAATTGAACCAGGAACGCTTCAGTGTGCAGGCTGACACTCTATCCATTGAGCCAAACCAGCTAGGGCACAATGGTAACATCTTGATTTCAGCCAGGAAGGGAGAGGAAGAGAGATAGAAACATCGATGATGAAAGAGAATCATTGATCAGCTGTCTCCTACACATCCCACAATGGGGATTGAGCCCCCAACCTGGGCATCTGCCCTGACTGGGAATCAAACTGTGACCTTCTGGTTCATATGACAATGCTCAACCACTGAGCCACACCAGCCTGGTGAACTTATTACTTCTTTATTTCCACTGCTGTTACTGAAATTGAGCACTTCCTTCAATTATCAACATAAGTTAAAAAAACACCCACAATTATATTAGCAGTACCTGGCACTTTTTCATTGATAGAAATCTCATTTACTTCTTGCAGATATATCAAAATATCATGATCATCACTGGTTCAAAATTAGAATAGTGATTAAACCTGCCAATAGATCTTGTTACTTAATATTTTAATGAAGATGCATTTTACTAGGTCACAATTTTTAAATAGTTTGATAGTGATAATTAAATACATTAGTTTTTTTGTAACCCTATGCATTTTATTTATTTATTTATTTATTTATTTACTTACTTACTTACTTACTAGAGGCCCAGTACACGAAATTCATGTGGGGGGGGGCGGGCAGGAGTGTCCCTCAGCCCAGCCTGCACCCTCTCCAGTCTTGGAAACCTCTCACAATCCAGGACTGCTGGCCCACAACCACTCATCTGCCTGCCTGCCTGATTGCCCCTAAATGCTTCCCTGCCAACCTGATTAACACCTAACTGCTCCCCTGCTGGCCCAATTGCCCCTAACTGTCCTCCCCTGCAGGCCTGGTCACCCCCAACTGCCCTCTCCTGCTGGCCTGGTCACCCCCAACTGCCCTCCCCTGAAGACCTTGTCCCTCCCAACTGCCCTCCCCTACTGGTCTGGTCACCCCTAACTGTACTTCCCTGCTGGCCTGATCACCTACAACTGTCCTCCCCTGCTAGCCATCTTGCAATGGCCATCTTGTGTCCACATGGGGGTGACCATCTTGTGTGTTGGAGTTACATATATTTTTATTGATTTCAGAGAAGAAGTGAGAGGGAGATAGGAACATCAATTATGATGGAGAATCACTGATTGTCTGCCTTCTGCATGCCCCCTACTGGGGATTGAGCCTGCAATCTGGGCATGTACACTTAATCAGAATCTAACCCAGAGCCTTCAGAGCCTAAGCTGATGCTCTACCCACTGAGCTAAACTGGCTAGGGCAGTGGTCAGCAAACCGCAGCTCGTGAGCCACTTGCGGCTCAGGAGCCCCAGTTTGCTGCACTGTTGACTAATGAGTTTGCCGACCACTGTCATATACCCCACTTTACCTCTTTGCACACAATATGCCACAATTGCCTAATCCTCACAGCTTTCAACTACACAGTAACATTTAGTCTAGTCCACTGGTTGGCAAACTCATTAGTCAACAGAGTGGCAAATCACGTGGCATGTGGCTTGCGAGCCACAGTTTGCTGACCACTGGGCTAGGGCATATGCATTTTATATGTTTATTTAAAAATGATAGTTTGAGAAAAGTTTCATAAACTTCACCAGACTATCATAGAGTCATCTGTGGTACAGAAAAGAGTTAAGTACCTCTAGTGTAGTCCCCACTTATAAGAGAGCCAGAGAGAAGAAAAACGAATAGACTTTAGTGTCACAGAATAAAAGGGAGGATTTAATTTAAAAACGGAGTGGTCAACAGAGTCAAAGACCACGGAAAGGTCAAGTTAGAAGAAACTTGGATTATTTGAGGGGAGAGTGCCACCCTTATGTAATGAGTGCCCTTAGAAGGTTTTCTGTAGTTTTATGGGTGGAAATTAAGGTATAAGAAATGTAGACAAAAGCATTATACAGAATGGAAGAAGCTTGAACATGCTTACACTATAATTGGGAAGAAACTAGTAAAGAGGAAAAGGCTGAAGTAGAGAAAAGAGGGAGAGGTTATGACTGGATTGAACTGGCTGAGGAGATGGGTGAAGCTGGGATCCAAATTACAGGTGAAGGATGTATCTTTAAAGTTGGGAAAATTCTTTCTGTGAGAGCAAGAGAGGGAAACTACATAGAAGAATTAATGACAGGATGGCAACTGAAAGGTATAAAAGAAGGAGCTGAGCAAAGAGTTGAAAAGAGTTTCATAAGCTTCATCAGACTATCAAAGGGTCTGTGGCACAAAAAATGGTTAAGTACTTCTGGTTTAGTTTGGTTAACCACACTGAAAAGTTCTCTTCCCCAAATCCACAATGGAAATACCCACTATGTGGCTTGGGGTGTCTTCTGGAAGTCCACATAAACATCTGAGATCCAACATCTTCACTATGATTCACTTTTCCTGTACATATTCACAAACATTGCCTCATCACCCATCACAGTACTCCACTTTAGAATGCTGAAATCAGAAATCCTCCCTTCCTCTTCACTGAATTGGATCACTCAGCCCTACTATGACCTGTTCTTGATAGCTGCCTATAACATTTTGATCTGCCTTCCTTTTCCTTCTTATCCACTCAGCCATCACAGCATTCTTTCTAGTGCCCCTCGCCAGCCTTCAATGATACTTTGAGCTTTAGCTGCCAGGTTCTCCCTTCATTCATATACAGGATAAACAATGAAGCCTGTGTAAGGGCAGGAAATGTTTCCCTTTTTCCCTTTTAGGTTATTTGGATGGTCTAATTATGAAATGGTTATGCAATGGATCAATAGGAGAGAAACAAATTTAAATTTGTATGTATAAGCCCCATAAAAATAAGACTCAACATTATTTGCAGATAACATGATACTGTATCTAGAGAACCCTAAAGATTCACACCAAAAAACTACTAGAACTGATAAGTGAATTCAGTACAGTAGCAGGATATAAATTAAATATCCAGAAACTGGTTGTATTTTTATACACCAATAATGAATTGTCAGAAAGGGAAACTAATAAAACAATCTCATTTACAATTGCATTAAAAAACACCTAGGAATATAACTAAGGGAGTAAAAGACCGTTATTTAGAAAATTATAAGACACTGAAGAAAGATAACTAGAAGCATAAATCATGCTCATGGATAGGAGTAATTCAAATTATTAAAATGTCCTTACTACCCAAAGCAATCTACAGAATAAATGCAAAACCTATCAAGATGCCTATGATGTATTTCACAGAACTAAAACAAATAATCCAAAACTTTATATGAAACCACAAAAGGCCCTGAAAAGCATAGCAATCTTGAGAAATGAGAACAAAGTTGGAGGTATCACATTACCTGATATCAAACTATACTATAAGGCTATAATGATCAAATCAGCATGGTACTGGCATAAAAAAAGACACATAGATCAATGAAACAGGATGAAGCACCCAAAAATAAAACCACACCTGTATTGGTCAATTACTATTTGACAAAGGAGATAAGAAAATACAATGAGGTATAGATAAACTATTCAATAAATGGTATTGGAAAAACTGGACAGATATTTGCAAAAAGGTGAAGCTATACCATACACAAAAATAAACTTAAACTGGATTACAGACTTAAATGTAACACTTGAAATGATAAAATTCCTAGAAGAAAATATAGGCAGTAAAATATCAGACATTATTTGTAGCAATATTTTTTGATATATCTTCTCAGGCAAGAGAAACAAAAGAAAAAATAAACAAATGGGACTACATCAAACTAAAAAGATTTTGCACAGCAAAGGAAACCATCCAACAAAATGAAAAGAGTAGTCCATGCTGACTTTCAGATTTCTGGCTTAGGGGACTGAGTAAATAGTGAAGCTCTGATATCTGGGGCAGGATAGGCTGTTAGTTTCCAAGTCAAGAAAGATGACGAGAGAAAAAGCTCCCAGTGAAGATTATTTAACTGATAATATGGGGAAATGCAATTCAGAAGACAAAAACAAAAACAAAAAACAAAAACAAAAAAACCTCTCATAAAGCAAATCATGAGGCCTGGCATTCTTGTCCAGAGATAGAGCCAATAAATGGTGACCATACACTTAGATAACAAAGAGGACATAGAGGGCAAAATGGAGGTCAAAATAAAAGAGAAGCAAGATCCTTAGAATGCTAAAAAAAATTGTCAAGATGATTTGCAAAAACCAAACATACCTGTCACTGGAACTCTTAGTTATTGATAACAACAAAAACCTTTAAAAGGAGTGATATTTTCTAGGGAGGTAATTGTTGTGGATCTTGGGAAGGAAAACCCTATACCTGGAAGCTACATTCAAGAACATAAAGAGAGAAAATGAAGCTCAAAAAAGGCTGAGAATGAAAGAAATATAATCTTAGACCAGGGGTGGAGAATATCTTGCTCGAGGTAGTAAATTGGTGAAGAAGTAACAAGGATTTCTTATACAGCTTTCTTAGCTGTAAATTCCCTATTTCTGGTGATAAGGGTGTTTTCTACCCCCCTGGCATGGGATAGGTACCATTCACGTAGGAGATTTATTTTTTGCTTAGGGGGACAAAGGATGGTCAGGGTGTCCTTCTTGCTCCAGCTACTTCCTAAGTAACTTTAATTCAAAATATCAATATGCCAAACTCGCATATTTTGGGTGTCACATTCTACTCTCCTTCAGCTGGTTCTTACTGCTGCCCCAACATGCAGCCTCATCGTCTTCCCCAGTTTAGTAACGGGACCACAGCCTTTTCTCTCAAGTTTCTATGAGCGTTGTTCTGCCCTTTTCTGGGTTTAGATATACTTCAGGCTGGCATACCACTTAACCTCTCACACTACTTAACCTCTCTGAACCTGGGATCCTGCAACCCGATTTCTCCACCTCGACACTGGCCTCCCCCGTAAGTTCTCTGACTTCCTCTGATTCACCCTTCTTTTTAGACTAGGAGTATATGTATGTGGTTGAAAGTCCCATCTCAGTGCCCTGGGTGCCTGCGTGAGTGATCACTCTTATTGTCTTCAAGAGTTCTACAGCGCCCCCAGTGGTCCTCTGGGCACACTTCAATGCCCGGTGCTTCCTGTCTGTCTTCTCCTAGGGGGCGATGTCTAAGGAAATTGGTCCCAGAAGGCCTTGTGGCAAGACTCCTAGCTGGTCACTGTGACGTCACCCAGTTGCGTGGTCGGAGTTGGTGTTACTGAGGAAAAGGAGGGCGTGAGGTAGGAAAGAGGCCGAGAAAGAGGCCGGGACTTGGCTAGGGCTGGACTAAGACAGAACCGGGAGGCGAGGGGCGCACGGACTGGCAGCCGCAGCTTGTCCCGGCGGCGAGGGTGGCGGCCTGGTGCCCTGTGAGGTGGACGGACGGTTGACTAGGCCTCGGCGGCCATGGCGGCGAATTTTGGAGACTCTGCCGGTGGGTTCCGCCACAACGAGGTGATCAGTTTCATCAACAACGAAGTCCTCACGAACGGGGGCAGCCCTGATTTCTACACGACCCTCCGCTCGCAGTCCTGGAACGAGATCGAGGACCGACTTCAGGCGCTCCTGGCCGACCCGCGGATGCCACGAATGCGCCAGAGGGCCTGCACCTGGAGCGCGCTCGCTTTGGGCGTGCGCGTGGCCGCGAGGCAGCACGAGCATCAGATGCACAGGATCCAGCAGCTGCAGAACCAGGTGGAGAAGCGCAAGACCATTTCCTGGGCTCTGGCTTCTCAGCTACAGCATCTGCGCGGGGAGCGGGACCAGGCGGCCTCGAATCTACAAAGTGTACTGACTGTCCTTCAGCAGACTAGGGCCGAACGTGATATGTTGTGCCAGAGACTGCTCCAGGTGTCCACTCACACCAACCCACTGCCTCAGGTAGTCCAGCCTGTGAGGAGAGACCAGCTGCGTAGGCCCTCCCCATGGCCCGTGAATGCAGAGAGGCAGGACAAGATGGTGACTACAGGAGCACACAGCATGCCACATGTGAAAACCCAGATGGCAGCCCTGGGGGTTAAGCTTTACCTCTCGGGAAACTCAAGTACCTGGGCCCAGTCCATACAACCGCGTCTACCAATACCAGCACCGCATCCATTGCCAGTCCGTGCGCCATTCCCAAAGGGATCTCCATACTTGAAACCTTTACCACCATCACCAATAGTCAGGAAAGCAGAAGTTGCAGTGGCAGGAACTGTGACAGCAGCAGCAGCAGTACCCAAGATACCTCCTCTGAGAATTAACCAAACTGACTTCTGTGCTGCAGTGGGGGCCCAGAAGAAAATGGCTTCCCTGTCTGACCAGAAGGGATATCCAATGATGTCACAGAAGAAATATCTCCTGGGGAACAGCAAGAGCCAGGGTCAAGAAAAAGGTCCAGTGATGCCCCAGGGTTCCTACTCCGTGGGGAACAGAAAGAGCCTTGGTCAGGCCAAAGGTCCAGTGGTGCCCCAGTGGAAGTACTCCCTGGGGAACAGCAAAAGCTATGGCCAAGGAAAAAGTCCACTGATGCCCAAATACCCAGAGAAACAACAGCCTCAGGGACAGAAGGCCAAGCAAGCAAAAGAGGTAAGAGCCTCAGAATTCCAACACCAGGGGATGTCTGCCTCACCCTACAATAGACAGAATTGGAACTGCCCATGGTGTAAAATGATTAATTATTCATGGCGCAAGTTCTGTTATAAATGCAAGAAAGTCCGTGTGGCAGTTCAGAGTGGAGGTCTGCACCCAGGACAAACTCATTTCAAAAAGTAAGTAAAAAAACAAACAAAAACAACTTCATAAGACTCCCTAACTAATGAAACAGTAACTCATTTACCTCACACAAAACTTGAAAACCAAAATTATAGGTAAAATTACATAAAATAATTTATTATCCCATTACCAATTAACCACTTTTTATTATTCTGAGTCCACAGAGTATGTAGATATTTGTATATTTATTTTATACAATTATTTTAACAAAGACTACTTTTGAGTATTATACTTGCTCCCTCCCCACTTAGTCTTTAAATAGAGGATTTCTCCTAATTGAATTTAAGTTCATAGTTGGTGACTTCTGGATGGCTGATGCTAATTAGACATTTGTAGACACTGAAATCTTGAAGCATTTTTTCTCCTTTCTGTTTTCTCTAACCTTCTTTTCCTAAAAATGCCATGTCTTTGGCTGGGAACAGTCCTCTGTTTTTTAGCATTATACGCTACACTGAATTTTAGGAGCACTGCTTTCCCTTGAAAATGCTATTGTTTCTTTATAAATTACTTCAGTGTTCATGTTTGCTTGTCTTTTTTAAGTTTTACAGGTGAAGGCCTGTTTTTGTGTTTCTGAGCCTCACAGAATTTGCTTGTTGCTGAAGAGACACCCCACTGGCTGGAGCAGAGAAGAGTGAGGAGAGGAAGTCAGGGAAGAAGAGATTCATTCATATATTATTGTTTTTATATGAAAACTTTGAAAAATTAATTATTTTATTATTATGTTAGTTTACTTTCAATATTATTTGTATTTCTTTCACATATATAGCATAGTGATTAGACAAGCATACTTTACTGATATTTCCAGTACCCTCCTGGCACCATACATAGTTACTATAGTATTATTAAGTATATTCCAACTATATTACCTATGCTGTGCTTTAGATCCCTGTGACTATTTTGTAGCTGCCAGTCTGTACTTCTCAATCTCTTTACCTTTTTAGGTAACTGTTTTAAGGAAGGGCAGTGTTTGGGGGAGTGTTGGCTATACACTCTAGTCCTCAACCTCAGCCATAGCCATCTCCATCTCAAGTCCCTTTCTAGTCAAGAGTGGTGAAGAGCAAAACCCTCTTGTGCTTCTCTTGGGAAAAAGAATTGGATTAAAAATAGAACTGGACTGGGACAAGTACTCTTGAGAATGCCCCTGAGCCCCTTGTCTTCTACTTGGTGTATTCTGTGCAGGCTCTCCACAACCGTGAGGCAGCTTCTGCAAGCAAGGAGTGAGCCAGCTTGGAGCCTAGGGGTTGAGAAGTTAGATTAAACTCCAGTTTGAACAAAAGATGTCCTAGAGTTTCCTCCTTGAGATCTCATCTTCAACATTTTTCAAGGTTTTTCTGTTTCTAATTATTAATAAAGAGTGTGTTCTTAACCTGCTCTTGTCTTCTGTGTAGTATGCATTTCAGTGGCTTTGCATCTTAAATCTTGATTTCCTTGTGTCTCACTGAGATGATGGAAAGCTCAATCTCATTCACCATTGAAGAGCCCCTCCTCTTCCGGGGATGAGCTTTAATGGGGCTTTCAATTCATTGTGATCATTCCTGGTACTCTCCCTAAATCCACATAGTCACTTGAAGGTAGGCACATCCCTTAGGAAGGAAGTTAGTCATGAATGGCTGGGATGGGGCCTGCCCTGAGGTCCTGAGCAGGGATCAGACCAACATTCCCTTCAGATTTCCTGTCTATGCATGGCCCAGCAGACTGCTAGCAGGCAGGCTTGGAGCCAGCCGGTCTTGGTGCAAGCTCAAAGGAAAAGGACATGATTTCAATGCCAATGTGACCTTACTAGGGCCCTGCACTAATTACATTAAATTTGCATTCCGGTTTTGACCTTGACTCCCCCCCCCCTGTGTGTTTTCTGTATACATATCATGGGTAAGGGCATGCCCAGAAGAAATATAGTTTCTGTCAGTCATCCCTGATTGCAAATGAAAGGCTCCACCCAGAAAATCCCTCTTTTAAACCCGGGAATTTGGGATCTCTCTCTCTTGACTGACCCACTCCTCGTTTGGAATGTAAGCAGCCTGGCCATTATGGCCATGCACCCATTCCATTCAGGGGCCCTGTTTTCTCCCTGGGGTCCTGGTAGGGAGCAAGGAGTGCTTAGGTATGAAAAGCAGTTTCCTCCTTCCTCTCTCTGTTCTGTAGTTGCTCCTCTCTCCCTTAGTATAATTTGGTCAAGATGATCAGGATTATAGAAAACCAGCATAAACTTCTTTGTGAAAGGCAGGTGAAAGAGCTCGATATCTTCTTGGAATAGGTATGGTGAAATGAGGGGATAGATAGCAAAAATTATTCTGTCATACCAGAAATTTCTCTTTTCTCAGAGATATGGCTAACATTGGGGGCCTTGGTTAACTGTGATAAGAACACAGGAAAAGAAGAAGGCTCTTATGGAACAAACAAATATTTTGAGGGGCAGAGAGGAAATACTATGATATTTTTTTATAGAACGTAATATCACCCATACATTTGGAAAGATGGGCATGTGAAGGTATTTTTCCTGCTGGGTATAAATTTAGTGCTGATGCAATAGAAGAAGAGGATGAATGGTGCTGGAATAAGAGGGGATAGAATCAGGCCTAGCAGAAGCAGATGCCATTACTGATGTAGGGTGGGCCTGGTACTGCTGCCTTGTAGGAGCTTATGAAGGTGGTGGTGATGGAGGAAGGTTATGGGTGTTTCTCTGAGTAGGAGAGTGCTGAGGAGGTGGGTAGAGGTATTTGAGATCCTTTGGGAGCCTCAGAGCAAGTGCAAAATTCTATGTGGAGGTTCCTCAATTTTCACCTCCACTCCACCTCCTCACCCATTCCTTCACTTTATACTCACTACTAGATCCTATGCAGGAGCAATGCCTTTAAACTCCTTTTTCCAATTTCACAATATAGCACCTATCATTTAACCCCTTCCACTTCCACTAGCAAAAGCAGAATCAGAAGAAGTGGCTTGAATAACAATACAGTGGTACCTTGAGATACGAGTGCCCTAACATACGAGATTTTTGAGATATGAGCCTTCCAGTGAGCGATTTTTGCTTTGAAATACGAGCAACATCTGAGATAGGAGTAATTGCGCGGATCGGCTGGCTGCATATGACCCACCAGTTTACCACGACTCGAGCGTCTCATAGTTTCCCACGCCTCAAGGTTACGGAATGAATTAAACTCGTATCTCGAGGTACCACTGTAATTTCTGTGGGAGCATTTGCAGCTACTATATGGGCAAGTGTGGGCGATATGGAAAAAGCTCCCATGGCAGGCAAGAAGAGGCAGCGGCCTTGGTGGCAGGAGAGACAAAGGGGTTATCATTCTTGAAGATCCCTTAGGGATGAAAGAATTGTTCCTGGTAAAGACCAAAGGACTGGAATGGTGGGGAAAAAAAAAGATTAGTTGTGAGATAAATCCATGCTTCAAATGAAGGAGATGCCTAATCTTGGGCAGGAGCTTTGTCTTCTGATGGGCCAGTATTCTTTGATTTCAGAAATGTAAGAAAGGACTAAGGAGATCTGAAATAAATCAGTTTTCTGAGTATGTCTCTGGTCATACATGCAACTATAAATGTAGGTTAATTTCATTTTAGAAAAATTGTAAAATAGAAAGAAAAAGATTTAGCCATGACCCTACCACTAGAGGTACCACTGTTTATATATTTTTATGTATTTAATTCCATATTCTTCACCGCCTCATCCATTCCTTCATTTACACAAGCTACTATATCCTATGCAGAAGGAGTGCCTTCATACAGAGATAGGCATGATAAATTTTTAAAAACACCTTGTACATAATGTTTGATAGCCTTATTTAAAAAATATTTTTTTTTATTTATTTCAGAGAGGTAGAGAAAGGGAGAGACATAGAAACATCAATAAGGAGAGAGAATTATTGATAGACTGCCTCCAGCACGCCCCACACTGGGGATCAAGCCTGCAACCTGGGCATGTGTATGCTCTGCTGGGGAATCAAACCGTGACCTCCTAGTTCATAGTTCGATGCTCAACCATTGAGCCATGCCAGCTGGGCATATAGCCTTATTATTATTAATATTTTTAATTCTCACCCAGGCTATTTTTCCATTGATTTTTAAAGAGAGTAGAAGAGAGAGGGAAAGACAGAAATATTGATGTGAGAGAAACCCATTGATCGGTTGTCTCCTGCATGAGCCCCAACCAGGGCCAGGGCCAGGAAGGAGCCTGTAACAAAGGTACATGCTCTTGACAGGAATCAAACCTGAGACCCTTCAGTCTGCATGCCGACACTCTATCCACTGAGCGAAACTGGCTAGGGCTAGCCTTATTTTTTTTTTTTTGTGTGTGTGTGTTAAAAAATAAAATATGAGCTGAAATTGGCAGTGGATAGAGCATCAGCCTGTGGACTGAAAGGTCCCAGGTTCGATTCCAGTCAAGAGCATGTACCTTGGTTGCAGACACATCCCCAGTGGGGGGCGTGCAAGAGGCAGTTGATCGATGTTTCTAACTCTATCTCCCTTCCTCTCTGTAAAAAAAAAAAAATCAATCAATCAATAAAATATATTTTAAAAAAATAACATGAAATTTACCCTCAACAAACTTTTAACTGTAAAATTTAACTACATTGTTAACTATAAGCACAATGTTATATAGCAAGGCTCTAGACCTTTTTTCACCTAGCATAATTGAAACTTTATATTTAAGCTTTCTTTTTAAATAAATATATTTTTCTTTCATACTTGGCTGCCCCAGGTGCTGAAGGTCTCTCATCCCAGTCTTCTGTAAGAAGTCTGGCTCATGCCACCTATCAAGCAAACGCCAATCCTTGTCAATGCTCTATTTTCCCCATTTCCTCCACCCTCAGCACCACAGTGTAATGGTGCCTCCTTGCAGGAGCCTGTGGCCAAGTGTCTGGGACCAGGCTCCTAACCAGATGCTGTGCAGGGCAGGACTGCTCAAGGTTAGAATGGGGGAGTGAAATATGCATGCACAGGTTGCAAAGTCAATTGCCTTCCAGGAGTCTAAAGGCCCACATGTGCTGGGATAAGTGACCTGGGCCTCCCCCCGGATTAGAACCCTTGGGCCCCCATCCCATTTTTGCCAAGGTCCAATGGAGAAGCAACAGGTATGCACCGCCTCCTCCCTCCCTCCCCCTCCCCTCCCCTCCTCTCACTCTCCCCCTCCTCCTCTTTTTTTTTTAATTGATTTCAGAGAGGGAAGGAGAGAGTAAGAAACATCAATGACAAGAGGGAATCATTGATCTGCTGCCTCCTGCACGCCTCCCACTGGGGATCGAACCTGTTACCGGGCATGTACCCTTGACGGGGACCCCTCAGTCTGCAGGCTGACACTCTATCCACTGAGCCAAACCAGCGAGGGTTGTCCTCTAGTTTTGAACACCACAGGGAATGCGTGAGGGCCAGCGCCCGATCAGGTTTAGGTTTGTGGAGTGTGGGGTTTCCTAGAAAAACAAAAGATGTCCTTGGAGCCGGCAGGGTATGCTTTGGGGCTTCCGGTATGTGGGTGTGTACAAGTCCAAATACAGGAGCAAGGGGATGATGGACTGGGATCCAGATACAGGTGCAAGGGGAGGACAGGCTGGGATGCACTGAGCATCTGGGGTGACTCAGAGGATAGTGAATCAGGACTCAAGTGTTTGCCAGCGTTCTGTTACTTTTCCGAGAGGAAGTAAAATCTCGCGAGATCTTGGGAGTTCTACGGAGGCCTGGCAGATAAGGAAACTACAGGATGAGAAACACTTGGATACTCCCGGAGCTGGAGGTCTCTGGTCTCACACTTGCCCATAAGGAGTCTGTCTCACGCCACCTATTAAGCAAACTCCAATCCTTTTTGATGCCTTACTCCCTCGCTGCTTGTTGTGGGGCACAGGCTGTGCAGGGGTGGACCACCGGTCGAGGCCAGAACTGGTGAGTTAACTGCATGTGCAGTATATTAATTAATCCACGGATAGCATTTACAAAAAAGCAAGTGATAAGATATCCCCATGAGTCCTAAATATGTGAGGTTGAGGGCAGGTCACATCCATAGACCTGAGCAATGTGTGAGAGCAAGCCAAATAGAAAAACCTTAAAATACTTTATAAACCATGAGACAAAAATAAACTTTATTTTTGTTTATGAAGAAAAAATTGGCTACAAAACAAAAACAACAAACAAAACTCTACAACTATTTCCTAGGAAACACAGTGGGTCAATTTTAGATAAGCAGGTGGAATTAGACTGGATACAGGTGATAGTGGTAAGTTTGAAGGACTTGGGTCATCTAAGCATTATGAACTCTTCAAAACTGCAGCCCAATTTCCCTTCCAGGACTAACCCACGCAGAGGAGAGAGCCATTCTGCTTTTTATTCTTCTTTATAATAACTGGGTTTTCCTTCCTTTATTTTGTTATTAATTTTTATTATATATACATATACATATATATATATATAATTTTTTTTTTTACAGAGAGGCACAGAGAGGCAGAAACATCAATGAGAGAAACATCGATCAGCTTCCTCCTGCACACTCCCTTTGTGATGTTAAGCAAGTTTCTTATCCTTTCTGTGCCTTAGTTTTTCCATCTATCAAAAGAGAATAATATCTATTTAATATGGATATGGTGAAGATTAATTGAAGTAACATAAAAACACACTACCAGCTTCAGTTTATAAAACACTTTGTATGATTTTTTTCTTTACTCGGAAGTAACAATGACACCCAACTGATTGGTATTAATCAGGCATTCTCTCTGAATAGTTTCTAAAGTACCAGTACATGAAAACATACACTTTTTAACTTTCTTACTAGTAAGAGACAAAGCTTCTGCATATATTTCTAATGTTTTTTTTTTTAAATGGCTCATTTGGCTGATGGGAAAATCACGCTAAAAAAAGTCTTGAGTTCTACCTTCGGCAATTAGTTTCAGTCATGATCTCCATGGTTTAACTAATTGAATGAATCAGACAGATCAATTGAGATATTACCCATTGAATATACTACAAACTTTAAATGATGAGTCAACTCTTCAGTTTTCATAGTAATTTCATTTCTTGGTGCTCCTTGTTTTACAAAGAAGAGGAAACACCCTTAATCCTGAAGAAGAAAAAAGTGTAACTAGCAACACATTAATTTGGTTCTAGTAGCTAAAATTTTAGTTGAATGCACAATTTCTTTATAATTCCAAGCATTGTGATGGAGTGGTCCACTATGCTTTTCTTCTGACTGATCATCTTCCTGTAGTATAATCATATTTTGAGGATTAGTCTGTAGCTAAAAGAAGAGTGATCTGTATTGTTGATGTAATAGAATTACTGTATGAGTAGCAAATTGGAGCTTTTCATTATGAACACTACCATAATTGATCATTTTAGCTATTGGTTAGGGTAACTTAAATGTAACCTATAATTTCCACAACTTGAAGTCAGTGGAGTACATTTATTTTTAATTAAATGGATGCCAGAGTAAAATCTAGGGAAAATGTACAAATAAAAACAATAATTTAGTTTTAAGTACAGCATTAGTTGCCTATTGCTGTGAAACAAATTACTCAGAATCTAGCACGTGAAAGGAACGTACATTTATTATCTCATAATTTCTATGGCTCAGGAATTTGGATATGGTTTAGTTGGCTTATCTGTTTCAGGGTCTCTTATAAGGCTGCAATCAAGGTGTCAGCCAGGGTTAGAGGCTGATATGAAAGTGCCACTGTGGAAGCATCCACTTTAAACCTCAATTACATGGTTATTGGCAGAATAACAGTTCCCTAAAGAAGTCTATGTCCTAATCCTGGAACACGAGAATATGTCATGTCACATGGCAAAGGGGAATTAAAGTTGCAAATGAAATTGTTTGCTTATCAGCTGACTTTAAAATAGGGAGATCGTCCTGGGTTATCTGGGTAAGCCCAATGTAATAACAAGGGACATTCATTGTGGAATTAGGGCAGGGCAGAAGAGGAATTGGTGTCAGAATGATGTGATCTGAGAAAGGCTCAGCTAGCCATTGCTTCTTTGAGGATGAAAAGGGTGAAGTGTGAGCCAAGGAATGTGGGTAGCTTCTAGAAGCTGGAAAAGGCAAGTAAATTGATCCTTCTCTAGAACCTCCAGAAAGGAATGCAGCCCTGCTGATCCTTTGATTTTAGCCCAGTGAGATTTATTTAAAACTTAAAATTTTCAGAACTGTAAGTTAATAAATTTTGTTATTTTAAACTGCTAACTTTGTGATAATTTGTACAGCAGTAGTAGAAAACAAATGAAGTAGGATTCAGTTACAGAGATGGCATCTCATCGCTTTTGGTGTATTCCATTTGTTAGAAGTAATTCATTAGATCAGGCTCACAATGGAGGAGATGGGATTACACAGGGTTGTGAATTCCAGGAGACAGGACTCATTGGGATCTGTTTTTACAAGCTGCCTACCACAAATACTTTTACAAAACTCACAGAATTTTCCTCATGTTTAAAATAATGAGAATTTCCTGCTAGCTCACTATTATTACTTTACTTATTCTTTCTCATCTGCTGTAATTTCTTTTAAAGGATTTAAAAATATTTAGGCATGTGGGCACACACAAATATGAAGAGAAAGTGAACAAAATATTGAATGTTGTGATCTCTGGTGGAAGGATTTTAAGACACTTTCTTTAAATGTTGCTCTTTTAGTTTTGCAATGAACATGTTTTACAACTATAGAATGAAGAGAGAATATGCAAATTGACCATCATGCCATAACAACATGGCAGCTCCCATAGCAGAGGCAGGGATGCCATAATACAAGATGTGCCCACAGTGGAGGTCGGGTTCCATAAGGAGCCTTAATGAGCAATCAGCAGGGACCTGAGGCTGTGTGATCCTGGGTGGAGGCGGGGGATCTGAGGATGTGCCTCCTGCTCAGTGGAGCAACAAACACTCACATGCCTGTACCCACATAGGGCCTTCATCCATGCCACCAGCACCTCCCTGGACCTCACCCTCCAGCCCAGATCCTCCTGGTCCCGCCCTCCGGCTGGTATGGCAGGAATCAGTCTGGGGACACTTTCTCAGACTTCCTTGGTGCTGGGACTGGATGCATTTGAGCTCACAGCAGGCTCCGGGGAGGTTCCTGGTGGCCTAGGGTGCAGAGCCGGAGTGTGGGTGTAGAGTGTGTGCATGACCGTGAACCAGAGCGACACACACTAACAGGCCTGAACCCACACAGGGCCCTCAGCCACACCACCTGCACCTCCCAGGACTTCACCCTCCAGCTGATCCTCCTGATCCTGCTCCTGGTGGCCTATCCTCATCTAAGGTTTCTCAGTAACACAGCATGTGGGATTTGGGAGTCAGGACTGGGAGCAATGGTGTGGTCTCCCCACCACCCACTGTCCCTGCCTGCCCAGAGAAGGGGACAGGGAATGGTGCCCTCGCCTCTTACCACTCAGGGCCAGTGGAGACGTGGCCAGAGGGGAACACGGCTGAGATGCCTTGCCCCACGATTCACCCAGGGCTGGCCCCACCCCGTGTGCCCTGCCCCAGACCCAGAGCTCAGGGGGTGTCCGGGTGTGCCCCTCCCTTGCCTGGGAGGGTCCCCACTGCACTTCCACCAAATTGGGAAACTTTGCTTTTCCAGCTCTGTCTCCGCGGGAGAGCTGTAGGGGTGCCAGATCCCTTTCCTTCCTTCAAAAATGCCCCCAAAAGTGCACAGACAGCTATGCCAGGAAGGGGTCGCTCACATTTAACAAGAGTTTGCGATTTCCAGAAGGCCTATTGAACAGTTTTCTCTTAATTTGTTTGTGGGAGTGTAATCTGATTTAAAACCAATGGACTAAACAAACAGAAGCATTTTCTAGAAAGTCAGTTTAGAAATATGAATCACAATTCAAGTGAATTAGCTTTGTACCAGGAGTTTCATGTCTGTGAATGTGTCCTAAGTAAACCCTCAAATAAGCAATTAAGTTTACTGTACATGTTAATGCCAGGGGAAACTGGAAACAACCTGTTCCACCATAAAGGGTGAGTGAAATAAACCATAGTAATGTCAAACAATCAGGGATAACACTGTAGCCATTCAAAATTATGTCTGTACTTCCAACTTATTTACATGAAAAGAAGGTCATATCCAAATATTAAGTGGAGGGAGGGGAAGCTCAGAAGAGGGCATGCATATTTATATATATGTATATTTTATATGTCAGGAAAATAATAGTTTCAAAAACAGTGATTCTTCCTGAGCTCTGCAGTTGTGTTAGCAAATTGTGTTTCAGGTGTAACAGTTGTCCTTTGGTGTTTCATAAACACAAACATCTAGCCTCTAGGACAGCCTGAACCTTTGCTACACCTGCCCCTCTCTGTTGTGGCAATGGCCCAATCAGACATTCCCTTTTATAGGGATGATTTCCTTTTCTCTTTTGCCCAAACCATGCCTTTCCAACAAAAGAATATGACCAAGCAATCCTAACTTCAAGTTTTTTTGCTGACTGCAACTTATTCCCTTTTATGCAAATGTTGTTGCTTTCAAGCCTCCCAAGTTGTATTTCAAAACTTTTATTTTTCCCATCTTGACTGTTTTTTTATTTGCTTAAAATATTCTAGAGTATTTTAAATACAAATAGAAAAGTATAGAATAATATGACAAATACTTACCTATACTAATAAAAGGGTAATATGCTAATTAGAGTGGACATCTTCTGGACATCCTTTCAGAAAAGGCCACGGTGGTGGGGTCTGGGGCAGGGGCAGTTAGGGGTGACCAGATCAATTGGGCAGGGCAGTTGGGGGCGACCAGGCCTATAGGGGAGGGAAGCTGGGGTGACCAAGCCAGCAGGGGAGGGCAGTTGGGGGCAGCAAGGTTGACTGTTGAGGGCAGTTAGGGGTAACGAGGCTGGCAGGGGAGGGCAGTTAGGGGTGACCAGGCAGACAGATAGGTGAGCGGTTAAGAGCCAGCAGTCCTAGATATGAGAGGGATGTCCAGCAGTCAGATATCCCCTGAGGGGTCCCAGAATGGAGAGGATGTGGTGCAGACTGGGCTGAGGGACTCTCCCCTGTGCATAAATTTCATGCACTGGTCTTCTAGTATATAATTAATTTCATAAAGGTATTTGAGAAATTAAAAGATAAAACATTTATGAATATCCTACACTAATATGATATGTGCATTGAGTTCTTAATTTTGTGTTGAGTACAAGTCATATTCTGTATTCAGTGAATCATGCATCCCAACACTGTTTTTATTTTATTTTATTAATTTTAAAAACACACATTTTATTTATTTATTTATTTAATCTATTTATTTATTTATTTATTTATTTATTTATTTATTTATTTATTCCCCTATTGCCCTCCCCACCCGCCAGTACATGCCCTCATCTGTCTCGTCTTCTTCCCAAACCCCTCTCAATTACCCTGTATCCACTGGCTATGCCTACACACCCATGCATACAAGTCCTTCCTTTGATCTCCTATAGACCCCTCCTCCCCAACTTCCCCTGCCTTTCCACTGTAGCAGGACAGTCTGTTCATTGCTTCTTTGCCTCTGCATCTGCTTCCCGCCCCCCAACCCCACTCCCTGAATCTTGTCTTTAAAAGCATCTTGCCCTTCTAGGCTAGAAATAAACCCACCAGAGCAAAAGAAAAATGATTGAATCCCAGTTTCAATGTCAAACAGTTCCTTATGTGTACATATCATCAGTGGTATCTGGATAGTGGACAAATGTTGACGTTGCCAGTCCAACCCTCTCTGTTTTGGTCCTGGGCATCCTGTAGCGATGCTCAGCTGCTAACTGCTCACATGGCAAGGCGTCCTCATCATCTTCCATCTGTGGACTGTTTCTCCTCTTGCCTTCGCGGTTGGCGCAGACCTGTCAGTTTCTCTCTGTTGCAAGAGTCCACTTGGTCTTGGAGTTGTTTTCTGAAAGTATATAAACATATTCTTAACCAAGAGTTAATAAAGGAATCTTTTCTATAAAATTGACTTGGGTCCTTTTTATTTTTGCCTACCCCCTTTTCCTTTGGCTTATTTTGACACCATGTGTGTTTTTCATGGGTGTCTTGCTATTAGCATTATAAATGGAAATTAATTTTCTGAAGTGAAAATTTTCTAAATGTAATTTATTTACCAGATATTTTTCCTTACATGCTATTATCCTACCCCCCCTTTATTTTTGATTAATGGAGAATTTGGTAAAATTTTTTAATGCAATCTTGATAACTTTAAATTTTAACTTTTTGCACACAAATATGCCTGTTTTCTGTTAATTACATATTAAGCAATTTTATCATGAGATGAGCTATCAATAGAAATTTTAATTACTACTTTAGAAACAGCTTTTTGTCCAGTACACTTAAATTTTCTTGGTTGTTCGCTTATTTCAGTTCACCAATTTAAAGTAATCTGAAAGTTTTATAACTCTTTTACGTCAAATTTAATACTCTACCAACAATCTTAGATTACCCTGTATATATTAGTGGAGAGGTTTATTTGCATTGAGTTGGCACTGAGCCTTCCTAGTGCTAGGCTGAATTTAGATATAGGGCAGCTGCTGTCGGTATGTTTCTGTCTGTTACCTGGGTTCTGATCTGAGCTGGGCCACGTCTCTGTCTGTTACCTGGGTCCCGGTCTGTGCTGAGCATGGGAAGCGAGGTATCCATGGGGGCAGGAGACTTCCCTCAGAAGGGGTGAAGGTTCAGACCCTGCAAGGTTGGTGGGGGGTGAGGGTCTGTGCCCCACCTTTGTTGATCCCTAAGTTCTCTCCTGATGGCCCCTCTGTGACTGTGCCTGTCTTAGGTTGTTCCTTCCCTGAGGAATCTTACCCGTCTCTGGCTAACTAGTCATCCTCAGGGGCCAAGCAGGGTGCTGTGAGGTTCAGTTCTGTCTCCATGGTACCCTATGCCCCATGGCCGCCATGCCCAGCACCTGCCTTAGGATCCCCTCTCCTGCTGGTAGGGCCCCGGCACTGATCACATATCTTGGGGAACCCAGGTTTCTTCTCCATTTCAGCTCACACCATTTGATGAGAGACAGATCCATTATACCAGCCACCTCGAGGCTTGGACCTCAGCGTGAATAGAGAGCTCAGGCTACAGCTGAGGGCCATTGGGTTGTGAGAAGAGGGTCCCTCTTGGCAAAAGAGGAAAGAGGGCCAGTATAGAATGCTCAAGTGCCTTCCTAGTGCCTCAATTCCTTCTGAAAGAAATTAAATCCTTTCATGTCCTCTTTTTAAATTGCTGCTAAACATTCAAAGAATTAGTCTGTACGTTTCTTTGGGGTAGTTGTACAATATGCCGTTGTGAAATATCAAAAATTAGATGATATTGTGGGATAATATCATGTAAGGATATTCTTTGCTCTAGGCCATGGCAATTCAATTTCAAACGGGCCAACAATTTCTTTTTGTAACTTTATATAAACTTTTTCAGGGAGGCAGAAACACAGATTACTTACCTTAGCTCAAGAGGCCGAATATATTGACTTTCAATTGCGATCCTTGTGACATTTAAAGGAAACTTCTCTTTATTTCCTTCCAAAATGATTTTCATGTTACAGTTTCATTTAAAAATCTTTGTCTCATGAAGCAATTTCTCTTAAGGTTATGGAGACCACTGTATGGATTCCCTCTCATGCCACACCTTCCCCATTGTCTTTGCCCAATGATTATGCTCATACGCATGTACGAAGGTCCCTCTGTTGATCTCTCCCCATTATTCCCACCAACCGCCACCTTCCTGAGGTTTGAGTTTTGATCGACGTTTCTCATTCTCTGGATCTGATCTTGATTATCAGTCTATGTAATTCATTATATTCCACAGATGAGTGAGATCATGTGATATTTGTCTTTCTCTGCCTGGCTTATTTCACTAAGCATAATGCTTTCTATCTCCATTCATGTTGTTGAAAATGGTATGAGCTCCTGCTTTTTTACCGCAGCATAGTATTCCATTGTGTAGATATACCAAGTTTTTTAATCCAATCATCTGCTGATGGGCACTTAGGCGGTTTCCAACTCTTAGCTATGGTAAATTTGCTGCTATTAACATTGGGGTGCATATATCCTTTCTGATTGGAGTTTCTACTCTCTTGGGGTATACTCCTAGAAGTGGGATCATTGGGTCAAATGGAAGTTCCATTTTTAGTTTTTTGAGGAGACTCCATACTGTTCTCCACAGTGACTGCACCAGTCTGCATTCCCACCAGCATTGCACAAGGGTTCCTTTTTCTCCGCATCCTCACCAACACTTGTCATTTGTGGATAGACATTCTGACAGGTGTGAGATGGTATCGCGTTGTTGTTTTGATTTGCGTCTTTCTGATGATTAGTGACTTTGAGCAGGTTTTCATATGTCTCTTGGCCTTCCTTCTGTCTTCATTCGAGAAGTGCCTATTTAGATCAGTTGCCCATTTTTTGATTGGGTTGTTTATCTTCTTTTTGTGAAATTGTATGAGTTCCCTGTAAATATTGGAGATTAAACCCTTATCATTGTTATCATTGCCAAACATGTTCTCCCATGCAGTGGGCTTTCTTGTTGTTTTGTTGATGGTTTCCTTTGCTGTGCAAAAGCTTTTTATTTTGAAGTAGTCCCATTTGTTTATTTTTTCTTTAGTATCCATTGCCTGAGGAGCTGTGTCTGAGAAGAAATTCCTTCTCATATGTCAGAAATTTTGCTGCCTATGGATTCCACTAGTATTTTTATGGTTTTCTGTCTTATGTTTAGGTACTTTATCCATTTTGAATTTATTTTTGTGTATGGTGTAAGTTGGTGGTCTAGTTTCATTTTTTTTGCATGTTTCTGTCGTTTTCCCAATACCATTTGTTGAAGAGACTGTCTTGATCCCATTGTATGTTCTTGCCTCCTTTGTCAAATATTAATTGAGCATAGTGCTTGAGGTCGATTTCTGGGTTCTCTATCCTGTTCCATTGATGTATGTGTCTGTTCTTGCGCCAGTACCAGGCAGTTTTGAGAACAGTGGCTTTGTAATACAGCTTGAAATCTGGCATTAAGATCCCACCTACTTTGTTCTTCTTTCTAAGAATTGCTGCAGCTATTTGGGGTCGTTTTATATTCCAGATGAATTTTTCGAAAGTTGGTTCTAGGTCTGTGAAGTATGCCTTTGGTATTTTTATGGGGATTGTGTTGAATTTATAAATTGCTTTGGGTAGAATGGACATTTTGATGATATTGATTCTCCCAATCCATGAACATGGTATATTCTTCCGTCTGTTTATGTCTTCCTCTGTCTCTTTTTTTAGAGTTGTGTAGTTTTCTGTGTATAGGTCTATTACCTCCTTAGTTAAGTTTATTCCTAGGTATCTTAATTTTTGTGGTGCGATGGTAAATGGGATTGCTGTTTTAGTCTCTCTTTCTGTAAGTTCATTATTGATATATAGAAATGCGAAAGGTTTCTTGGTGTTAATTTTGTACCCTGCTACATTGCTGAATTTATGTATTAAGTCTAATAATTTTTGATGGAGTTTTTAGGGTTTTCTATATACAGTATCATGTCATCTGCAAATAAGGACAGTTTTACTTCTTTTTTTCCTATTTGGATGCCTTTAATTTCTTTTTCTTGTCTGATAGCAATGGCTAATACTTCCAGCACTGTGTTAAATTGGAGTGGTGAGAGTGTGCATCCATGTCTTGTTCCTGTTCTTGGGGGAAATGGTTTTAGTTTTTGCCCATTGAGTATGATGTTGGCTGTGGGTTTGTCATATATGGCTTTTATTATGTTGAGGTATGATCCTTTTATTCCTACGTTGCTGAGAGTTTTTATTAAGAAAGAGTGGTGCATTTTGTTGAATGCTTTTTCTGCATCAGTTGATATGTCTATGTGATTTTTATCTCTCAATTTGATTATGCAATTGTGGTCTGAGAAAATGCTTGATATGATTTCAATCTTTTTGAATTTGGGGAGACTTTGCTTATGACCCAATATGTGGTCTATTTTTGAGAATGTCCCATGTGCACTTGAGAAGAATGTGTATTTTGTAGCTTTGGAGTGACATGGTCTGAAGATGTCAATTAGGTCCATCTGATCTAGTGAGTTATTTAGAATTGCTGTTTCTTTTCTCATTTTTTTGTCTAGAGGATTTGTCCAGAGATGTCAGTGGTGTATTAAAATCCCCTACTATGACTGTATTGTTGTTGATCTCTCCCTTGATATCCTCCAGGAGTTTTTTATGTATTTGGGTGCTCCTGTATTAGGTGCGTATATGTTTACCTGAGTTATATCTTCTTGATGAATTGCTCGTTTTAGTATTATGTAGTGGCCTTCCTTATCTCTTTTTATAGCCTTTACTTTGAGGTCTACTTTATGAGATATAAGTATCACTACCCCAGATTTTTTCTCATTTCTATTTGCCTGAAAAATGTTTTCCCATCTCTTCACTCTCAGTCTGTGTGAATCCTTTTCTCTGAGGTGGGTCTCTTGTAGACAGCAAATGTATGGATCCGGTTTTCTTAACCATTCTGCTACTCTATGTCTTTTGATTGGTGCAATTAACCCATTTATGTTTAATGATATTATTGACAAGGTCATGTTTGTTGTCATATTTTTCCTTAGTGTTTTTTTTTTCTTTTGCCTTTCTCTTTCTTCTTTTTACAGCAGTCCCATTAGCATTTCTTGCATTATTGGCTTGGTAGTTATAAACTCTCTTAGCCCTTTCTTGTCTGTAAAGCTCCTGGTTCTACCTTCAATTTTGAATGATAGCCTTGCTGGGTATAGTATTCTTGGATTCAGATCCTTGTTTTCATCACTTTATGTATTTCATTCCATTCCCTTCTGGCCTGGTGTGTTTCTGTTGAGAAATCAGTTGATATTCTAATAGGATATCCCTTTTAGGTAACTTTCTTTCTCTGGCTGCCTTTAAGATTCTTCCTTTGTCGTTAGTGTTTGCCAGTTTAATTATGATGTGTCTTGGTGTCTGTTTTTTGGGGTTCAGTTTGTTTGGGACTCTGTGTACTTCTTGGACTTTCATATTTTTTTCCTTGCCAATACAGGGAAATTTTCTGTCATTATTTCTTCAAATAGGTTTTCTATTCCTTCTTTTTCTCCCACTACTGGTATCCCAATTAAGCATATGTTGTTTAGTTTTGTGTTGTCCCAAAGCTCCCTTAGGCTTTTTTTTTGTTTTGTTTTTTAAGTCTTTTTTCCAGTTGTTGCTTTGTTTGTGTGTTTTTTCCTACCTTGACTTCTAATTCGCTGATACGGTCCTCAGCCTCTTCTAGTCTACTGTTTAGGCCTTCCATTGTATTCCTTATTGCAGCTATATCATGCTTCATCTCCTCTTGGTTTTGTTTCATGTTCATGACATTCTCATTCAGCTCCTTATAGTTCTCATTGAGTTGTGTGATATTGTCATTGAATTGTGTGTATTTGTCTTCCATCCGTTTAAACATCCTTAAAACCATTACTCTGAATTCTTTCTCTGAAAGGCTGCTCTCTTCAATTTCATCTAATTCCCTTTCTGGTGATTCCTCTTTTTCTTTCCTTTGGGGGTTGCTTTTATGTCTTCCCATGTTTTCCTGTAATGTTTTAATTGTAGGTCCAATTGGTTTACTACCCAAGTTTTTTTGGGGGGGATGGTGCTACTTGTGTATTCTCTCAGTCCTCTTGTATTTGTTAATTTATTGTAGTTTCCTATTTGAGCTATGTGGGTTCTCTTGATGTAGATCTGTGAGCTTGAGCAGCACAACTGTGGTGTCTAGAAGTCACCAGCCGTGGAGAGGAGTGTCCCTATTTTTGCTGTTTTGCACCCTTAATTGAGATCACACGTGCCCATTGGGGATACACAGTGGCACCAAGGGCCCATCTGTCTGGGTGATGTGTTTCAGGGGCCTACATCCTGGAGAGGCGTGGCTGTAGTGTCCAGAGTTAAAAAAATCACACCCACGGGGGCTCCCAGTGGCTCCCAAGCACTGTTTAGGGGATGGACCACCAGAAATGTGTTGGTGAAAACTCGCCTTGGGTGACGGCTTCAAGTGCGCACCGCAAATACTGGTGACTAGGGAGCTCCACAAACCAGATAGGAGGGCACGCCACAGACAGGGCGACCAGAACATGCAAACACAGGATCTAGGGAACCTCAGATGGGGCAACCCTGACGTGCAAACACAGGGACTAGGGTGCTTTGCAAATTTGTGCGAAGGCACGCTGCAGAAATGCGCAGAAACGCATTGAACCGGGAGTTCTGCAGGTGGGGACTAGGGTGTAGCCACAGCTGAAACCACAGACGAGGCGACCCTGACATGCAAACACAGGGACTTGAGTGCTTCGCAAACTGGTGCGAAAGCACGCTGCACATGGTGTGTGCGGTGACTGGCAAGATCGCAAGCCTGGACCCCTGTGTGGCCGTTGCCATGCCGATGTAGCTGGGGAAGAGGAGGTTGCACTCACTGGTTTGGAGACGGGGGTCCCAGGGTCTGCAGGAATGCAGGGTCTGCAGGAATGCAGGGTCTGCTGGACTCTGCTGTAGTGGCTGTTGAGTTTCAGGGCAGCTCCAATGCCTGTCTAGATGGTGGTGTTGGTGAGTTCCCAAAGAAAGGCCCTGTTTCCCTGCTAGATGGCGTGGAGCCCGAGTTCCGCAGTCCAGGGAGTGAAAGCAATGATGGCAGTCTCTCCTTGTCCAAGAGAGCCTGGACTGCCAGTACCCACTGCTCCCATGAGATTCATATTTCCCTGAATCACACACACCCACCACACACACCCACCACACACACCCATACACTCTCTTTTTGTCCCCTCACTCACTTCCTCTACTTCACATCCGTCCTGCCAGCCGCCATCATCTAGATCCCTTCACAACTTTTTTTTGTTTGTTAATCATCTCTAGATGATCATATATCGGGACACTCCTGTGGCATGAAATGTTCAATATTGAAGCACTTGCTTAAGGCAATCCTGCTTTGAAAAAACTATCAAGTTTTGTTTGAACTTTAAAAAAAATATTTTTTTCATTTTTTTAATTAATGTATTACACGTGTACATATCTTCCGTTGCCCCCCCACTCCCATGTATGCCCTCACCCCCATTGTCTTGCGTCAATTGGTTATGCTTATATACATGCATACAAGTCCTTCAGATGATCTCTTATCTACCCCGCCTCTCCTTAACCTTCCCACTGTAATTTGAGAGTCTGTTTGATGCTTTATTGCCTCTATCTATCTTTTTGTTCATCAGTTTATAACGTTCTTTATTATCCATAAATAGTGAGATCATGTGGTATTTCTCTTTCATTGACTGGCTTATTTCACTTAGCATAATGCTCTCCAGTTCCATCCAGGTTGCTGCAAATGGTAAGAATTCCTTCTTTTTTATGGCACCATAGTATTCCATTGTGTAGATGTACCATAGATTTCTGATCCACTCATCTGCTGACCAGCACCTAGGCTGTTTCCAAATCTTAGCTATTGTAAATTGTGCTATATGAATATAGTGGTTGCATATATCCTTTCTGATTGGTGTTTCCAGTTTCTTAGGATATATTCCTAGGAGTGGAATTACTGGGTAAAATGGGAGTTCCATTTTTAGTTTTTTGGAGGAAACTCCATTCAATTCTCCACAGTGGCTGCACCAGTTTGTATTTCCACCAGCTGTGCATGAAGGTTCCTTTTTCTTTGCATCCTCACCAACACTTGTCATTTGTTGATTTGTTGGTGATTGCCATTCTGACCGGTGAAAGATGGTATCGCATTGTCGCATTGTCGTTTTGATTTGCATCCCTCAGATAATTAGTGACTTTGAGCATGTTTTCATGTGTCTCTTAGCCTTCCTTCTGTCTTTTTCAAAAAAATTCTATTTAGGTCTATTGCCCATTTTTTTTTACTGGATCATCTATCTTCCTTTTATTAAGTTGTATAAGTTGCTTGTAGATGTTGGTGATTAAATCTTATCAGTGATAACATGTGCAAATATGTTTTTCCATTCACTAGGCTTTCTGGTTGTTTTGTTGATGGTTTGCTATGAAAAAGCTTTTAATTTTGATGTAGTCTCATTTGTTTATCTTTATTTTTTAATTTAATAAATATTTATTGTTCAGATTACTACAGTTGTTCCTCTCCCCCAATAACTCTCCTCCAATCGGTTCCCACCCCACTCTCTGCCCTTACCTCCCCCACACTGTCCTCATTCATAGGTGTACAATTTTTGTCCAGTCTCTGCTGCACACCCCATACCCATTTCCCCCCAAGAATTGTCAGTCCACTCCCTTTCTATGACCCTGATTCTATTATATTCACTAGTTTATTCTGTTCATCAGATTTTTTATTCACTTGATTTTTAGATTCACTTGCTGATTGATATGTATTTGTTGTTCATAATATTTATCTTTACCTTTTTCTTCTTCTTTCTCTTCTTAAAGAATACCTTTCAGCATTTCATATAATACTGGTTTGGTGGTGATGAACTTCTTTAGCTTTTTCTTATTTGTGAAGCTCTTTATCTGACCTTCAATTCTGAATGATAGCATTGCTGGATATAGTAATCTTGGTTGTAGGTTCTTGCTCTTCATCACTTTGAATATTTCTTGTCACTCGCATCTGGCCTGCATAGTTTCTGTTGAGAAATCAGCTGACAGTCGAATGTGTGCTCCCCTGTAGGTAATTAACTGTTTTTCTCTTTCTGCTTTTAATCTTTCTCTGTCTTTTGCGCTTGGAATTTTAATTATGATGTGTCTTGGTGTGTTCTTCCTTGGATTCATTTTGTTTGGGGTTCTGTGTGCTTCCTGGACTTGTAAGTCTATTTCTTTCATCAGGTGGGGGATGTTTTCTGTCATTATTTCTTCAAAAAGTTTTAAATATCTTGCTTTCTCTCTTCTTCTGTAGTCCCATAATTCTGATGTTGGTATGCTTGAGGTTGTTCCAGCTGCTTCTTACACTATCTTCAAATTTTTGGATTTTTTTTTCTTTTTTCTTTTCTGGCTGAGTGTTTTTTGCTTCTTTGTATTTCAAATCTTTGACTTGATTCTTGCATTCCTCTTGTCTGCTGTTGGTCTCTGTATAATATTTTTTATTTCAGTCAGTGTATGTTTAATCTCAAGTTGGTCCTTTTCATATCCTCGAGGTTCTTGCTAAATTTATCCATCTTTTCTAGGAAATTCTTGAAAAACCTTGTAACCATGGTTTTGAACTCTCTATCCAGTCATTTGCTTTCCTCCATTTCTTTCATTTGTTATCTGTTCATTTGTCTCTGCATTATCGCTGCTTCCCTGAGTAGTTAGAGTAGCTTTGTGTGGTAGGTTTCCTATAGGACACAGTAGGTCGGCCTCCCCAGTTACCTGAGGTGGACACTCTTGGTGCATTCCTTTGCGGACTGTGTGATCACCCTTGTTTTAGTTAAATATTGATTGTTGTTGTTATCACTGGGAGGAAGTGACCTGCAGGCCAACTGGCTGTGAGGATCAGCTGTGTCTTCACTGGGAGAACTTTTGTGCTGGAGACATTCTGATGAGGCAAGACTTATGAAATTGCAAAAGCCTCTGTGCTCAGTTTAGATGGGGCACAGTTTTGATGTGGAGTGTCAGGGCAGAGCAGACAGCCTTGGTTTCCTGACAGCCCTGCTCTGTGAGGCTCCTAGGTCTCAGTGTCCCTCGGTAATTGCTGCAAGCACCTCTGAGAGAAAGCCGCCCTTGAGTTCCACCTGCTGCCAGACAGTCTAGTTTCTCCTCGAATGAGTCTGGGTTCCCAGAAACTCTCCCGCAACTGGAGTTCAGTGCAGTTGGGAGCTTCTGTCTCCCTCCTGCTTTAGAAAGCCAGCCACACACTCAGCTGCTGTACATTCAGCAGTCAGTCCTCTCTGCGCTGACACATACCTCCGGACCTCTGACTACCGCATCTCCTGGATCTCAGTGCAGTGTGCTTTCCCTTTTCCTGACAATCCAGTCACCCCACCCTGCCCCCAAATTATTCTGGTTTCCCAGAGTCTCACCCAGACTGGAGTTCAGTGCGGTTGGGATCTTCCATCTTTAGAAAGCCAGCTTTGTACACAGCTGCTTGTCCTCTCCAAGCACACGTGCACATATCTGTACCTCAGCCTTTTGCTGCTATTCTGAGTCTCAATGTGCTTTCCCCTTTCCTTCTAAATTCTACAATTTCCACGCAGCCAACTTTCCTGTGGTTCTGGATGGTGTCTGTTTTGTCTTTTAGTTGTAGTTTTTATATTGTTGCGCAAGGCAGCAGTTTAGGTGTTTACCTATGCCACCATCTTGGTTTCTTTTTATTTTCTCTTTAGCTTCCATTGCCCTAGGAGCAGTATCAGTGAAGAAGTTTCTTCAGAATATGTCAGAAATTTTGCTGCCTGTGGATTCCTCTAGTATTTTTATGGTTTCCCATCTTATGTTTAAGTCCTATATCCATTTGGAGTTTATTTTTGTGTATGGTGTAAGTTGGTGGGTCTAGTTTCATTTTTTTGCATGTATCTGTCCAATTTTCCCAACACCATTTATTGAAGAGACTGTCTTGACTCCATTGTATGCTCATGCCCCCTTTGTCAAATATTAATTGGGCATAGTGGTTTGGGTCGATATGTGGATTCTATTCCATTCCATTGGTCTATATGTCTACTCTTAAGTCAGTACGAAAAAATTTTGAGAACAGTGGCTTTGTAATATAGCTTGAAATCTGGTACTGAGATCCCACCTACTTTATTATTCTTTCTCAGGATTTCTCTGGTTATTCAGGGTCTTTTGTTGTTCCAGATGAATCTTTGGAGAGTTCTTTCTAGGTCTGTGAAATATGCTGTTGGTATTTCAATGGGGAGTGCATTGAATCTATAGATTTCTTTGGGTAGTATGGACATTTTAATGATGTTGATTCTCCCAATCCATGAGCATGGTATGTTCTTCCATCTGTTGACTCCTTCCTCTATCTTTTTTTTTAGTGTCCTGTAAATTTCTGCATATACCTCTTTTATCTCCTTAATTAAGTTTATTCCTAAGTATCATAAATTTTTGTTGTTGCGATGGTAAATGGGATTGCTTTTTTAATCTGTATTTCTATAAGTTCACTATTGGTGTATAAAAATGCCATAATTTTTTGGCATTAATTTTGTATCCCGCTACATTGCTAAATTCATTTATTAAGTCTATTAGTTTTTTCATGGAATCATTCAGTTTTTTTTTTTATGTACAATATCATGTCATCGGAAAAAAGGACAGCTTTACTTCTTCTTTTCCAACTTGGATGCCTTTTATTTCTTCTTCTTGTCTAATTGCAATGGCTAATACTTCCAGTACTATGTTCAACAGGAGTGGTGAGAGTGGTCATCCCTGTCTTGTTCCTGTTCTTGGGGGAAATGGTATTAGTTTTTGCCCATTGAGTATGATGTTAGCTGTGGGTTTATCATATATGGCTTTTATGATTTTGAGGTATGATCCTTCTGTTCCCATCTTGCTGAGAGTTTTTATCAAGAAAGGGTGTTGGATTTTGTCAAATGCTTTTTCTGTATCAATTGATATGACTAAGTGGTGTTTAGCTCTCAATTTGTTTATGTGATGTATCATGTTTATTGATTTGCAGATATTGTACTATCCTTGCATTCCTGGGGTAAATCCTACTTGGTCATGATGTATGATCTTTCTGATATACTGCTGGATCTGACTTGCTGGAATTTTGTTGAGGATGGTGGCATCTGTGTTCATGAGGGATACTGGCCTGTAATTGTCTTTCATTGTATTGTCTTTATCTGAGTTTTGTATTAGGGTGATGCTAGCTTCATGGAAGGAGCTTTGAAGTGTCCCTACTTTTTGAATTTTTTGGAATAGTCTGAAGAGGATAGGTTCAAATTCTTCCTTGAATGTTTGGTAAAACTCCCTTGTGATGCCGTCTGTCCCTGGGCTTTTGTTTGCTATAAGCTTTTTGAGGACTGCTTTAATTTCTTCCATAGTTATTGGCCTATTGAGATGTTTTGATTTTTCCTGATTGAGTTTTGGAAAGTTAGATTTTTCTAGGAATATGTCCATTTCGTCCACATTGTTCAGTTTATTGGAATAGAGATGTTCATAGCATTTTATCACAATCCTTTGTATTTCGGTGGGGTCTGTTGTTATTTCACCTTCATTTCTGATTTTGTTTACTTGGATCCTCACTCTTTGCTTTTTTGTGAGCCAGCTAGAGGTTCATCAATCTTGTTTATCCTAGCAAAGAACCAGCTCTTGGTTTTGTTGATCTTTTGTATTCTTTCTTGGATGTCTATGTTGTTTACCTCCACTTTGATCTTTGATATTTCCTTCCTTCTGCTTAAATTGGGGTTTTCTTTTTGCTCTCCTTCTAACTCTTTGAGTTGTAGGGTTATATAATTTATTACCTTGTTTCTTTCTTTATTTTTTTTTTGCAATAGGCTTGTAGAGCTATGAACTTTCCTCTCAAGACTGCTTTTACTGTGTCCCATAAATTTTGTACTGTTGTGTTGTCATTGTCATTATTTGCCATGTTTTTTATTTCTTCCTTGGTCTCTCTGGTTATCCAGTCATTGTTTAATAGCATGCTGCTTAATCTCCATGGGTTTGATTTCTTTGGGTTGTTTTTATTGTAGTTGATTTCCAGTTTTATGTCACTGTGACCTGAGAAGATGCTTGATATGATTTCTATGTGCTTGAATTTGAAGAGACTTTGCCTATGACCCAATATATGGTCTATCTTTGAAAATGACCTATGTGCCCTTGAGAAGAATGTATATTTTGTAGATTTAGGGTGAAATGTTCTGAAGTTGTCAATTCCAATTTAATCTGGTCTAGTGCGTCATTTTGGATTGATATTTCTTTCCTGATTTTTTGTTTAGAGGATTTGTACAATTGTGATAATGGGATATTTAAGTCTCCTACTATGATTGTATTGCTATCAATTTCTCCCTTGATATCCTCCAGGAGTTTTTTTTTAATATATTTCAATGCTCTGTATTGGGTGTGTATAAGTTTACCAGAGTTATTTCTTCTTCTTGGATTGTTCCCTTTAGTATTTTGAAGTGGTCTTCTTTATCTCTTGTTATGTCCTTCAGTTTGACATCTAATGTGTTATATAAAATTATAGCTTTCCCACCTTTTCTTTTCATTTCCATTCACCTGACAAACCTTTTTCCATCCCTTCATCTTCTGTCTATGTGTGTCTTTTTTTTCTGAGTTGGGTTTCTTATAGACAGCAGATATATGGATCGTGTTTTCTTATCCAACCCGTTACTATCTGTCTTTTGATGTGGGCACTTAATACATTTACATTTAAAGTTATTATTGATAGGTACTTATTTATTGCATTTTTTATTCTTTACCATGTGTTCTTTCTTTGCTTCCTATTTCTTTTGTTTTCTTTCTTATTTGGTTGTAGTAAATTCCCTTAATCCTTTTTTGTCTGTGAAACTCCTGATTTCACCTTCAATTTTGATTGATAGCCTTATTGGGTACAGTATTTTTTAATTCAGACCCTTCCTTTGCATGACTTCCTATATTTCATTCCATTCTCTTATGGACTCATGAATTTCTGTTGAGAAATCAGTTGCTAGTCTCACAGGGGTTCTTTGTAGGTAACTTTCTGTCTCGCTCTTGCTGGTTTTAAGGATCTTACTTTTTCGTTGGTGTTTGCCAATTTAATTATAATGTGCCTTGGTGTTGGTCTTTTGGAGTTCATTTTTCTTTGGACTCTGTGAGCTTCTTTGATTTGTGTGGGATTTTTTCTTTCCTATATCAGGGAAGTTTTCTGTCATTATTTCTTCAAACAAGTTTTCTGTTCCTTGCTCAGTTTCCTCTCCTTCTGGAACTACTATTATGCAGATGTTATTTTGTTTTGTGTTGTCCCAAGATTCCCTTAGACTCTCCTCCCGCTTTTTAATTTTTTTTTTCTAGGAGCTACTCTACTGGGCAATTTTTTCATACCTTGTCTTCTAGCTCTCAGATGCAGTGCTCTGCTTCTTCTAGTCTATTTTTGATGCTTTCTATTGAGATGTTTATAGCAGTAATGTCATTTAAAAAAAATTCTTCTTGGTTCTTCTTCATTTCCTTTTGGTTCTTACTCATATTGTCGAATTTGTCTTCCATTCTTTTCAGACACCTTATGACCATATCTCTGAATTCTTTCTCTGGCAGGTTACTTGCCTCCATTTCATTTATTTTCTTTTCTGGTGATGCCTGCTTTTTCTTTCATATGCATGCTGTTTCTATGTGTCCCCCTGGTCTCTCTTCTCTAGGTGTCTGGTTATATAGTTCTCTCTCTTCTGTGTTGATTCAAAGGCACAAAATACAACACAACCTGTTAAAATACACAAGTCACTGAACAGAAATGAATTCATGATATTAATAACCATAAATTACGGTGACCACCAGAGAGGCAAATGAGGGGATAGGAGAGAAAGAAGAAGTGAGAAAAGAAGAAGAAAAAAGAAAAGAAAGGAGTGCCAAAATGAAATTGCGATAAATAAAAAGTAATAGAGAAATGAAAAAATAAGAAAGCAAAGGGTAGGGGAGGAAAAAATGGCAGCAGAATAGAAGGATGTGTCTGGAACCTTGTTGCTAAACAAACAGAGAGAACAGCTTAGCGTCACACTGGGAGTGTTTGTTGTCAATTTCAGGGACAATTATCCTCCAGGAGAAGGATAACTGCTGAATGGGGATCCCCTAAGCAGGCAGCCCCACTGCCATGGGATTTATTCCCTTGGAGCCACCGGCACAAACGTGAAGACCACGCCATCTTTCAGGTGAAAGTGGATGTTTATGGAACATTGAAAAGCTACAGTTTTGGGACCCACCAAAAAGCCAGGGGACCCAGAACACTGCTCCCCAATTGTCGCAAACACTAGGATTCAGAGGAGGTCACATGGAAAGGTCAGATTTCGCCTGGGATAAGGTGAGGTCTCTGGTCCCGAAGAACAGAGAGTCGTGCACATTGTGAGACTTACAGAAATCTGTGGATGTTGCGCAGGGCGTGATCCCTGAATGTGGAAGGGGGCCCGCAGAGCTGTTAACAGAGGGGAGCTCTAGAAAGCAACTCATTTTGATCTTATGCAGAAGTACAGCCTGGGAGTTATTAAGGTGTCCCAGTTGCTTGAACAGGGTGGGGAAGGGGGAGTGCACAGACTTCAATCTTTTGTCTTCAAATCCTGGCTTCTGATTGCTAAGCCCAATACATAGGATAACCCAATTGGGGACATCCTAAGGGACTGCAGGGGAAAGTTGTTTTTCTGGAACCTGGGGATCAGAGCGCAGAATAACCATCAGAGAATCAGTCCTGGGGAAACCGACCCCCACAAACCAGTATTGAGTACCACAGAGAAAACAGGATCTAAGTACAGGCTAGAGAGGAACTATAGTCTCCGAGGTCAATTCCGAAACACTGCCACCCAGTGGCTGACTCACAAATTGACTCTCCACTGAGTAGAAGTAGAACAAAGGGAACGACAATATCGTCCCGATTGCGAAACAGGCGTGCCAAACAGAACAATAGAGGAAGTGAATGACCTCCACTACTGCCCATTCTATTTTTTTTCATATTTAATTTAAAAACTAATTTTTTTTTCTTTTTCCCTCAATTTGATTTTACCTTTTTAATTATTACATTTTTCTTTCCAACCAGTATTTTTACTACTATTATTTTACCTTTTTGAAAAAAGGAAGTATAATTTTATACTCTCTTTATCTTACTTTGGGATTAGAGTTCTACATTCTATTTTCAGCTTTCCTTTAGCATTATTTTACTCTATCTCAACTTTTATGCCAATATTCTCTTCCTAACTTTTCCCATTTTGTTGTCTTGTTTCTCTTACCCTTTTCCAACTTTAGATTTTCCCTCTTCTTCCTTTTTACCTGGTTAAAACTTCACCCTATTATGTATATAATTTCTAACCCCCTACTCCAAGTCCATACATACCTCTCTCTTCTCTGTCTTCACTATCCAAAAAATTGTTTTTCTCTATGGCCTTTGTTGTTTGCTTGAATGTTGATTATATCAATTTTTATACTTTTTTCTGAGACTGTTTTTGCTTATTCTACTTGTTTTATTTTGCTTTTTGTTTGCTTTGTTTTTGTTTGTTTTTTATCTCTGTTTTTCCCTCACCTCACTTGATATTAGCTGTTATTTATAATGTGTATTATTCTCCAGGTACTTGTTGCTGACATTTGTTGAAATTAGTGGCTGTTCTGTTGGAGTTTCTCTTCATATATATAATTTGTCCCCACTTTCTTATTCTCTCTCATTTCTCTCTTACTTATTTATTCTTTCTCCGTTCTTCCTTTTATTTTTATTTTTCGTCTTTTTTCTCCCTTATGCCGTATTCATTTTGGCATTCCTTTCTTTTTCCTTTTTTCTCCTTTCTCACTTATTCATTCTCTACTTACGCCTAATTTGTCTTTCACTGGTGGTCACCTTATTTGTGGTTATTAACATCTTGAATACATTTTTGTCCAGTGCCTTGTGTGTTGTACCTGGTTGTGTTATATTTTGTGCCTTTAAATCAATGCAAGAGAACTACATAACCAGACACCTGGAGAAGAAAGACCATGGGCAGATGAAGAAACAGTCCATATATGAAAGAAAAGCAGGCATCACTAGAAAAGGAAATAAACTAAATAGAAGCAAACAACTTGCCAGAGAAAGAGTTCAGAGAAATGGTCATAAAGTGACTGAAAAGAATGGAAGACAAATTCGACAATGTGAGTAATAACCAAGAGGAAATGAAGAAGACCCAAGAAAAAATGAAAAATGACATCGCTGCAGTAAACAACTCATTAGGAAACATCAAAAGTAGACAAGAAGAAGCAGAGGACCGCATCAGTGAGCTACAAGACAAGATAGGAAAAAATACCCAAGTATTGCAGCTTCTAGAAAAAAAAATTAAAAAGGGAGAGGAGAGCCTAAGGGAACTTTGGGATAACGAAAAACTAAACAACATCCGCATAATTGGGGTTCTAGAAATATTGGAAACTGAGCAAGGAATAGAAAACCTGTTTGAAGAAATAATAACAGAAAACTTCCCTGATATAGGAAGGAAAATACCCACACAAATCCAAGAAGCTCACAAAGGCCCAAGCAAAATGAACCCCACAAAACCGACACCAAGGCACATTATAATTAAATTGGCAAACACCAACGACAAAGTAAGAATCTTAAAAGCAGCCAGAGAGAAACAGAAAGTTACCTACAGAGGAACCCCCATCAGAATAGCAACTCATTTCTCAACAGAAACTCATCAGACCAGAAGGAAATTGAATGAAATATACAAAGTCATGCAAAGGAAGAGTCTGAATCCTAGAGTACTGTACCCCGCAAGGCTTTCAATCAAAATTGAAGGTGAAATCAGGAGCTTCACTGACAAAAAAGGACTAAGGGAATATATTACCACCAAACAAGCAATGCAAGAAATGTTAAAGGGTCTGCTGTAATAAAAAGAAATAGGAACTGAAGAGGGAACAGAGGGGAGGAAAGAATAAAAATGACAACAGATAAGTACCTACCAATAATAACTTTAAATGTAAATGGATTAAATGCTCCAATCAAAAGACACAAGGTAACAGATTAGATAAGAAAACAACCCATACATCTGCTATCTATAAGAAACATGCCTCATAAAAAGAGATGCACACAAAATGAGGGTGAAGGGATGGAAGACAGTTTTTCAGGCAAATGGAAATGAAAACAAAACAAAACACTGGGTTTGCAATACTTACACCTGACAAATTAGCTCTCAAAGTGAAGGACATAACAAGAATAATGATGGCCATGTCTTAATACTAAAGGGAGCAATCCAATAAGAAGAAATAACTCTGATAAACATATATGAACCCAATGCAGGAGAACTAAATACATAAAACAACTCCTTGAGGAGCAAGGGAGAGATTGTCAACAATACAGTCATTGTAGGAGACTTCAATACCCCTCTGTCACCACTGGACAAATCCTTTAAACAAAAAATTAGCAAAGAAACATCAATTCTAAATGACTCACTAGACCAGGTGGAATTAATTGACATCTTCAGAAAATTCCACCCCAAATCCACAAAATATACATTCTTCTCAAAGGCACATGGGTCATTTTCAAAGATAGAACATACGTTGGGTTATATTCAAATTCTCCTCAAATTCAAAAAGATAGAAATCATATCAAGTATCTTCTCAGATCACAGTGGCATAAAACTGGAAATCAACTACAATAGAAACAACACAAAGAAATCAAACACATGGAGACTAAACAACATGGTATTAAACAATGACTGGGTAACCAGAGAGATCAAGGAAGAAATAAAAAACATCATGGCAACAAATGACAATGACAACACCACAGTACAAAATGAATGGGACACAGTGAAAGCAATCTTGAGAGGGAAGTTCATAGCTCTAAAAGCCTACTGCAAGAAACAAGAAACAATGGTAATAAATTACCTAACTCTACAACTCAAACGTTAGAAAGAGAGCGGCAATAAAAGCCCTGTGTTAGCAGAAGAAGAGAAATCTCAGAGTGGAGATAAACAACATGGAGACCAAAGAAATAATTTAAAAAATCAACAAAACCAAGAGCTGGTTCTTTGAATGGATAAACAAGATTGATGGACCTCTAGCAAGCTCACCAAGAAGCAAAGAGAGAACACCCAAATAAACAAAATGAGAAACGAAAGAGGAGAAATAAATACAGACCTCTCCAAAATACAAAGGATTGTTAAAAAAATACTATGAACAACTCTATTCCAACAAACTGGACAACCTGCAGGAAATGGACACATTCCTAGAAAAATATAAGCTTCCAAAACTCAATCAGGAAGAATCTAAACATCTCAATAGGCCAATAACTGTGGAAGAAATTGTAGCAGTCATCAAAAAGCTTCCAGCAAACAAAAGCCTGGGACGAGATTTGCTACACAGGAGAGTTTTACGAAACATTCAAGGAAAAGTAAAGCCTATCCTCCTCAGACTATTTAAAAATATTCAAGAAGAAGGAACACTTCCAAACACCTTCTATGAAGTCAGCATCACCCTAATACCAAAACCAGATAAAGACAATACAATGAAAAAGAGTTACAGGCCAATATCTCTTATGAAGATAGATGCCAAAATCCTCTACAAAATTCTGGCAAATCGGATCCAGCAGTACATCAGAAAGATCATATACCATGACCAAGTAGGATTTATCCCAGGAATGCAAGGATGGTACAATGTACGCAAATCAATTAAGCTGATACATCACATAAACAAATTGAGAGATAAAAATCACATGGTCATATCAATTGATGCATAAAAAGCATTTGACAAAATCTAACACCCTTTCTTGATGAAAACTCTCAGCAAGGTGGAAGTAGAAGAATCATACCTCAACATCATAAAAGCCATATATGACAAACCCACAGCAAACATCATACTCAATGGGCAAAAACTAAAACCATTTCCCCTAAGAACAGGAACAACACAGGGATGCCCTCTCTCAACACTCCTGTTCAACATAGTACTGGAAGTATTAGCCATTGCAATTAGATAAGAAGAAAAATAAAAGGCATCCAAATTGGAAATGAAGAAGTAAAGTCCTTATTTGCAGATGACATGATACTGTACATAAAAAACCCGAAAGGCTCCTTTGAAAAACTAATATACTTCATAAATGAATTTGGCAATGTAGCAGGATACAAAATTAATGCCAAAAAATCTTTGACATTTCTATACTCTAATAGTGAACTTACAGAAAGAGAGACTAAAAAAGCAATCCCATTTACCATCGCACCAAAAAAATTAAGATACTTAGGAATAAACCTAATGAAGGAGGTAAAAGACCTATGCACCGAAAACTAGAAGACACTGAAAAGGAAATAGAGGAAGAGGTAAACAGATGTAAGTGCATACCTTGCTCACGGATTGGAAGAATTAACATCATTTAAATGACCATACTACCCAAAGCAATCTATAGATTCAATGCAGTACCCATTACAATACCAACAATATATTTCAAAGACTTAGAAAGAATTCTCCAAAGACTCATCAGGGACAAAAATAGACCCCCAATATCCACAGCAATCCTAAGAAAGAAGAATAAAGTAGGTGGAATCTCAATACTACATTACAAGCTATAGTACAAAGCCACTGTTATCAAAATAGCCTGGTACTAGCACAAGAACAGACACATATACCAATGGAATAGAATAGAGAATCCAGATATCCACCCAAACCACTATGCTCAATTAATATTTGACAAAGGAGACATGAACATACAATGGAGTCAAGACAGCCTCTTCAATAAATGGTGTTGTGAAAATTGGACAGATACATAAAAAAAATGAAACTAGACCACCAACTTACATCAAACACAAAAATAAACTCCAAATGAATACAGGACTTAAACTTAAGATGGAAACCATAAAAAATGCTAGAGGAATCCACAGGCAGCACAATCTCAGATATATGCTGAAAGAACTTCTTCACTGATACTGCTCCAAGGGCAAGGGAAGCTAAAGAGAAAATAAACAAATGGGACTACATCAAAATAAAACTTTTTCTCAGCAATAGGAACCATCAACAAAACAACCAGAAAGCCCACTGTATGGGAGAACATATTTGCAAATGTTAGCACTGATAAAGGTTTAACATCTATAGCCAACTTTTGCAACTTACTAAAAGGAAGATAAATGATCCAATTAAAAATGGACAGCAGACTTAAATAGAACCTTTTTGAAAGACGACAGAAAGAAGGCCAAAGGCACATGAAAACATGCTCAAAGTCGCTAATTATCTGAGAGATGCAAATCAAAACAACAATGTGATACCATCTCACACCTGTCAGAGTAGCAATCATCAACAAATCAACAAACAACAAGTGTTGGCGAGGATCCAGAGAAAAAGGTACCCTTGTGCACTGCTGATGGGAATGCAGACTGGTGCAGCCACTGTGGAGAATAGTATGGAGTTTCCTCAGAATACTATAAATGGAAATCCCATTTGACCCAGTAATCCCACTCCTAGGAATATATCCTAAGAAACTAGAAACACCAATCAGAAAGGATTTATGCAGCCCTATGTTCATAGCAGCACAATTTACAATAGCTACAATTTGGAAACAGCCTAGGTGCCCGTCAGCAGATGAGTGGATCAGAAAACTATGGTACATCTACACCAGCGGTTCTCAACCTGTGGGTCGTGACCTGTTTTCTGATGGCCTTAGGCTCTACAGCAGTGACCCACAGGTTGAGAACCACTAGCAGGGTCGCCTAAGATCATCAGAAAACACAGATATTTACATTATGATTCACCACAACACGAGGAACTGTATTAAATGGTCGCAGCATTTAATACTTTTAAAGGTTGAGAACCACTGATCTACACAATGGAATTCTATGGTGCAATAGAAAAGAGGGAATTTTTACTATTTGCAGCAACCTGGATGGAACTGGAGAGCATTATGCTAAGTGAAATAAGCCAGTCAATGAAGGAGAAACACCTCGTGATCTCACTCATTTGTGGATAATAAAGAACATTATAAATTGTTGAACAAAGAGATAGATACAGAGGCAGTAAAGCATCAAAGATACGGTCAAATTACAGCAGGAAGATAAAGGATTGGTGGGGTAAATAAGAGATCAACCAAAGGACTTGTATGCATGCATATAGGCATAACCAATGAACACAAGACACTGGGGGTTAGGGTATGCCTGGCGGGGGGGGGGATAATGGGAAGATATGTATGCATGTAATACATTAATAAAAAATTAAAAAAAAATTTCCTAATGAAACCTTAAAAAAATAAAGTGAAGAGAAACAAACTATATGTATGGAGAGAAAACTCCAAGAGCACACCCACTAATCCCAGGGATGGAGTGTGATTACATGTAAATTACTAGATGCCTGGTGCACACACGAAATTCATGTATGGTGTTAGTAGAAACTATGAACAACAACTAATATCAAGCGAGGCAAGGGAAAATGGAAGCAATAAACAAATAAAAACAAAGCAAACAAAAAACCAGATCAGGAAAACAATCTCACAAAAAACATAAAAAAATCGATATAATCAACATTCAAGCAAACAACAAAGGGATAGAGAAAAACAATTTTTGTATATTGAAGATAGAGAAGAGGGAGCTGTATATGGATTTGGAACAGGGGATTGGATATTAGATATATAAATTGGGTGAAATTTTAACGGGGAGTAAAAAGAATGAATAGGGAAAATCTATAGTAAGAAAAGGGTAAGAGAAACAGGACAACAAAAGGGCAAAATTTGGAAGAGAGTGATGGCCTACAGGTAGAGTTGAGATAGAGTAAAATGATTCTAAAGGAAAGGTGAAAGTAGAATATAGAACTCTAATCCCAAAATAAAATAAAGAGAAAATAAAATGACAATTTTTTTTAAAAAAAGGTTAAATAGTAGTAGTGATAATGCTGATTGAAAATAAAAATGTAATAATTAAAAAGGTAAAATAAAGTGAGGAAAAAAGGAAAAAAATAGTGTCTTAAGTAAAAGATGAAAAACTTAAAAATAAAAAAAATAAAAAAATAGAATGCTCAGTAGTGAAGGTTATTCACTTCCTCTGTTGTTCTGTTTGGCACACCTGTTTCTCAGTCAGGACAATATTGCATTTCCCTGCATTCCACTGCTCCTCTGTGTTGTAAGCCAGTCCTGATTTTTAAGTAGGTAGTGTGTCTTAATTTCTTTATTCCTTTATTTGTGATTACATAAGAGTCAATTTATGATTCAGCCCCTGGTGGCAGTGTTTGTGGATTGACCTCCAAGAGTATAGGTTCTCTCTAGCCTGTGCTTTGATCCTGTTTTCCCTGTGGCATTCAATTTGGGGAGTGGGCTGCCCCATAGCTGGTTCTCTGATGGTCACTCCCCACTCTGATCCCCAGTTTCCAACAAAACAACTTTCCCCTGCAGTCTCCTAGGGTGTCCCCAACTGGGTGATCCTATGTATTGGGCTTAGCAATCAGAAACAAGGATCTGAAGAGGAAAAGCCCATGTCCGCGAACTCCAGAGCTGCACAAAATTCTGTGCAATTCCCCTTTCCCCCTCTTGTCCAAGCAGCCAGCACACTTAAAACTCCCAGGCTGTCCTGCATCAGATCAAAATGGTTTGCTTTTTAGGGATCCCTTCCGTTAGCAGCTCTGAGGACCTCCTTTCACATTCACCATCACACCAGCTCCAACAGCCACAGATTTCTCTAGGTGCAGACTTCCCCTGGTCCTCTGTCTCCCATAATGTGTTTCTCTGTCCTGTTAGGACCAGAGACCTCACCTTATCCCAGGTGAAATCCGACCTTTCTGTTTGGAGCGTAGAGCTCCTCTGAACCCAAATGTTTGCACCAATTGCGGGCTGGTGTTCTGGGTTTTGCAGCTGTTTGGTGGGTGCCATATTTGTATATTTTCAGGCTTCCAATTACATCCACGTTCCCCTTCAAGATGGTGCTGTCTCCATATCCAAGCTGGTGGATCCGGGTGAAAACCCAACAGCAGTGTGGGCTGCCCGGTCAGGAGATCCCCATCCATCACTCCCCCACCTTCTCCTGGAGTATAGCTGTCCCTTAACCTGCCAACAAACGCTCCCTGTATGACCCTCAGCTGTTCTTTCTGTCTGCTCAGTTACAAGGCTCGGGACATGTCCGTCTATTCTGCCATCACTTTTTTAAACACTTTTTTTAAATTGCTGGATAACTTCATCATAAGTTTCATTGGAAAATTAATTAAAGGACTTAGAATGATTTAAAAGTTTATTATGAAAATACAGAAACCTAATCTTTTATGAGATATATAGTAACAGAACTTTGAAATAATAAGCTGTTTCTTAAAAACCACACACAGAGGTCTTACATGTATCTAAGATCTTCAGCTATTTTTTTTTTGTGGAGTTTATCATACCCCTGAATCATTCTGTAGTTAGGCATGTAGAAGCAAGTCACAACTGGGGGGAAAAAAGCCATTTTTCACCTGGTTTGTTATGAGTAAGGAGGTTTGTTGTAAAAACACAAAGTGAAGGATATATTCTGAGGTTTCTTGGGAAAAAAAGAAAAGACAACTTGGCAGTAATTCTAACTGGACATCCTTTCCCTTTGTAAGAAAAGCAAATTGAACATATTGATTTGATTTCATCATATTAATCAGTTACATGACCACCTTAAACACTAGCAAAGAATCCTATATAATAAAGAACTAATATGCAAATGGTCATCATACCATCATGGCTTAAAGGCTCAGACACTCAACGCTGGAGAGAGAGGAATGGGGACCAGAAAGGCACCAATGAGTTTGCGAGAGAGGAATGGGACCTGCCAGGCACAAATGGGCTCTTGAGAGAGGATTGGGGACCAGCTATGCTGCGGCCCAGGAGAGGGACAAGCCGCCTGTCTCACAGTCCCAGCCGCCAGTGGCTGCGCCTACACTTGCTGCCCAGGAGAGGGACAAGCCGCCCCCTCCATGGTCCCAGGCTCCAGTGGCTAGGGCTTTGGCCCAGGAGAGGAACAAGCTGACGGCCCTGTGGTCCCAGGTGCCTGTGGCCAGGGAGAGGGACTAGCTGCCCGCCCCACATTCCCGGTGCCAGCGGCTGCAACTGTGGCCTGGGAGAGGGACAAGCTGCCCTGTCCCAGATTGCGAGAGGCAGTCAGACATCTATCTGCCAAGGGGTCCCGGATTGGAGAGGGTGCAAGCTGGGCTGAGGGACCACCCCCTGCCCCGTGTATGAATTTTGTGTGTGCACCAGGCCTCTAGTAATTTACATATAATCACACTCCATCCCTGGAAAAAATTTAGTGTTGTTGTTTTTTAATAAAGCTGCTTTGAGCTAAGATATGAAAAAAACCCACATATTGTTATTTGGAAAAATAGTATCCACAACATGGTATTTTGTTACATTCCATGCTTTAAAAATAAATATAAGGTGTACTTTACTAGATTGGTGTAAGTAACTCACCTTTTCTTCTGCCTGCAGTTTGGATTTACACGTTGCATGCTTTATGTTTGATTAAAATAATTTATAATTGTGTGTGATTGATCTCTCATATGTGTAAAACAGATGAGAGACAATTTTTTCCCTGAAACATAAAGTCATAGCTTCTGTCCACAAAAAGTGACCAAAGAAGCAAAAGACTTTATCTGTTGTGGCATTTTACAAATGCACATGACATTCATTTTCTCTTGATCCTTTTTGTTTGCATTTGTAATATTCTGTGAAACATTATGAGGTTAAAATAAAATTAATACTACCTAATAATAATGATGAGAAAATGACTAAAGGGATATTTGAAAATATCTTTATTCTCTCTTGCATGAGAGACAGAATATAATACTAGCTTTGATTCTTACCTTTAAAAAATAAACTAAATGCAAACATGCATCACATTGCTAAGATAAGAAAAATATCTACTAGTATACTTAAGTATTTTTGTTCACTCTTTACAATTTTCTATTAACTTTATTTAATTTTATTGATTTAAGAGAGGAAGGGAGAGAGAGATAGAAATATCAGTGATGAGAGAGAATCATGGATTGGCTGCCTCCTGCATAACCCCCACTGAGGAACTGGCAAAAATATGGTATTTAGAGATACTGTTTTGGGTTATCTCCTTGGTCAACCACTTATTGATCCTTTCATAAGAGAAAATGAAAATTAAAATGAGGTTTTCTTTTCCCAAAATTTTATTGAGCCAGCACACTTCTTTTCTGTTGGCTGCTTTAGGACATCGTTCTGAAAGCATCAAGTGGTGCTTCACTTGTTATTTCATTGCTTTGTGAAATTAAATCAACTGTTATTTATCGGCTGCTTATTATATTCAGAGTTCTGTGATAGGCAGAAGGAAACAAAATAATAACTATATGATCCTCTTTACTGAAAAACTTATATTTTTAAGGTCACTGACTACCATATCCCAGTGTTAGCTAGTAACCTTATACAGTTTTGTGGATTGATCACAAGGGGGATTTCTGTGAGAGATTTTGAATGGTGTATTGTGAACATGTCCTAACTGTCAGGAACGAAAAACCAAATCCAAACCGTAATGTAGTTCTTTTCAATTTCTTGTTAACCACAAAGGAAATGCATTTTACATCAAGGCCTACCTATATACATATATGAGTACATATGTGTATATGCATATGTATATAATCAAATGTGCATATGTATATACAATGCCAACACAAATATTTCACAATATAATATTTACCCTAATTGCTGGGTATATTCTACACTTATTCAGTTATTTATTGAACTGATTTATTTAACATTTTTATTTCGTGACCACTAAATTGCTTTTCTGATCCACTAATAATATGTGACTGTTCTAAGGTGGAATCTCTGATGATAGTGGGTCTACTACATCATTCTTATTCCTAAGGTAGGGAGACATGCTGAAAGGTAGCAGAGATGTGTTCTAAGTTAAAGCACAGTGGGGATTGACAGCCCTCCACATTGTCTAGGCCACAATCACCTCTTTGTAATCTAGGATATGGTTCTTTAGATTAGGGCACTCCAGGGAGAACATTTATTTAGTCTTTGGGCAAGGATAGATGTGAGCAGAATGTTAGGGGCAATTATGCAACTGCACATTTATAAAGTGCCTATTATGTACCAAGCACTGTTTAGAGTATTTTAAAAATTTCATTAATTTGGCCTCCAAAAAGAAGTTAGAATCAGAGACTATAGCAATCTGCCCAAATCTTTAGATTCTTTTTATCTTAAAAATCTGAATGTAGGCCATACATAGTCTTTCTGATTTCAAAGCCCTTGCACATTCCACCATGCTGTGTTAACTTCAGCTTTAAAATCTTCAGCTTTTATGCATTTGAAGTGCACCTTTTTTCCCTCCCAATTCATAAAACTCCAATTGCCTTTCTAGCAAGATTTCTCCTTTGGAATACACATTGTGTTATTCCAAATTCCTTCTGTATTCTTTATTTGAGACAGAGGCTTTGGAGCCAGGTATCTTCCATTTGTATCTTGGTTCTTCCACTTTGTCAGCTGTGTAAAGTTATCCTCTCAGTACCCAGCTATCCTCATCTATAAAAAGAAAATATTACTAGTCTCCTCATAGTTTTATGTGAGGATTAAAATGAGTGAATAAGGTAAAGCACTTAGGTGGTATGCCTTGTACATATGGCTATTATAAATGTCGTGTGTGCTTACCTACAGGGTTCATCCTGTTTCAGAAGAACAGCTAGTTGCCTCTGTGGTATGCTGTGTGAGTTACTGAAAGGCCCAATTGGAAGAAAGATGTTTCTGTAACGCACTTTCATGGTGTTCTTTTCTATTTGGATCTGAAATTCTAGCCATTAGAATCACTAAAGGGAAACACAATGAGAGGGCACTATCTCTAGGAGAACTTGGGAACTAACTCAGCTTACCAGGAAACTAATGTCTTATTCTCTGACATGAAACCAGGCTTAAATATATTTGATTAAACTGGGGGCTGGTGTAAAATGGAGGAGTTTGCCTCTTTGCCTTTGGCCCTCAGCCTTTAGCCCTGCTTCAAGTGCAGAATTATTTGCCTCCTCTGCTCCTATACTTCTAGAGGCAAAATTGGCAATCTTCCCACCCATTGTGTATACATCCTGGGGTCACTCGCTGAGTCCTAATCAAAGGTAATGACCGAATAGTCAGTTTGACCCATATAATAGAGAGTTGACTGTATTATTTCCATTTCAAATATGAGGAAGCTCAAAAAGATGAAATCATTTGCCTTATATCAGTTTCTCAACTTGGGCATTATTGACATTTTGGTCCATATAATTCTTTGTTTTAAGGGGGCTATCCTGTGCATTGTAGTATGTTTAACAGCATCCTTAATTTCTCCCCAGTAACTGCTCATTACACTCACCAGCTAAAGTAACCAAAAATATCTCAACACATTGCCAAATTTCTGGGTTTAGGGATGGGAAGCTGGGTATAAATTTACCTCCTGTTGAGGACCACTGCCTTAAGTCATAATCTTGTAGGATGGGGAGCTAGGATTAAAACTCAAGTCTGCCTGATTCTGAATCCCCATTATTTTCAACATTATGTGAAACTGTCCCTGTATAATGTGATATAAATAAGCCATGAATAGCAAACAGAATAAAAGGGTGCATGCTATTTTACCTAATTCATAGTTACTGGAAAACTCATCATAAATGGCTTCTTATATTAGAGCTTCATACTGCAAAGTGGACTACAAGTATGAGGGCTTGAGGCTCTTTTTGAAGTGAATTAAAAGAGTTTCCATAATGGGGACAAAAATGTGCAGGTGACAGAAAAAAAGCTTCTGGACATTAGGCCCTTTAACATTTGTTCTAACTACCCAAAGCATGACATGGGCCAAGATTCCTGGATAGACTCAGTCTACTTTAGGTTTACTCACCAGAGTGACAGTACTAGAGGAACTGAGCAGACGTTTTTAAACTTATTTGAAAATGGTAGAGATGTGAGGTTCTCCATTTACTATGCTTAGTTTCCAGAGACAGTTACATTCTAAACCCCCTTTCTACCCTTGAGAAATACTAAAACAAAACGAAAACAAAAAGAAGGCAAATTTTGGAGCCTGGAACTCTGCATCTAGGCATCTTCCACATGATTTACTGCTCACAGTGTAGGATACAAATAATGGCCATGCCAACATGTGAAAGCTTAAAATAAATTATAATGAAGATCACATTGTGAGCGTTGCCAAGACAGAATAAAATGCAATCAGGATTTAAATGTGGCTAAAATAATAGCTCCTTGGATTCAAGCACACTGATTAATGCCAGAGATACTTATGAAATGCTGTTGTCTGGTCATCAGTGTTATTTTTCTTGTGGAATACTTTGTACTAAAAGCAATAAAAGAGGACTAATAAACTAAGAAGATAATAATTTATTCCATAAAATTAACATGGCTCAGGTGAAGTGCTTTTGTTAGATGTGATCTATGTTCCAAGATTGACATGTTTTCAGCATAACTTATTTTGAAATATACATATTCCAAATATTTCTGAAATATTCACCATTCACAACAGATTCTCTTGCTTTTCTCATGTCTGTATATAAATGTAAATTTTGTGCTTGCTCTGTACTCAGCTTTTTTTTTTTTTGAGGAGCCAGATTTAACTTTAAAGATGTTATTCATGTCATTTTAAGAGGAAAATGTGCTTAAACTTAAAAAGAAAAATGAAGCAACTTGCAAGCATTCCTGACTTAAATTTCATAACCTGAGGTGGTAATTAAATAAACAGATGTCTACAAAGGCTGACTTATTTAAAAGACTAGGTCACAAAAGTTAGTTATAAGAGTATATGGTAAAAATGCTCTCTGACATGGCAACTAGCTATCTGTGATTTTGTCTGATACACTTTGAAACACAAAACAATAATGAGCACAACAAAACAACGCCCATTGTGTGCATCCCTCATATCTCATATATACCCTCCCTTTGTTATGATGTTAGAGTTGTTAGGGAACAGCAGAAACTTGTTGGTACTCTTAAAAACAGCCATTGGAATGACCACCCATTGCTAAGACGTGACATTGATAAAACTGCACTGTTGCTCATTTCAAATAACAAATTCATGTAATTGACTTAGTAAGAAATAATGGTGGTCATGATGAAATTTCAGCATAGCAACACAGAATTAACTATCTCTACTAACCAACTATATCCCCATCATTGTCATTGTGTAGCACAAAGTGGAAGAGCTTTGGAACCAATCACAGCTAGATGCTAACCTAGGCTTTATATTGTTTACACTTTTGCTCTACTTCCGTCATTGTAATATAAGGTTTGATAAAGACAAAAGGAGGAATGTAGCTAAAATAAATAAATGGAATATGTAGGAACAAAACAATTGGTAGAACCTATCTATAAAATTATTGATACAGCTATTAGGTTTGGTTTGTTATGGTATAGTAGGAAGATCACTAGACCAAGAATCAAGAGACCTGGATTTTAGTCAAGGTTTTATTAATAACTAGGGGCCTGGTGCATGAATTTGTGCATGGGTGGGGTCCCTTGGGGTGGCCTGCGGGGATTGGGCCCCAGCTTACGCCCGCAGCCTTGCAGCCTCAGCTCATGCCCCCAGCCACAACCCCACAACCCACAGCCCCACTTGACACTCTGCCATGGCCTGGTGCTGCCCCCTCACCTGCTCCACTATCCTGCCTGTGGAGCGATTGATCAGGGCTGAGCCCCCTGCCAAGCTCCCTCGGTGCCTGGGAGCCAGGCCATGCCCCTGTCCCCCACTGCCGTCACTGGTCACCATCTGTGGGGCCATCGGTCATGGCTGGGCCGCCTGCTTGGCTCCCTCAGTGCCTGGGAGCCAGGCGGTGGCCTGCTCCTCGCTGCTGCCACTAATTGCTGTCTGCGGGGCAATGGGGCCTCCCACTTACACCCACCTTGGCCTGGCACTGCCTGCTCACCTGCTCCACCATCCCGCCATTGTCCTGCTCTCCTCAGGGCCCATTGGGGCCAGCAGCGCCTCCAGTGCCACTGCCTCCTGCCATGTTCCACACCATCCCCTGGTGGTTAGCGCATGTCATAGTGAGTGGTCAAACTCCTGGTCGAACAACAGCCTGAAGGGACAATTTGCATATTAGGCTTTTATTAAAGAGGATTAGCTATGTCTCTGTAAACAGATCATTTAGTCTTTTTGTGATTCAACTTTATCTTTAAATGCAGCATCAAATCCAAATGATCTATGTCCAAGTTTCCTTCCCCTCAAACAACTTTACATTTCAGTGAATTTGATTCATATAGGAAGACCAGGTCTTGGCCATAGCCAGCTAGGTATTACTCTATTACCATTCATTGTGAAATTACTACTAGAGTTTAAATGAATTCAAGAATTTAGCCAAGTGTATGTAAAATATAAACGATTTCAGTATGATGCTCATTGGTAAAAAGCTAAGCATAGCCATTCTGGCAACACAATATATTGAACTATATATCTGGCAACACGATATTGAACTATATTTTTACTTGTTATATAAATTGACTGAATATGGTCTCTGTATATTGGCCTCTAGGTTTATTTGTACATAACAGGCTGAGATCCCTTAGCCCAAATACCCTCTGGCACCAACATCAAATTTTTATATGTCCAGTGGTTTTGAACAAACCCCAAATAAGCAGATTATTACCCGTTATAATCTGCTTGCTTTGCATATCCTGTGGTACTGCAGGATATCTGTTAGCTATAAATAAGATAAACTCTGTGGCTACGAAGACTCTTAGTCACTGCTGCCTTTCAGAGTTCTAACCTAGATACTCCCTGCTATGCTGCTAAGGTACATCATTTAGGCACATGAGCCCCATCTGTGATTTCCCCTCACCCTGGAGTTCCCTTGCCCTTATCCCCTTATGGACAGTAGCCAACGTACCAGCACCAAAGCCTTTGAGCAGTCTTATGCTGTGAGGGACTTCCCTACATGCATGGAAACTTGTCAATATGTCACCCAAATAGAGCTTATATGTGCAACAGCCATATGTGAGAATTACAAACACCTGAAGGAAGAAATTTCTAAATAAATGATTCAAAGAAAAAAACATTACATAGGTTATTAAATACAATCAAAGAACAATGAAATCTCAAAACTTGTAGAGTGTAGGAGAAAACGAAGATGGTGGCATAGGTGAACACCTAAACTGCTTCATCGCACAGCAATCTCAAAACTATAGCTAAAAGACAAAACGGACATCATCTAGAACCACTGGAAAGCTGGCTGAGTGGAAATTCTAAAACTAGAAGGAAAGAGAAGGGCTCACGGAGACTTAGAGGAGCTGCAAAAAGCTGAGGTACAGAGACGTGCATGGAGAGGACGAGCGGGCTTCCTCTGGTGGGAAGGAGACAGAAACTCCTGACTGCACTGAACCCCAGTTCTGGGCTAAAGTCATACAGGGGGAGTCTGGACTGTTGTGAAAAGGGAGGAGTGCATGGAAACTTAGGGGAGCCGTGAAAGGCAGATGTCTGAAGACATGCGGGTGAGTGGATGCAGAGAAGACAGACTGCTGATTGTGCTTCTGGATTTCTCTAATGGGAGGAAGATGGAACCTCACAACTGCGCTGAACTCCACTTCTGACTGCACTAAACCCCAGTTTCGGGCTAGACCCTGGGGACCCAGACTCATACAGGTCCCCAGAGCGCATGGGAACTCAGGGGATCTGCGAAAAGTAGAGGGTTGGAGACATGCGCACACAAGTGCACAGAGAGAAGGCTGCAGCGATTAGGGACATGAACTCAGGGGCCTCATAGCGCAGGGCTGAGGGGAAGCTAAGGCTGTCTGCTCAGACCTGAGACTCCACTCATTCCAGAGGCTCATTCCAGAGGCTTTTGCAATTTTGCAAGTCTTATCTCATAAGGCTGACTCCAGCACAGAAGTTCTCCTGGCATAGACACAGCTGATCCTCACAGCCAATTGGCCTGGAGGTCAATCTCCCCCAGTGATACCAACAACAGTAAAGACTTAACTATAACAAGGCTGTACACACAGTCCACAAAAGGGGTGCACCAAGAGTCCACCTCAGGTAACTGGGAAGGTGGAGCGACTGGGCCATTTAGGATACCTAGCACACAAAGCTACTCTACTAACTCAGGGAAGCAGTGAAAGTGCAGAGACAAAGGAACAGATCACAAATGAAAGAAAAGGAGGAAAACAAAACACTAGATATAGAGTTCAAAACCACGGTTATAAGGTATTTCAAGAATTTCCTAGAAAAGCTGGATACATTTAATGAGACCCTCGAGGATATGAAAAAGGACCAACTAGAGATTAAACATACACTGACTGAAATAAAAAATATTATACAGAGACCTAACAGTAGACTAGAGGAACGCAAGAATCAAGTCAAAGATTTGAAATACAGAGAAGCAGAAAACACTCAACTGGAAAAGAAAAAAGAATCCAAAAATGTGAAGATAGTGTAAGGAGTCTCTGGGACAACTTGAAGCGTATGAACATCAGAATTATGGGGGTACAGAAGAGAGAGAGCAAGATATTGAAAACCTATTTGAAGAAATAATGACTGAAAACTTTACCTGGTGAAAGAAATAGACTTACAAGTCCAGGAAGCACACAGAACCCCAAACCAAAGGAATCCAAAGAGGACCACACCAAGACACATCATAATTAAAATTCCAAGAGCAAAAGACAGAATATTAAAAGCAGCAAGAGAAACAGTTAATTACCTACAAGGGAGCACCCATATGATTGTCAGCTGATTTCTCAACAGAAACTATGCAGGCCAGATGGGAGTGGCAAGAAATATTCAAAGTGATGAATAGCAAGAACCTACAACCAAGATTACTCTACCCAGCAAAGCTATCATTCAGAATTGAAGGTCAGATAAAGAGCTTCACAGATGAGAAAAAAAACAAAAGGAGTTTATCAGCACCAAACCAGTATTATATGAAATGATGAAAGATACTTTTTAAGAAAAGGAAGAAGAAAAGAAAGGTAAAGATAAAAATTATGAACAATAAATACATATTTATCAAGTGAATCTAAAAATCAAGTGAATTTAAAATCTAATGAACAGAATATTCTGGTGAATATAATAGAATCAGGGACATAAAAAGGGAGTGATCTGACAATTCTCAGGGGGGAAGGGATGAGCAGGGTACAGGAAGAGACTGGACAAAAATTGTACACCTATGGATGAGGACAATGCGGGGGAGGTAAGGGCAGAGGGTGGCGTGGGAACCAGGTGTAGGTGAGCTTTTGGGGGAGGGAGATGAACAATTGTAATAATCTTAATAATAAAGATTTATTAAAAAAAAAAACTTGTAGAGTGTAGAAATAAACAGTATTCAGAAGGTCATTCATAGCCTAAAATGAAAGTATTTGAAAAGAAAGATTGAAAATTGAGGTAAGCATTCAATTTAAAAAAAATTAGATGAAGAATATTACTATGAAGCCAAAATAAAATAGAAGAAAAATTTAATCAGAAAATTAAAATTAATTCAAAGAGAAAGAAATAATAGAGAATAAAATACTAAATATTTGAAAAAATAATATATAGGAACTTCTGGCTATATTGTGGAATAAATAGAAGGCCAATTAAGTAGTATTAGCATGAAAATGGGGGGCATATATTGCTTCGGTTATAAACTTTTAAATATACAACAGACTATTATGAATATCTTCAACTAAATGAGAAAACGAAGATGAAATGAGAAAATTTCTAGGTTAATATATATTAACAAAATTAGATCAGTTTATTCAATTACTAAGAATAGTCTTACAAATATTAAATATACTGAATTAATATTACAAATTTACTTCCCTAAAGTACTAGGTCCTGAAGATGTAAAAAGCCATGTTTTGCATGACCTCCAGGAGCAAATAATCCTTTTCATTATTCAAATAGATCCAGAGAATAGAATAAGAGAGTGTTTCTCTCACTTAATGAGAATTTTGTAACCCTGATATATAATATTAATAAGAATAGTAAAAGAAAGTGCAACAATAGGCCAACATCAAAAACATAGATGCAGAAATACTGAGTAGTATATTAATAAACTTAATCTAGCAACATACTTTTAAAAAGTAACTCAGTGTCTTTTATTCCAGAAATTAAGAGTGGTTTAATATGAGAAAATCTATTAATAAATACAACAGAAAAGAGAAATAAGATAGTGTAATCTTAACAGATAAAGAAAAAGGTTTTAATAAAATTCACATCTAATCATAGCAAACTATAAACTTTTTTAACCCTTTCAATAGTATGTACCAAAAACCTACTTACCACAATGAAATAATAGATTTATTCTTTAATGCCATCTTTAAAACGATGCCCATTCCCATATCTTGTCAACATTGCAATAGAGGTCCTATCCTGTGCAAAACAAAAGGAAAATAACAGGAATCAGAAGGGAAGGAACAAAAATTATCTTCATTCAAAGATTATTTAAGTATCTAAATATAAGATCTAAGCAAATATTCAAACCAAATATTAAAACTACTAAGCAATAAGTTATATTGTGCAAAAAAATAAAATTTAAAGTAATCAAGATTGCATTAAAAATTTACAAAAGTCTCCATTAATCAAAAAAGGGAGGATAGTAGGATAATGTCATATAAGGAAATATATCTGGTAAGTAAATTACATCTAGAAAATTTTTACTTTAGAAAACTATTTTTCATTTATAATGCTAACAGCAAGACACCCATGAAAAACACACATGTTGTCAAAATAAGCCAAAGGAAAATCGTTTGGTCAAAGGTGAAAAGGATCCCAAGTCAATTTTATAGAAAAGATTCCTGTATTAACTCTTGGTCGAGAATATGTTTATATACTTTCAGAAAACAACTCCAAGACCAAGTGGACTCCTGCAACAGAGAGGGCCTGACAGGTCTGCTCCAACCACAAAGACAAGAGGAGAAACAGTCCAGAGATGGAAGACGCTGACGACGCCTTGCCATGTTAGCAGTCAGCAGCTGTGTGTTGCTACAGGATGCCTAGGCCCAAACCAGAGAGGGTCGGATCTGCATTACCACCATTTGTCCACCATCTAGATACCATTGATGACATGTACACATAAGGAACTGTTTGACATTAAAACTGGGACTCAGAACTATTGGACATTGAAATTGGGACTCAAACATTTTTGTTCTTATAGGTTTATTTCTAGCCTGCAGAAGCAAGATATTTTTAAAGAAAATAATCGGGGGATTGGGGGGGGGACAGATACAGAGGCAAAGAATAGACTGTCATACTGCAGCGGGAATTCAGGGGAGGTTGCGGGGGAGGGTCTGTAAGAGATCAACCAAAGGACTTGTATGCATGTATATAAGCATAATCAATGGATACAAGACATGGGGGGGGGGCAGCTGAGAGCATGTACTGGGGGTAGGGAAGGTTGTGGGGAGGTCAATAGGGAGAAAAAGGAGATATATGGACTGCTATTTGTACTACTTTAAACAATTAAACACAAAAAAACCTACTGAGCAATATATACAAAAAACTATTAGTTAATATATACAAAAAACTATTAGTGATTCTTTACACTGAGAGCAGCAATGCAAAAATGCATTTGAAACTAAAAAGATCAAATTCTCAAAAAATTCATAAGGTAACTAGATAAGTTTAACAAATGGTATATAAACTATTTGAAGAATATTATATTTATAACTTTATTAAATGTCCACAATATAGTGTGAATTAAAAAGGTACAAAATGGTGAAAGGCGAGGATTCAAAATTTTCAAGATATTGATTCTTGTCAAATTTACCTATACACTCAATATAGTTACACTAATGTCAACTAGATGTTTCAAAAATTCATGGAAAATGGTAAGGTATTATCAAAACAATTTTTTTAAGTAGGTTCCATTTTAGTCACTAGTTTCTTAGGCATATTATAAAGATACAAACAGTGTGATGTGTGGGTGGGGTTAGGAGGAGAGAGGTGAACCGGTGGAATAGAACTACACATAAATAAGAAATAGGTATATGATGGAAGTGGCATTTAGATCAGATTATAGATGCATAAAATGATGGAAAATACCCAATATTGGCAGGAATGTGGAGCAACTAGTACTCTGTTTATTGGACTGTAAATTGGTATAAACTCTTTGGAAAACAGTTTGGCAGTACACACTAAATTTGTTTGTACTCATGTAACTGAAGATTTTCAATTTTATATAAATATTCTAAAGAAATATGTGTTTATTTGCACCAAGAAAGATATATAAGAATGTTCATAACTGCAATATACAGAATATCCCTAAACTCAAAAGAATGCAAATGTTCATCAGAAGTAGAATTGATAATGATATTGTGTTATACTCACACAATTAATAGATGTAGAAATGAAAATGAATGAATTATAGCTACATGTAACCAATCATATAGGTGAATCTTACAAATATACCATATTTTCTGGCGTATAAGATGACCCCCAACTTTTCCAATTAAAATATAGAGTTTGGGATATATTCGCCCTATAAGATGATACCCAGCTTATAAGATGACCCCCGGCTTTTGAGAAGATTTTCCAGGGTTAAAAAGTCATCTGCTGTGGCTGGAGCAAAGGCCTAGGTCCTGGATGCCAGAGGAAAACCAGTGCCAACAGCCAGTGGAAGGAAGGCCTATTGCATGAATCTTAATAAAAGGCCAGTATTCACGCCTGAAAATACAGTATAAATGAATGAAACAGTATAAATGAATGAAACATATCAGGCACAAAAGAATATACATTGTTAGAGTCAATTTATAAAAAGTACCAAAATACGCAAATCTAACTATGATTGTTAGAAATTAAGAGTGGTTAAATTCAGAGAAAAATGGATTAGTGACTGGAAAGGAGTATGATTTTGAGAGTGTTTTGGGATAATGATCTTGACTAGGTAGGAGTTACATAGTTGTTCACTTTTTGAAAATTCACTTAAGTTAATTTCTATTGTGAACAACTTGTCTAAGTGTTTTAACTTCACATTAAAAATAAAAATAGAACAACTTCTGTGTATATATATCTATATCCTCCTATATAATAAAGAGGTAATATGCAAATTGACCATCACTCCAACACACAAGTTAGCCACCATAAGATGGCCAGTAGGGGAGGGCAGTGATGGGCGATCAGGCCAGCAGGTGAGGGCTTTGTGAGGGACCCAGGCCTGCAGGGAAGGACAATTTGGGGGGACTCAGGCCTGCATGGGAGGGCAGTTGGGGGCCCAGGCTTGTAGGGGAGGGCAGTTTGGGGGGACCCAGGCCTGCAGGGGAGGGCAGTTGGGGGGTAATCTGGCCTTCAGGGGAGGGCATTTAGAGGCAACCAGGCCAGCAGGGGAGAGCAGTTAGGGGTGACCAGAGTGGCAGCAGAGGGAAGTTAGGGGCAATTGGGCTGGCAGGGGAGCAGTTAGGCATTGATTAGCCTGGCTGGGGAGTCGTTAGGGAGTGATCAGTCTGGTAGGCAGAAGTGGTTAGGGGCAATCAGGCAGTCAGGCGAGTGGTCGGGAGCCAGTAGTCATGGATTGTGAGAGGGATGTCTGCTCATTTAGGCCTGAGTGGGGTTGGGCCTAAATGGGCGTCAGACATCCCTTGAAGGGTCCCAGATTGGAGAGGGTACAGACTGGGTTGAGGGACACACCCACCCACCCCTATGTATGAATTTTGTGTACCAGGCCTCTAGCCTACACTAATAAAATAGAAATATGAAAATTGACTGTACCTCTGCGACACCCACCAGCCAATCAGAAGTGAGTATGCAAATTAACCCAACAAAGATGGGTTAATTTTCATACACAGGCATGGAGCAAAGACTGAAGGCTTCAGCCCGAGTGAAGACTGAAGCCTGAAGACTAAAGATGACTGAAGACTGAAGATGCTTGGCTTCTCTGCTGCGGCTGGAGCAAAGGCCTAGGTCCTGGATGCCAGAGGAAAACCAGTGCCAACAGCCAGTGGAAGGAAGGCCTATTGCATGAATCTTAATAAAAGGCCAGTATTCAAAGTGTCCCCTAAGGAGTTTGACCAGAAGACCTAGAGTTCAATTGATCACTATGATGTGCATTGACCACCAGGGGACAGTGTGGAATGTAGCACAAAGGAAGGCTGCAGCCGGCAGCTGGCAGCCAGGGAAGGAAGGCCCCTGGTCAGCCCTGATCGCTGGCCAGGCTTGGGGACCCTACCCGTGCATGCATATCCTACACTGGGCCTCTAGTCTAAAATAACTGAAATTGAGTATTTGTATACCCATGTTCATAGGGGCATTCTCCACAATAGCTGAAAGGTGGAAGCAACCTGAATGTCCATTGAGGGTGAAGGAATAAACAAAATGTAGTATGCGTATTTAATGGTATATTAGCCCTAAAAAAGAAAGTAAATTCTGCTATGTGCTAACACATGAATGAACCTTGAGGATACTATCTTAAGTGAAATAGGCCAATCTCAAATACTGTATGATTCCACCTAGAGTAGACAACTAAAAGGCAAAGAAACAATGCTGGTTTCCAGGAGCTGGGAGAAGAGGGGTATTGGAGCTGTGTTTTAATGGGTACCAAGTTTAGTTTTGCAAGATAAAAAGTTCTGGAGATTGGTTGCACAATGTGAATATACTTAATATCTGTAAACTATACAGATCAAAATGGTTAAGATGTCAAATTTTATGTGTACAGTATTTTACCACAATTATAAATTTTAAAATAAAGAAGGATTTCAAATGGCCTTAATGAAAAAAAGAACTAGTGAAATCTAGTCTTTAATTTAGCTTAAAGTAGTGTACCAAAGTTAATTTTGTAGTTTTCATAATTTTATTATGGCTATGTAAGATCTTAAGCATCTGGGTGAAGCATTAAATAGAACTACATAGTTTTTGGAACTCAAGTCTAAAATTATTTCAAAATGAAAAGAAAAGAAAATATATAGTTGGTGAATTTGCATGCCAAATTGTGGGAAAAGCCTAAACTTGCAGGGCTAGATAGATTATCTAGCACTAAAACCTCTTTTCCCTTTTGGCATATTTCCCTCTGTTTTCCTCATATAATGAGGACATGTTCCAAGATCCAAAGATCCCCCAAAGTAGCATCCAATCTACATATGTCATTCCCATGAATGATTAAGAGTTTCCTGGGTGTGAAGGGGAATTATTAAATAGACCACTTCATTTTCTCCTGAGCTCACATTTCCTTTGGCTAGTTCAATGTTTTTATCCCAAAAGCAATACAGTTTTTGCTACTCTAGTCCCATAATAGAATCAATAGAGAAACTGGTATCATAAGAAATCTTCCAAATTTTATTATAACATCATATACAGGGTTTTTTGTGTGTGTTTTTAAAATATATTTTATTGATTTTTTACAGAGAGGAAGGGAGAGAGATAGAAAGAAACATAGATGAGAGAGAGACTTCGATCAGCCGCCTCCTGCACGCCCCACAGTGGAGATGTGCCCGCCAGCAAGGTACATGCCCCCAACCGGAATCGAACCTGGGACCTTTCAGTGCGCAGGCTGACACACTATCCACTGAGCCAAACCGGTCTCAGCTGTTTTTTTTTTTTTTAACTTGCCAATGTTAGCTTTACTTCAGTGCAAAGAACACTTGGTATTTTTCTCTGATATTGGTAGGACTTGGTGACCAAGGTTACTGATGGATAGCTGAAAATATTTTGTTGTAAGGAATAATTGAAAACAGATATACTCATGCCTTTAATTAATTATAATCCTAAAAAGAGTCTTAATTTCTTGTCAAATAATGAAACAGATATCTATTTATTTTAAGAAAACATATTATACTGAAACTATATTGGGTACTTTTCTGAAAGATCATGAATAAAGAGCATGAACATCTTTATTTCCATATTATGTAATATATACATATGTATATACACACATTCTATAGAGTGTTTACTTTCCTCTCCTAAAATGGGTAAGGGAGTAACTGTGGATATATAATACTTAAACAAAATTTTTTATTGATTTCAAAGAGGAAGGAAGAGGGAGAGAGAGAGAGAAACATCAATGATGAGAGAGAATCATTGACCGCCTGTCTTCTGCAAGCCCCCCACTGGGTATTGAGCCCACAGCCCACCCAGGCATGTGCCCTTGACGGAATTGAACCTGAGACCTTTCAGTTTATTTTTACCATCAAGAATAGTTTATTGGAGCAAAATATCTTTGAAGATTTGTGATCTGTGAATAGTATAAATGCCAACAATATACTAGTCAAAATGATTAATATGCATATCCTATTCTTCAGTGATTAAAAATAGCAGTTAATATTTATTATAATCATTTATTTTTGTCTATTTCCCAGCAAAAATATAAAGTAATGTTGTTCATCTTTGAATTCTTAGCCCTTAAGTATAGTTTATTATGTATATTAATAGTGGTAGTATTTAGTAGTAGCAGCAGCAGTAATGTTAACAGTTTACATCTATTGAGCACTTACTGTATTCCAGGCCCTGTTATAAGTGTTATACCAGTATTAATTAATCTCACAGCAGACAGATGAGGTAAGTATGGTACAGATAAATTTAATAACTCTTCTAAGAATACCCAGCATTTAAATAAGGATTCAAACCCAGGCAGTCTGGTTCTAGAACTTTTGCTGTCCCTATTTTATGAATTCTCTTAAAGAAAGTTCCCTATATCCCTGGCCAGTATGGCACAGTTAGTTGAGCATGATCCCCATGCACTGAAAGGTTGCCGGTTCACTTTCCAATCAGGGCACATGCCCAGGTTGCAAGCTTGATTCCTGGTCTGGGTGCATACTGGAGGCAACCGATTGATGTTTCTCTCTTACATTGATGTCTCTCTCAGTTTCTCTTTCTTTCTCTCTTTCTCTCCCTCCTCTCTCTAAAATCAATAAAAACATATTTTTAAAAGAAGGCTCCCTACAGTAATTATGTAAAGCTTTATTATTTCCTTCTAGTGTTACTAGAATGTATTATATTACTTTAGTCTTATTTACCTTTTAAACTCATATTATTCATTCAACAATTACTGAATGCCTACTATGTTGTAGGAATTGTGCTGAGTATAAGACAGATATAGACACAGCTCTCATGAAATTTAAATTCCACTTAGGGAAACCAGCACTATATATCTCTTTCTATTATACAGTATCTATCTATCTATCTATCTATCTATCTATCTATCTATCTATCTATCTATCTATAAAAGCCCAGTGACCAAACGGCAGAATGAGCAGTAAGACCAGTTGACAAATCACTATGACACATACAGACCATCAAGGGAAAAACACTCAACACAGGAGCTTCTCCCTGGTGATCAGTGCACTCCCAAGATGGGAGCACACTTCAGCTGACCAGAGTGAGCAGCACTCTCACAGCACCCACTCATTTTTAAGCAAAACGTTATAAGATAAATGTTTTAGTGTAATGGCATACATTATGGAAGTTTAAATTAGAAGTAGGAGAACTACTTTATAGCAGTACACAGCTAGAGGTGGCTTGGTGTGCCAGTGAAATGACATCAAAGGACATTTTGTGATTTAAAACATAAAATATGTGTTTTAAAGTTCACTATTAGTAATGTTATATTCAATGTTTTGAAACTAGGACATATAAACAAGTATTATACATCGGAAGCAGAAATTGTTAATCATGATCATGACTATACACTTTTAAATGGTGGGACACTTATCTTTTGTTTGGAACACAAATTATGTTCTTTTCAGTAATGGAGGCAAGGTCATTCTTTGAAGTACTTATAATAAAAATCAAAAGGAGAAGCTGATTAGCTTTGTTCAAAAAATGTTGGATATTTATTTATAAATTCATAATGATATATAATTTCTGAGAAATACTGAATTCAGTTTTTCCCTCCATTTATAACCAGAGGACTAGAAAATGAATAAACATGCCAAATTATTTCTATTACAGTAGCTGCTAAATACCATCTTGTTTGGTTATTGAAATTATCTCTTCTGTTCAAAATAAACACATGACTGAATAAAATGCATTTTATTACTTATAAAGATATATTTACTTAGAATGACTGCATTTTGGAAAATTTAAGAAAGGAACATGGTAACAACTACAGGAATATTTTGGGAGGTTCTTAGGTAAAATAATAAAATTCCTGTTGTTCAGCAATCATGTTTCTGAGTATTCAGAAAAGTTGAAATTGGGATCTTAAGGAGATATTTGCACTCTCATGTTGATTGCATCAGTATTCACAATATATAAGAGGTAGAAACCACCTAAATGTTCATTGATGGGTGAATAAAACATGGTCCATAAATACACTGAAATATTATTCAGCCTTTGAAAGGAAGGAAATTCTGCCATATTCTACAACATGGATGAAGCTTGAGAGCATTATACTAAGAAAATAAGCCTGTCACAGGACAAATACTGAATGACTCCATTATATAAGATTAGAGGCTCAGTGCACAAAATTTAGTGCACTCAGTGGGATCCCTCAGCCCGGCCTGCAACCACTCCAATCCGGGAGCCCTTGAGGGATGTCTGACTGCTGGTTTAGGCCCAATTTTGCAGGGCTCAGGCCTAAACCGACAGTCGGACATCCATCTCATAATCCGGGAGTTCTGGTTCCTAACCGCTCACTGGCCTGCTGGCCTGATCCCCCTAACTGCTCTCTCCTGTTAGCCTGATCCCCCTAACTACTCTCCCCTGTCGACCTGATCCTTAACTGTTATCCCCTACTGGCCTGATTGCCCCTAACCCCCTCTGCCTTGGTCCCACCACCATGGCTTTGTCTGGAAGGTCGTCCAGAAAATGTCCTTTTTAGTTAGCATATACCCTTTTATTAGAATAGATAACTTAAATAGTCATACTCATCAAAGCAGAAAGTACAGTGGTGGGTGTCAGGAAATGGGGACTTTCTTTTATTGGGTATAAAGTTTCAGTCATGCATAATGAAAAATTCTAGAGATATACTGCACATCATTGTGCTTTCAGTTAACAATGCTATATTATACACTTAAAACTTTAAGAGGATAGATCTCAAAGTTATGTTTTTTTAACACCATCACTAATAAGAATACTACTAAATAAAAGAGGCTCACATGGATTAATTACTGAGGTAGAGTATTATTTCTCCTTCCTGACTCATCCAAAGGAAAATCCTTCCTTCCTTCCTTCCTTCCTTCCTTCCTTCCTTCCTTCCTTCCTTCCTTCC
>JAAGEH010000015.1:25170158-25202093 GCA_011751065.1 Lasiurus cinereus | reverse complement strand
TCCTTCCTTCCTTCCTTCCTTCCTTCCTTCCTTCCTTCCTTCCTTCCCTCCTTCCTTCCTTCCTTCCTCCCTTCCTCCCTCCCTCCCTCCCTTTTGTCTTTCTTCCTTTATTTTAATAAATATTTATTCAGATTATTATAGTTGTTCCTCTTCCCCCTGCAAAACTCCCATCCACCTGGTTCTCACCCCACCCCATGCACTTACCACCCTCACTGTCTTCATACATATGTGTATGATTTTTGTCCAGTGTCTTCCCACACCTGCCACACCCCTTCCCCCAGAGGATTGTCAGTCCACTCTCTTTCTATGACCCTGATTCTATTATATTCCCCAGTTTATTCTCTTCATCAGATTTTTTATTCACTTGATTTTTAGTTTCACTTGTTGATACATATGTATTTGTTGTTCATAATTTTTATCTTTACTTTTTTCTTCTTCCTCTTCTTAAAGAATACCCTTCAGCATTTCATATAATACTGGTTTAGTGGTGATGAACTCCTTTAGCTTTTTCTTCTCTGTGAAGCACTTTATCTGACCTTCAATTCTTAATGATAGCTTTGCTGGGTAGAGTAATCTTGGTTGTAGGTTCTTGCTATTCATCACTTTGAATATTTCTTGCCACTCCCATCTGGCCTGCATAGTTTCTGTTGAGAAATCAGCTGAAAATCATATGGGTGCTCCCTTGTAGGTAACTATTTTTCTCTTGCTTCTTTTAATATTCTATCTTTGTCTTTTGCTCTTGGCATTTTAATTATGACGTGTCTTGATGTGGTCCTCTTTGGATTTCTTTTGTTTGGGGCTCTATGTGCTTCCTGGACTTATAAGTCTATTTCTTTCACTATGTGAGGGAAGTTTTTAGTCATTATTTCTTCAAATAGGTTTTCAGTAACTTGCTCTCTTTCTTCTTCTGGCACCCCCATAATTCCAATGTTAGTATGCTTGAAGTTGTCCCAGAGGCTCCTTACACTATCTTCATATTTTTGGATTCTTTTTTCTTTTCTGGTTGGGTGTTTTTTGCTTCTTTGTATTTCAAATATTTGACTTGATTCTTGCAATCCTCTAGTCCAGTGGTCGGCAAACTGGGGCTCATGAGCTACATGTGGCTCGTGAGCTGCAGTTTGCCATTCTGTTGACTAATGCGTTTGCCAACCACTGGGATAGGGGATTAATCACAAGGAACAACAACAGCCTGTAATTATTGGAATTGAGCTTCTAGGTCAGTGTTCTGCAAACTCATTAGTCAACAGAGCAGCAAACTGCAGCTTGTGAGCCGCATGTGGCTCGTGAGCTGTGGTTTCCCAACCACTGCTCTAGTGTGCTGTTGGATCTCTGCATATTAATTATTCTTTATTTCAGTCAGTGTATGCTTAATTTCTAGTTGGTCCTTTTTCATATCCTTGAAGGTCTTACTAAATTTATTGGCAGTTTCTAGAAAGTTCTTGAAAAACCTTATAACCGTGGTTTTGAACTCTATATCCTCCTTTTCTTTAATTTGTGACCCATTTTTTTGTCTCCGCATTTTGGCTGCTTCCCTGTGTTGATAGAGTGGTTTTATGTACTAGGTGTCCTATAGGGTCCAGTGGTTCAACCTCCTTAATTACCTGAGGTGGACAATCTTGGTGTATCCCTTTGTGGGCTGTGTGCACAGTCTTATTGTAGTTAAGCCTTGATTGTTGTTGGTACCACTGGAAGGAAGGGACCTCCAGGGAAATTGGCTGTGAGGATCAGCTGTGTCTACACTGAGAATACTTCTGTATTGGAAACACCCTTATGGGGCAAGACTTGCTTCAGTGGGGCTTTGGTGCCCCCTAAGTGTGTCCCTTATGGATCTGAGGAGCTGTAATCTGGATGGTCCCACTCTGATCACTGGGTACACTGGCTCTTGAATCTCTAAGGAGGTACTAATTAAGCCTCTGCCTGAGGCCACCCAGCAGGAGGTATGGAGAGATCTGCAGATTCCTCTTCTTTATTTGGGTTTTGGAGGTGCCCAGATGAGGCCCAGCTGTGAAGCAATGCAAGCTGCTTTGGGGTGTTTAACCTTCTTTTGGATGTTCTGGGTCTCTCTGACTGAGCTGCAGTTTGTTAGGTAATTTTAGATTTCAAAGGACCAGGCCATTCTTATGCAAAAGCCTCTGCACACAGCTTGGGTGGGGCGGGGTCTCAGGGTGGAGCAAACAGCAATGGCTTCCTGTCATCCCTGCCCTAAGAGGCCCCTGAGTCTCAGTGTCTCTTGGTAATCACTGCAAGCACCTCTGAGAGAAAGCCACCCTGGAGTTTCGCCTGATGCCAGACAGTCCAGTTTCTCCCTGTATGAGTCTGGTGTCCAGAGTCTTGCCTGCAACTGGAGTTCAGAGCAGCTGGGAGCTTGTGTCTCTCTTCCAAATGAAAAGACAGCTGCGTACTCATTTGCCAGCCCTTTCCTCATGTGCACGCCTCTATACCTCTGCACTTTACTACCACAGCTCCTCTGAGTCTCAGTGTGTTTTTCTCTTCCCTTCTAGTTGTAAAATTTCCATTCAGCCAGCTTTCCTGTGGTTCTGGATTATGTCCGTTTTCTCTTTTAGTTGTAGTTTTGAAGTGGTTGTGTGAGGCAGCAAGTTCCAGTGTTTAGCAATGCCGCCATCTTGGTTTTTCTCAGAAAATGATGTTTCTGTCATATAAATGTTCTTAGGACACCAAGAAGAAAAGTTTAAAGACAATTCATTTCTTTAAAACAGGTGTCAATTCTCCTCTCCCCTCTGACTGCCAGAACCTTTAATTTTTAGAAATGCAAAGAATAGAGCAAACATATGACTTGTCTTTTTTGTAGACAAACAGAAATCTTTGTAATGCATACTATTTTAAATATGCTATTTAAAATTTCCACAAATGTTTTTTTTTCAATTTTGAAAATCAAACTCACGATTATAGAAACATCCCACATCACCATTTAGTATTGTACACATGATAAGCCTGACATTTTGAAACAAAATTGTTTTGAATCATTTAGCAGTGAGAAAGTACATAAATAATTTCTGAGCAACTGGAATATATATTTTAAGCTAAATTCATTACAAACAATGACACATTTCCCCAAAACATCCTAAAATAAATGGACAGTTAGGCTAAGAACAGCCATGGCAACTTTTACTTTCACAAATCTTTTTGTGAGAAATAAAAGCCTTAAAAGTATGTGCTTATAGTCTAGTAGCCTTTTTAGTTTTAATTATAGCATTGATGTTGACACTTTATTTTCTGACATGAAACACATTTAAATGTGTTCTTATGTTAATTCCCATTTATAACCAGGCTCTTACATTATTTAAGAAACAACTGTGATAACAGATGTCTTAAAACTAAGGATTGACAACATAATTTAAGGGAAATGAGAGTGGCAAACTAATATTTGCACTGTTAGGACCTGAGCTTCACTTATGCAACTTTTAAGTTATGAGTATATGCTGTGTGCATTATATTGTTCAGCTATGCTATCTATAATAACAATTGCATGTTTATTGTCACTAAGAGAAATATTTTCATTTGGATGTTTGTTCATTCATTCCACACTTTATTATAAGCCTGATGTATACCAGGCGCAATATTAGAGATACAGAGATAAAATATAAAGTCAGAGTTTTCAAGGCACTCAGTGTAGAGACATAATAGCTCATGTATTAGCTAATTATTTTAAGTGAGAGCTGATAATGAAATCTCTAAAAGGCTGATGACATTAACATCTAAATAACAGGTGAAATAGAGGAAACAATATTATAATTGCCGTCGAGAACTGACAGGCATTTATTCATGAGAGATTTATGATGCTTAAAGTACTAGAAATGATGAATGGCTATATGAGACATGGTTTCTGCCATTAGAGAGTATATAACGCAGAGGCAGTCAGAGAAGATACACTTGCATGAAAAACTGTAATACAAGATGGAATAAGATAACTTGAAATAAGTATTATAATGGTGGTAAAAAGAGCTGATATAGAGTGTAGAGGAATGAATCATTACTACCACGTGGATGAGAAAAGCTTTGTGGATAGGGTGAAATTTTTATGCCATTAAGAGTGCCTTTTTTTTTTTTTTGCTAAAAAGAGCTGGCAGAAATGGGCATTCCATACTGGAATCATGATAGAAGTGATGAGGCCTGAAAAGTCATGGTTTACCATGGCTAGAACAAAGGATGTGGATTAGTGTGCAGTCATTGATGAAACTAGGAAGTTTATTTAGAACCAGAACCAGATGGTGAAAGGTGCTACTAATAAATATCGATAGGAATTTTGAATTTCATTCTGTAGGCAAAGTATGGTGGGTGGGGAGATAGAAAGAGCAGTGAAGATTTTGAAAATGCTAGTATCTCTAAGTTCTTTTTGGCCACATCAAAGTGATAGGGCCTATGAACTAAAACTTTTTAATGTTCTATAACAATTTTATGCAACAAATGGTTCTGTTGCACTTACATCAACATTACATAACTCTTCTTTAAAAATTCCTTTATTTTACCTTGTATTTAGTTATTTTTCAATGCATGTGTATCTTCTATGTTAGATTAAAAGTTCCTGAAGGCAGAAACCATGTCTATATATTCATTTATCTATAACATGCATTTAATAACAGTTCCCACATCTCTGGGTTATTGTAAAGATTAAACAGAAGAAAGTACATGAGAGACTAATGGTTAAGTTTGAACTCATGTATCCAGCTGCCTGAGTTTGAATTTCAGTTCTGTCACTTACCAGCTGTGACGTTTTGAACACGTTATTTAAACTTTTAAAAAAAATACAACAATAGCTTTATTGAAATAAAATTCATACCATACAGTCCACCCATTTGAAGTTTACAATTCAATTAACAGATATGTGCAGCCATCACCACAGTCAATTTTAGAACATTTTCCTTGCCAAAAAAAGTAACTCCCATACCCATTAACTATCATCCCACTATCCTCAATTCCTCCTTCCCCAGCCCTAAGCAACCACTAATATACTTTGTGTCTTTGTAGATTTCCATGTTCTGGATATTTCAAAAGAGTGGAATTATATAATATGTGTTTTGTTGTGGCTGGTTTCTTCCATTTAGCATAATGTTTTTAAGACTCATCCATATTTTACCATGAATCCAAGCTTCATTGCCTTAAAAAAAATACATTTTTACTACAGGTCCAGTGCATGAAATTTGAGCACTGGTGGTGTGTGTGTGTGTGTGTGTGTGTGTGTGTGTGTGTGGTGGGGGGGGGGAGGGAAGAGGGAGAGTGTCCACAGCCCGGCTTGAGCCCTCTTGCAGTCCGGGACCCCTCAGGAAATATCTGACTGCTGGCTTAGACTTGCTCCCAGCAGCTGGATATCCTTAGCACCACTGAGGAGGCAGTAGAGGCTTTCATCACTGTAGTGATACTTGCCAGCCATGAGCCTGGCTGACTCTTGTGAGAGCACACTGACCACCAGGGGGCAGCTCCTACCTTGAGCATCTTCCCCTGGTGGTCAGTGCACATCATAGCGACTGGTTGTTCAGCTGTTTGGTTGATTTGCATATTAGCCTTTTATTATATAGGATTGCTATGAACCACTTGTGTATAAGTTTTTATGTAGGCATATGCTTTCATTTCTTTTGGGTATATACCTAGGAGTGGAATTGCTGAATCATATAGTAACTATATTTAATTATTTGAGGAACTGTCAGACTATTTTCCAAAGTGACTACACCATTTTACATGGTGCACCAAAACTGCCTCTTTTTTACATGTTTGTCAGTACTTGTTTTTTATTTGACTTTTTAATTCTAGCCATCCTAGTTGGTGTGAAGTGATGTTTTACTGTGGTTTTGATTTGCATTTCTATAATGAATAATGATATCATTTGTATATCTTCCTTGGAAAAATGTCTATTCTAAACCTTTCCCCATTTTCAAATTGGGTTATTGGTTTTTTATTATTGAATTGTAAGTATTCTTTATATATTTTATCTAATAAAGAGGGGATATACTAATTGACCCTCACACTGTTGCAAAGATAGCAGTGCCCACAGCCAATAAGGAGGAAATATGCTAATTGCTGTCACGCCTTCAAAGATGGCGGCACCTACAGCCACAAGCTGGCAGCACTCAGTCCCCTCAGCCCTGCTGGGGTGGCAGGTGTGCCACAAGGCTGCACACCTGCCTTTAGTGTCCCCCAGTCCCTTCAGTCCCCTAGCAGCCCAGGGCCAGTCTGAGGTGCAGGCAAGCCTCAGATTGCTGCTGCCAGCTGCCCATGGCTGCCCAAGGCACAGGTAACCAGCTGAAGCTTGCGCTGCCATCAGTGGCAGCAGAAGAGGTGTGATGGGTTGTTGCCTTCCCCTGATTGCCGAGTCGCCTCCCACCCCTGAGGGCTCCGAGCCTGTGAGAGGGAGCAGGCTAGGCTGAGGAACCTCCCCTCCAGTGCATGAATTTTCATGCGCCAGGCCTCTAGTTCAAGATAAAAGTCCCTTATCAGATATATGATTTTCAAATAGTTTCTCTCTTATTATGGGTGAAGCTTTTACTTTCTTTTTTTAAAATTGTTGTTGTTCAATGTATTAGCTATGTTGCCTTTTTCTCCCATTGACCTCTCTCCAGCCCCACCCACCCCTGAACACATGCCCTCACCCCCCTTCTGTTTGTTTCTATTTGTTATACTCATATGCATACATACAAGTCCTTTGGTTGATCTCTTACATCATCTGCCCCCCCCCCCATCCCTTGCCTTCCCTCTGAGGTTTGATGGTCTGTTCAATGCTTCTCTGTCTCTGGAACTATTTTTTAAAATATATTTTAATTAATTTCAGAGAAGAAGAGAGAGGGAAAGAGAGAGACAGGAACATCAGTGATAAGAGATTCATTGATCGGCTGCCTCCTGCATGCCCCACACTGGGTATGGAGCCCGCAACTTGGGCATGTTCCCTGACCAGGAATCGAACTGTGACCTCCTGGTTCATAAGTCAATGCTCCACCACAGAGTTACACCAGCTGGACTGGATCTATTCTTGTTTATCAGTTTATGTTGTTCATTATATTACACAAACAAGTGAGATTGTGTGATATTTATCTTTCCCTAACTGGCTTGTTTCATTTAACATAATACTCTCCAGGTCCATTTTGTGAATGGTAAGAGTTCCTTCTTTTTTTTCAATATTTTATTGTTTAAAGTATTACATATATTATTACATATATCTTCTTTTTTTCCCCATTAACCTTCCCCCAGCCTCCCATACCTCCTGTCATATGCCCTCATCTCACCCCCCAGTGTCTTGTGTTCATTGGTGTGCTTATATGCCTGCATACAAGTCCTTTGGTTGATCTATTTCCCTCCCTCCCAAACACTCCCCAGCCTTCCCGCTGTAATTTGATAGTATGTTCAGTGCTTCATTGCCTCTATATCTATCTTTTTATTCATCAGGTTATAATGTTATTTATTCTCCATAAATGAGTGAGATTATGTGGTGTTTTTCTTTCATTGCCTGGCTTATTTCACTTAACATAATGCTCTCCAGGTCCATCCATGCTGTTGCACATGGTAAGAATTCCTCCTTTTTTATAGCAGCGTAGTATTCCATTGTGTAGATGTACAACTTTTTTAATCTACTTAACTGCTGATGAGCACTTAGGCTATTTCCAAACCTTAGCTACTGTAAATTGTGCTGCTATGAACATAGGGATGCACATATCCTTTCTCATTGGTATTTCTGATTCCTTGGGACATATTCCTAGAAGTGGGATTACTGGGTCAAATGGGAGCTCCATTTTTAGTTTTTTGTAGAAATTCCATGCTATTTTCCACAGTGGCTGGACTAGTCCGCATTCCCAACAGGAGTGCACAGGGTTCCTTTCACTCCACATCCTCACCAGCATTTGTCATTGGTTGATTTGTTGATGATAGCCATTCTGACAGGTGTGAGATGATACCTCATTGTCATTTTAATTTGCATCTCTCAGATGATTATTGACTTTGAGCATGTTTTTATATGTCTCTTGGCCTTCTGTATGTCCACTTTCAAAAAGTGGCTATTTAGGTCTTTTGCCCATTTTTTTTTATTGGATTACTTATCTTCATTTTGTTGGGAAGTATAAGTTCCCTATAAATTTTAGAGATTAGACCCTTATGGGATATAACATTAGCAAATATGTTTTCCCATACAATGGGCTCTGTTGTTTGGTTGATAGTTTCTTCTGCTGCACAGAAGCTTTTGATTTTGATGTCGTCCCATTTATTTATTTTTCACTTTATTTATCATTGTCTTAGGAGCTATGTTGGTAAAGATGTTGCTACAACATATGTCTGATATTTTGTTGTCTATGGATTCTTCTATAATTTTTATGGTTTCCCATCTTATCTTTAAGTCCTTTATCCATTTTGAGTTTATTTTTGTGTATGGTGTAAGTTGGTGGCCTATTTTCATTTTTTTGTATGTATCTGTCCAATTTTCCGAACACCATTTATTGAATAAACTTATCTTTACTCCATTGTATGCTCTTGCCTCCTTTGTCAAATATTAATTGAGCATAATGTCTTGGGTTGATCTGTGGGTTCTTTGTTATGTTCAATTGATCTATATGTCTGTTCCTATTACAGTAGCAGGCAGTTTTGAGAACAGTGTCTTTGTAATATAGCTTGATATCTGGTATTGTGATCCCTCCAACTTTGTTCTTTGTTCTCAGGATAGCTATGGCTATTCAGGGTCTTTTTTATTCTAGATGAACTTTTGGAAAGTTTATTCTAAATCTTTCAAGTATGCCATTGGCATTTTAATGAAGATTGCATTGAATCTGTAAATTGCTTCAGGTAGTATGGGCATTTTAATGATGTTGATTCTACCAATCCATGAACATGGTATGTTCCTCCATTTGTTTATGTCTTCCTCTATCTCTTTTTTCAATGTCCTTTGTTTTCTTTATACAGGTCTTTTACTGTCTTAGTTAAGTTTATTCCTGAGTATCTTAATTTTTTTTTCAATGGTAAATGGGATTTTTTTTTTTGCTTCTCTTTCTGTGAGTTCATTATTTGTGTGTAAAAAAGCCATAGATTTCTGGGTGTTAATTTTGTATCTTGCTACATTGATAAATTCATTTATTAGGATGACTTTTATTTCTTCCTCTTATCTGATTACTATGGCTAGTATTTCCAATATTATGTTTAACAGGAGTGGTGAAAGTGCGCATCTCTCTCTCTCATTCCTGTTCTTAGGGGAAATGATTTTCATTTTTGCCCTTTTGAGTATGATATTGGCTGTAGGTTTGTCATATAAGGCTTTTATTTTGTTGATGTATGATCCCTCTGTTCCCACTTTGCTGAGAGTTTTTATCAAGAAATGGTGTTGGATTTTGTCAAATGCGTTTTTTTTTGTATCAATTGATATGATAGTGTGATTTTTCTCTCTCAATTTGTTTATGTGATGTATCACATTTATTGATTTGCAGATATTGTAACAGCCTTGAGTCCTCAGAATAAATCCCACTTGGCCATGGTGTATGATCTTTCTAATGTAATGCTGGAACATATTTGCTAGAAATTTGTTGAGGATTTTAACATCTATGTTCATAAGGGATATTGGCCTATAATTCTCTTTCTTTGTAGTGTCTTTATTTGGTTTTGGTATTAGGGTAATGCTGAATTCATATAAAGAGCTTGGAAGTGTTTCTTCCTCTTGGATTTTTTGGAATAGTCTGAGGAAGATATGTTTTAGTTCTTCTTTGAATGCTTGGTAGAACTCCCCTGTAAAGCCATCTGGATCAGGGCATTTGCTTGCTGGAATATTTTTTAAAAATGTATTTTATTAATTTTTTTTTGTACAGAAAGGATGGGAGAGGGATAGAGTTAGAAACATTGGTGAGAAAGAAACATCTATCAGCTGCCTCCTGTACACCCCGAATGGGGATGTGCCCACAACCATGGTACATGCCCTTGACTAGAATCAAATCTGGGACCCTTGAGTCCATAGCCTGACACTCTATCCACTGAGCCAAACCTATCAGGGCTATTGGAAGATTTTTGATTACTATTTCAATTTCTTCAGTAGTTATAGGCCCATTCAAATGTATCTATTCTTCTTCATTGTGTTTTGGAAGGTCATATTTTTCTAGGAATATGCCCATTTCATCCAGGTTGTCTAGTTTGTTAGAAGAGATTTGTTCATAGTACTTTTTTTAACAATCCTTTCTATTTCTGTGGGGTCTGTTGTTTTGTCTCTTTCATTTCTGATTTTGGTTATTTGGATCCTCTCTCTCTGCTTCTTATTTATCCTTTCATAGAACCAGCTCTTTTATTGATGTTTTATATTTTTTGTCTCTATTTTATTTATTTCTGCTTTGATCTTTATTATTTCCTTCCTTCTGCTCACTCTGTGTTTTTCTTGTTGTTCTCTTTCTGATTCTTTAAGTTGTTAGATAAGTTATTACCAGTTTTTCTTTTTCTTTTTTTCTCCCAGTATATTATATTGATTTTTTACAGAGAGGAAGGGAAAGGAATAGAGAGTTAGAAACATCGATGAGAGAGAAACATCTTCCAGCTGCCTCCTACACATCTCTTACTGGGAATGTGTCCACAACCAAGGTACATGCCTTTGGCCAGAATTGAACCTGAGACCTTTCAGTCTACAGGCCAACACTCTATCCAATGAACCAAACCATTTAGAGCTGTTTTTTTTTCTTTTTAGGTAGGCCTATAATGGTATGAACTTCCCTTTCAGGACTGCTTTCACTGTGTCCCATAGATTTTGGATTATTCTGTTTTCATTGTCATTTATTTCTAGGATTTTTTTATGTCTTCTTTGATCTCTTTGGTAACCCATTTATTGTTCAATAACATGTTATTTCACCTCTAAGTGTTTGAATTTTGTTTTTATTGTAGTTGATTTCTAATATTATGCTATTGTGATTTGAACAGGTGCTTGATATGATTTCAATCTTCTTGAACCTGAAGAGACTTTGTGTCCAATGTATGGTCTATCTTTGAAACTGTACTGTATACACTTGAGAAGAATGTATGTTCTGTAGCTTTGGGGTGAAACGTTCTGAAGATGTTGATTAAGTCCATTTGATCTAGTGAGTCATTTCAGATTGCTGTTTCTTTGCTAATTTTTTGTCTAGAGGATTTATCCAGTGATGTCAATGGGGTATTAAAGTCCTCTACTACAATTGTATTGCTGTCTATCTCTCCCTTGGTATCTTCCCAAAGATTTTTTTATATATATTTGGGTGCTCCTGAATTGGGTGCATATATGTTTACCAGAGTTATATCTTCTTGTATCGATCTGTTTAGTATTATGAATTGGCCTTTTTTATCTCTTATTATGGCCTTCACTTTTAGGTCTATTTTGTCAGATAAAAGTATTTTTATCCCAGCTTTTTTATTTTGTCATTTCCATTTTTCTGTCAAATATTTTTCCATCCATTTACTTTTGGTCCATGAGATTTCCATGTTCTGAGGTGGGTCTCTTGTAGACAGCATATATAAGGGTCATGTTTTCTTATCCACTTAGCCACTTGATATATTTTGATTGGAGCATTTTGTCCATTTACATTTAAGGTTATTATTGATAGCTACTTATTTGTAGCCATTTTTTTCTTTATGCCTGTCTTTCTTCTTCCCTTTCTATTTCTTCTTTTTACAACAGTCCCTTTAGCATTTCTTGCATTGTTGGTTTGGTACTGACAGTAATACTTCCGTTGGCTGTTGACATTTTTTTATTTAACAGTCTAAGTCAGTGCCCTTGACTAAATAGTCAGGTATTACATGTTTTTAAAATTCTCACAGTACACACACAAGAAAATCACTGCTTAAATTTCAAGAAACCAGATCTTGATGACTTGGCGAAGAGTTTAAATGCAATGGATTGTGCGTTACACTTGGAAAAAAGTGTAAATTCATTACTAATTGAATTTCATAAACTGGCCACTTGCCAAATGACTCTAATTTGTGTGACTTCATTGAGACTCCTCTGAATAAGCAGGTGAAATCCATGAAGAATTGGGTAACTACATAACCACTCAAGTGTACCCAGATCTGGTATGGCAGTCTATGTCTTTGACAAGCACAACTTAGGACATAATAAAGAGAGCTAAGTCTTAGGCTGGATTTCTATAGCCATGGGGGTAACTTTCCTGGTTACTAAAATAGTATATGCATGTTGGAATTACCTTGACCTTTTTATAAATTGTACCATATCATCCACTTATATTTTCCCATTTGAACCATTCCTTCAAAGTAAATTGGTACCCCTCTCCCAAATAAAGGTCCATTTTATTTTAAAACAAAGATTACAAGGACACAATTTTAAATATTTTATCTAAAGTTGTTTATGGTTAAAAAACTGAGACAGTGATGTATAGTTTTAAATTTTCCTTTAATGTGGTGCTTTTTATTCTGTCTTTACTTCTTACTCGGGTGATCATCAGGGATAATTTGGATTTTATGATAATGAAGGAAATTGTCAATTCACTTTTGAAATATTATGGCAATAATGGCTTTGTACTAAAGATAAATCCTTTATCTTCTCCAAAGTAATATGATGTGTCAATAAACGTAAAGTAGAAACGACATTCATATTTGTTTAGCCAACAACCTTTAGGGAAGCTTGCCATGGATCATAATAAAAGAGTTTTAATAATTTCCACTATAGACAAAAGAAGTTTAGAAAATGTGTCAAAGTTTCTTTCTGTTTTTCTTCAGTTTTAGTCCTAAGCGTGTGTTTTATATAGATAAACATTCATTCAAATGAAAATATAATTGTGTCAATATGAAAAAAAAATTCACAACCAGGAGAAATGTGAATGGAAATTATATAGACAGGAGAGAGAGAGAGAGAGAGAGAGAGAGAGAGAGAGAGAGAGAGAGAGAGAGAGAGAGAGAGAGAAATGGAAGATCCATTGCTAAAGAAGAAATTGGGACTCTCATTTAAGAGAAAGCACTTATTAACTCATTATTTGATTGTGTTCATATTTATTTTTCTCTTGTCTACCCCAATTCTTACTTGCCCATCACAGGCCTCCTTGTTTACTAGTAATATAAAATTAATTGCTATCAGTGACAGGTGTGCTTCTGAATATTACAACTATGTAAAAATTTCACATTTGCTTTCTCAATCTAGGTTCTTTCAAAATCAAAGTCATCAGAATGGCCTTGAGGAGACTTCTTGAGGTTCGGAGTGATTATTTTCCTTTCTTTAGTACCAACGAAAGCTGAATCTGTGAGAATAGAGAGGAGTCTGCTTGTTACAGGTTTTAATATTGCTGACTAGATATGGAAAAGGCTGAGGCTGTCCTTCCCCATGTGGAAATATATTATGAAAGCATCTGATTAAGGGTCTCTTGGGAAAAGGACTAAGCTTTTGGCTATCTCACTGGGGAACTTTGAAGAGGTTATTCATTCTCTGAGTGTTCTTCAAGCCAGAGGATCACAGGGGAAAACAAGCTTTTTTTCGCATCAGTTGGTAGGACACTTGTGAGCTTTCTATTTTGTTTAGTTGTTTTGTTTTAAATAAAATAAAGGCCTTTGCTTAGTTATTAGTGTCCCTTCTTACCATAGTGAAATTAATTTTACCATATAGGTATTTTATCATTTGCTTTATTTTTTCATTAATTCATTAGTTTATAGAAATATTTCCAACTCCATAACCTTCATGTATTTTTGAATGGGAAAGAGAAGTGCAACCACAAGGGGTATAAGGCCAGGGTAGGCATCTTCGCCTTAGGCTGACTTTACAGAGGTATCTCTGTTCCTACATTGAGTTGGTCCTCAATAAAGTTTCTAGCTCTATGCCTAAGTTTATATTCTTTGACTACTTTGTGAAGTTACAGGCTAGAAGATCCCCATAAATTGACCGAAAAATAACTCAGAAGAACTCCTAGCAGATGATTATTTTTTTATTTATTTCATTAAAAATTATGGATATATTATGCATCCATCAAAGACACAAAGACAAGTCATCTCTGCATCAAAGAGCTTTTGCTCTAATGGAGATATTTATATAAATAAGTGCAGTAGACGATTTAAATGCTATGATAGAAATATATGTAGGTATTATGGGGCACAAATAGGGGAGTTTGAAGTATTTTTTTGGTGATGTAAAAGGGACAGTTAAAGATTTTGAACTACCATGCTTTCCCCTTCTTTATGAAATGCCATCTTCTTATTATCTGTATGTTAAATTTCCACTACTGCTCTTACTAGTATAATCAACTGAGTTTTCCTCTCTTAAGAAGATTTCCCTGACTCCTCATTCTACCTTCTCTATGTTCCCCATTTCCCTGTGTATAACCTCCATTCAAGTAATTATTGCATTGCATTGCATTGCAGTGTAGTGTAGTGTTTACCCTCCCCAATCAACCTAAATTATAAACTCACTGAGGGTAAGAATGATGTTTTCAAACCATGCATCACTAAATTCTTACCACTAATAATAAGCAGTTAATAAATATGTATTTAGTAGTTTAAACACTTATATACTAACATTGTTTCAGTTAAAACATGCTAAATTTAGCAGGTTAAAGATAGGTACAAATTATTTGACATTCCTCTTTTTATATATGGGCTAGTTTATAACAGTTTTGACTAACATAATATAATGGCCTAACCATAAGAGAAGCTTCCACAGTGGCCTCTCAGAACTCTGAGCTATCATGTAAGAAGTCCAACCATATGGCTGGAAAGACCAGTGGGAGATCCCTTGAAACAACATGGGAAGAAAGAGGGTTCCAACTATGCCCTACCTTCTCACTAATTCTGCAAGGTACCAGGCACATGAGTAAAACCATCTTGTACCTTCCAGATAATTTCACGTGCTAAATGAATATTACAAAGTAATCCCAGTCAACAACACATGAAGCAGAATTGTCAAACCAAGCCATGTCTATATTTCTGACTCCTTAAAGTGTAAGATAAAGTAAAATGATTATTATGTGACCAAGTTTTGGGGTAGCTTGATAATTAGAAATAGATAATTAAAAGAATAGATTTCTTCAACTCTATATTTTTCCAACATTTTATATGAAAAATTTCAAATGTACAGAAAAGTAGAAGCAACTATACAGTAAGCACCCATATAGCATGTAACTTTTACAATTCAATTTTTGTTATAATTGATTTATCATATTTATCTTATCATCCCCCTATTGATACGATATGATAAGATTCAAAAGATGTTGACATCAGTATACTTTATCCCTAGATATTTCATCATGGATAACTTGAACTAGAGTTCAATATGTGGTTATATATTTTTCCTTGTAAGATAAAATTGGCACTCAATGAAATACACAGATCTTAAATAAAAAATGTCTGAGTTTTAACAGTGGGTACACTTGTATCACCCTAACCTCCATGAAGATACAGAATGTTTACATTGCCTTATAAAATTATTTCATGTCTCTTCCAAGTTAGTCTCTGAATCTAGCCTCTCAAGAAGCCATTTGCCAGATTTTTTTTTGTATCATAAATTTAGTTTGTTCTAGAACTTCATATAAAAGTTACTGTAGATTTTCTAATCTTTTGTGTGAGGCTTGTTTTATTCACATTAAATTTTTTGAGATTCATTCATGTTTATTCCCTTCTATTACTGTTACCAAACACAGATTTCATCCACCTGGTACTAATGAGCCAAACATTAAACACTGAGAATTGTAGTGGGGAAATTAGAGTCAATTTATTTATAGAGTGCTAAGCAAGAAAAAGAAAGTTATTGGTTTAAAGAAAGAAAAGTTGGAGAGAAAAATGGCGGCAGAATAGACAGACTTGTCCTGAGTTTTCTCCCTGAGCAGACAGAGAGAACAGCTGAGGGTCGCAGAGGGAGTGTTTGTTGGCAATTTAAGGGATACTATACTCCAGGAGAAGGTGGGGGGCTGCTGGATGGAGCTCTCCTGACTGGGCAGCCCCCACTGCTGCCGGGTTCCCTGCCTGAGCCCCCAGCTCGGATGCGGAGACTGCACCATCTTGAAGGGGAAAGTGGATGTTTACAGAAGCCTGAAAATCTATAGCTGCAGCACCCACTGAACCGCTCTGAGCCCCAGAGCACCACTTCCCAATCGGTGCAAACACTCAGATTCAGAGGAGCTCCATAGGACACACAGAAAGGTCAGATTTTGCCTGGGATAAGGAGAGGTCTCTGGTCCCGCAGAACAGAAAGGTGTGTGCACTGGGAACGGGACTGGGGGAAATCTGCACCTAGAGAAATCCTTGAATGTGGGGCAGGGCATGATCCCTGAATGTAGAAGAGGGCCCCCAGAGCTGTTAACACAGGGGATCTCCAGAAAGCAACCCATTCTGATCTGATGCAGAAGGACAGCCTGGGAGTTATTAAAGTTTGCTGGCTTCTTGGACAGCAGAGGGTGGTGGGGAGGGACTGCACAAACTTTTGCTCTGTCCTCTTCAGATCCCTGCTTCTGATTGCTAAGCCCAATACATAGGATCATCTAGTTGGGGACACCCTGGGATACTGCAGGGAAAAGTTGATTTACTGGAACCTGGGGATCAGAGTGGGGTATAACCATCAGAGAACCAGCTCTGGGGTAGCCCACTCTCACAAACTGCTATTGAGTGCCAAAGGGAAAGCACGATATAAGCAGAGGCTAGAGAGGACCTATAGTCTCGGAGGTCAATTCCGAAACACTGCCACTCAGGGGTTGACTCACAAATTGACTATTGTGTAATGACAAAAGAATAAAGAGATTAAGACACACTGCAGGCTTAAGAACTAGTGGAAAGCAGGGAACTGCAATATTATCCCAACTGGGAAACAGGCTTGCCAAACAGATCAATAGAGGAAGTGAATGACCTTTACTACTGCAAACTCTTATTTTTTTACTTTATCTATTTTTTATTTTTATTTTTTTTATTTTTTCAACTTTTACTTAAGAAACTATGTTTTTCTTTTTTCCTCACCTGATTTTACTGTTTTAATTATTACATTTTTATTTTCAATCAGTATTATTACTATTATTTTACTTTTTTAGAAAAAAGTATCAATTTATTTTCTCTTTGTTTTACTTTGGTATTAGAGTTCTACATTCTAATTGCATCTTTCCTTTAGCATCATTTTATTCTATATCAACACTAACTTTATGCCTTCACTCTCTCCCTAATTTTTTCGTATTGTTGTTGTGTTTCTCTTACCCTTTTCCTACTTTAGATTTTTCCTATTCTTTCTTTTTACCCCCTGTTAAAATTCAACACTATTTATATAACTAATTTCCAATCCCCTGCTCCAAATCTATAGAAACCTCTCTCTTCTCTGTCTTCACTATCCAAAAAATTGTTTTTCTCTCTGTCATTTTGTTATTGTTTGCTTGAATGTTGATTATATCAATATTTATACATTTTTGTGAGATTATTTTTCGTCTTATTTTTTTTGTTTGCTTTGTTTTTTGTTTGTTTTTTACTTCTGTTTTCTCTCACCTCCCTTGATATTAGTTGTTGTTTGTAGGCTTCATTAATCTTCAGGTACTTGTTGCTGGCATTTGTTGGGAATAGTGCTATTCTATTGTAGTTTTCTCCCCATATATATAATTTGGTCCCCTTCTCTTTCTTACTCTCTCTCTTTTCTATCTTATTATTTTCTCTTTTTCGTTTTTCTACCTTCTCCCAATTTCATTTTGGCACTATTTTCTTTTCATTTCTTTTTATTCTTCTTTTCTCTCTTCTTTTTTCTCTCCTATCCCCCAATTTGTCTCTCTCTGATGGTCACCTTTATTTGTGGATATTAATATTGGAAATACATTTCTGTTAAGTGCCTTGTGCATAGTACCAGGTTGTGTTGTTTCTGTCCCTTTAAATTAACACAGGAGAGAGAAAACTACATAACCAGACAACCATGGGCAGACAAAGAATGTCGGAAACCAAATATTGTTCTCACTAAATGGATGTAAACAGGAAGCCAGAAGGCTGGTCAACCTTAATTGCTCTGAAAGGTCAGAGCTAATTACTCACTGTTTAGTTGAAACATTATTGGTTGAAGCAACCTCTATGTTTGTTTCTTGTTAATTTCTGTTTTTGTTATTTCCTGCCTAAAGGCTAGGGGTATGTCCCAAAGCCTTAATAAAAGGGAGAAAAAGGCCAGAGCAAGTGGCAGTCCTTTCCACTAGAGGAAGGCTCCCGCCTGGCCCCCCAATATCGCCAAATTAATGCTTTCTAGTCTCTCATTTCGTTTGTGTGTGGCCTCCTTCAGAACCCGAACCCTGACCCGGGAACCCTGAACCACGCGGGACGTGGAAAGAGGTTCCCACAAAGAAAGAGCCCGCATATGAAAGAAAAGTAGTCATCACCAGAAAAGGAAGTAAATGACATGGAGGCAAGCAACGTGCCAGAGAGATAATTCAGAAAAATCACCATAAGGTGGTTGAAAATAATGGAAGACAAATTCGACAATATGAGTAAGAACCAAGAGGAAATGAAAAAATGATATCGCTGCATTAAAGAACTCAATAGAAATCATCAAAAGTAGACTAGAAGAAGCAGAGGACTACAACAGTGAGCTAGAAGACAATGTAGGAAAAAATACCCAACTAGAGCAGCTTCTAGAAAAAAAAATTAAAAAAGCAGGAGGAGAGCCTAAGGGAACTTTGGGACAACACGAAACAAGCAACATCCACATAATTAGGGTCCCAGAAAGAGAGGAAACTAAGCTAGGCATACAAAAACCTGTTTAAAGACTATCCCAGATATAGAGAAGAAAAAACCCACACAAATCCACGAAGCTCATAGAGTCCCAAGCAAAATGAACCCCAAAAGACTGACACCAAGGCACATTACAATTAAGTTGGCAAACACCAATGAAAAAGTAAGAATCTTAAAAGTGGCCAGAGAGAGACAGAAAGTTACCTACAAAGGAACTCCTATCAGACTAGCAACTGATTTCTCAACAGAAACTCATGAGTCCATAAGAGAATAGAATGAAATATAGGAAGTCATGCAAAAGGAAGAGTCTGAATCCAAGAATACTGTACCCAAAAAGACTATCAATCAAAATTGAAGGTGAAATCTGGAGCTTCACAGACAAAAAAGAACTAAGGGAATTTATTAGCATCAAACCAGCAGTGCAAGAAATGCTAAAGGGTCTACTGTTAAAAAAAAAAAAGAAATAATAAAGAAGGAACACTGGGGTAAAGAATAAAAATGGTGACAAATAAGTACCTATCAAAAATAACTTTAAATGTAATTGGAGTAAATGTTCTAATCAAAAGACATAGGATTAACCAAATGGATAAGAAAACATGACTCATATATCTACTGTCTACAAGAAACCCAACTCAGAAAAAAAGATGCACACAGATAGAGGGTGAAGGGATGGAAAACGGTTTCTCAGGCAAATGGAAATGAAAAAAAAGCTGGGGTACCAATATTTATATCTGACAAATTAGATCTCAAAATGAAGGACCTAAGAAGAGATAAGGAAGGACCCTTCATAAGACTAAAGGGGGAAATCCAACAAGAAGAAATAACTCTGGTAAACATTTATGAACCCAATACAGGAGCAGCCAAATACATAAAAAAGAACTCCTGGAGAATATCAAGGGAGAAATTGATAGCAATACAATCATGGTAATAAACTTTAATACCCCACTATCATTATTGCACAAATCCTCTTAACAAAATATCTGATAAGAAACATCAATCCTAAATGACTCACTAGATCAGATGGAATTAATTGACATCTTCAGAACATTTCACCCCAAAGCCACAGACTATACATTCTTCTCAAGTGCACATGTGTCATTTTCAAAGATACACCATATGTTGGTTCATAGGCAAAATATCTTCAAATTCAAGAAGATAGAAATCATATCAAGCATCTTCTCTGATCACTGTGGTATAAAACTGGAAATCACCTACAATAAAAATAATGCAAAGAATTCAAACACAGGGAGACTAAACAGCATACTATTAAACAATGACTGTATTACCAGAGAGATCAAAGAAGAAATAAAAAAACATCATACCAACAAATGATAATTAAAACAAAACAATCCAAAATCTATGGGACACGGTGAAAGCAGTCTTGAGAGGAAAGTTCATAGCTCTACAAGCCTACTGAAAAAAACAAAACAAAAACAAGAAACAATGGTAATAAATTACCTAACTCTACAACTCAAAGAGTTAGAAATAGAGCAACAAGAAAAACCCTGTGTAAACAAAAGGAAGGAAATAGTAAAGATCAGAGTGGAAATAAACAACACAGAGATGAAAGAAATGATACAAAAGATCAATAAAACCAAGAGCTGGTTCTTTGAGAGGATAAACAAGATTGATGAACCTCTAGCTGGGCTCACAAAGAAGGAAAGAGAGAGGATTCAAATAAGCAAAATCAGAAATGAAAGAGGTGAAATAACAACAGAACCCACCAAAATACCAAGATTTGTTAAAAAATACTATGAACAACTCTATTCCAACAAACTGGACAACCTGGAGGGAATGGACGTATTCCTAGAAAAATATAACCTTCCAAAACTCAATGAAGAAAAATCTAAACATCTCAATAGGTCAATAACTATGGAAGAAATTGAAGCCATTCTCGATGAGCTTCCAGAAAACAAAAGCCCAGGGCCAGTTGGCTACACAGGGGAGTGTATCAAACATTCAAGGAAGAATTAAAACCTATCCTCCTCAGATTATTCAAAAAAATTCAACAGGAAGGAGCACTTCCAAGTACTTTCCATGAAGCCAGCATCACCCTAATACCAAAACCAGGTAAAGACAGCACAATGAAAGAGAATTACAGGCCAATATCCCTCATGAACATAGATGCCAAAGTCCTCAATAAAATTTTAGCAAATCGGATCCAACAGTACATCAGAATTATCATATACCATGACAAAGTAGGATTTATCCCAGGAATGCAAGGATGGTACAATATCCGCAAATCAATAAACGTGATATATCCCATAGAGGCAGTAAATCATCAAACAGACTGTCAAAATACAGTGGGAAGGTTATACAGAGGTGGGGTAGATACGAGATCAACCTTTGGACTTATATGCATGCATATAAGCACAACCAATGGACACCAGACACTGGGGTTTTAGGGCATGCCTGGGAACGGGGGATAATGGGAAGATATATACACTTGTAATACATTAATATAAAATAAAAATTAAATAAAAAATAAAGTTCTGCTCGCCCATTGTTGCTCAATGGATTGGTTGTCCTCCCATGCACCAAAAGGTCAGGGCACATGCCTGGGTTTCAGGTGGTGAGCATGCAGGAGACAGCCAATTGATGCTTTTCATTTGTGTTTCTATCTCTCCTCCTTTCCCTCACTCTCTCTCTCAAAAAAAAAAATCAATAAAAACATTTTTTATAAAAGATAAATATCCTAACTCCTGGATCCAGGGTTTGGAGTAGGTTTTAAGTGATTAGGCAGATCAGGTATGTGGAAATGATAGTGGGGCAAGTTTTAATTGTAATGTTATAGATGGGAATAGCCTTGTTAAGGTTCTGCCAGGAAATAAATTTCCTGAGGCCCCCATGGAATGATGAGGTTTCCTGGACAGCTTTTATTGGTAATGTAACAGTAAGGTCTTCCCGTCCAAGGTCCCATCTCTGTCCTTTTTGCCTTTAAATCAGTCTAATCTTGTCTTTAACAGTGCCAGAATTTCTGTCCTGAGTTTCTGTTTTATATTAAAATACACTCTAGTCCAGCATCTGGCTAGCTTAGCTTCTGTTTCCAGCTGCTCTCCATTGCATGTGGGGTCTGCATGGCCATGGGCCATTTGGCTTCTAAGGAGAGAAAACTCAAGAATGCAAGGGTGAGTGCTGTTCACAGAGCAATAGAGAACAAGAAGTGAACAAGAGAGAGGGATATCTGCGTCTGGGGATTTTAACCAGGAGCTTTTTCAGACTAACTAAATAACTTTCCAAGATTTCATGTGCTTCTGATGGGTTCCGCCCCTAACCAAGCTAGACTGATAAGCAATCACCTCCCCAGCTTTACCCATGTGCCTATCTCCCTCTTTTCCCCACAACAGGGAAGGAAGGGAGGAGTGTAAATCCCCTTGGAGGTACAATGCTGTGTGAAGCTATAGCTTCCTGGTGAAATTTCCCAGGTGACCGTGCTTCCAATGTCTGAATTTCCTTTGCTTTCTTTCCTTTATTAATATTAATAACTAGCTAATTGCCATGATAACAGGAAGACCTGAAGCTTGGCTATTTATAGTAAGGGCCACCTATATTCCTGGACAACAGATCCTTCACTTCTGAAAGGTTTCTGGTGTTCAAATTCCAGTTATGTCCCAATCCTTTGTGTGTGTGGTATGGTGGGGGGAGACTTTGATTCTAGGATCACCTGGAGGGCTAAGTTCTCTCTGCATATGACTTGTGGTCTTGATCTGATATCTGAGAAAATCAACTTAGTATCTTGGTAAACAGTATAGGACCATTTTGAGCTGCTTCTGCAGTTACATTACTGAGTAGAATTCCATTGTATGAATGTATCTCAGTTTGTCTCCATTTTTCTGGTCACAGGCATCTGAATTCATTCCAGACTTTAGTTATTATGGATAAGAAAGTGTCCAATACTTTTTGAAAGTAATTAAATCATGTACATTTCTAACAACAGTGTTTAAGAGTTAGATGTCAGCCATAACTGGTTTGGCTTATTGGATAGAGCATCGACCTGCGGACTCAAGGGTCCTAGGTTTGATTCTGGTCAAGGGCATGTACCTTGGTTGTGGACACATACTCAGCAGGAGGCAGCTGATTGAAGTTTCTAACTCTCCATCCCCTTCCTTCCTCTCTGTAAAAAATCAATAAAATTGAGTTAGATGTCAGTTTTTATTTTTTAATTTAATAAATCTTTATTGTTCAGATTATTATCATTGTTCCTCTTTTTTCACCCCATAGCTCCCCTTCACCCGCCTCTCACCCCACCCTCTGCCCTTACCTCCTCCTACATTGTCCTCATCTGTAAGTGTACGATTTTTGTCCATTTTCTCCCTGTACCCCTCTCAATCCTTTCCCATAGAGGATTGTCGGTCTGCTCCCTTTCTATGCCTCTAATTCTATTATATTCATCAGTTTATTCTGTTCATCAGATTTTTTATCACTTGATTTTTAGATTCACTTGTTGATAGATATGTATTTGTTGTTTGTAATTTTTATCTTTACATTTTTCTTCTTCTTCCTCTTCTTAAAGAGTACCTTTCAGCATTTCATATAATACTGGTTTGATGTTGATGAACTCCATTAGTTTTTTCTTATCTCTAAAGCTCTTTAGCTGCTCTTCAATTCTCAATGATAGCTTTGCTGGGCAGAGTAATCTTGGTTGTAGGTTCTTGTTATTCATCACTTTGAATATTTCTTGCCACTCCCGTCTGGCCTGCATAGTTTCTGTTGAGAAATCAGCTGACAATCCTATGGATGCTCCCTTGTAGGTAATTAACTGTTTTTCTCTTGCTGCTTTTAATATTCTTTCTTTTGCTCTTGGATTTCTTTTGTTTGGGGTTCTGCGTGCTTCCTGGACTTATCAATCTATTTCTTTCACTAGGTGGGGGAAATTTTCTGTCATTGTTTCTTCAAATAGGTTTTCAGTAATTTGCTCTCTCTCTTCTTCTGGCACCCTCATAATTTGAATGTTGTTATGCTTGAAGTTGTCCCAGAGGCTCTTTACAGTATCTTCACATCTTTGGATTCTTTTTTCTTTTTGCTTTTCCAGTTGAATGTTTTTTGCTTCTTTGTATTTCAAATGTTTGACTTGAATCTTGTGATCTTCTAGTCTGCTGTTAGGTTTCTGTATAATATTGTTTTTATTTCTGTCAGTGTATGTTTAATCTCTTGTTGGTCCTTTTTCATGTCCTCTTGGATCTGGCTAAATTTATCTATCTTTTCTATGAAATTCTTGAAAAACCTTATAACCATGATTTTGAATTCTATATCCAGTTGTTTGTTTTCCTCCATTTCTTTCGTTTATGATGTTTCTTTGTCTCTGCATTTTCAGTGCTTTCCTGAGTTGGTAGAGTAGCTTTGTGTGCTAGGTGTCCTAAATGGCCCAGTAGCTCTGCCTCCCTAGTTACCTGAGGAGGACACTCTTGGTGCACCTCTTTGTGGACTGTGTGTACAGCCTTATTGTAGTTAAGTCTTGATTGTTGTTGGTATCCCTGGGGAAAATTGACCTCCAGGCCAATTGGTTGTGAGGATTAGCTGTGTCTACACCGGGAGAACTTATGTGCTGGAGTCAGCCTTATTATACAAACCTCACAAAATTGCAAAAGCCTCTGTGCTTGGCTTGGATGGGCCAGAGTCTCAAGGCAGAGCAGACAGCCTTGGCTTCCCATCAGCCCTGCCCTACATGGCCCCTGGGTCTCAGTGTCCCTCACTAATTGCTGTAGTCTTCTCTGCAAGCACTGGTGTGCACACCTCCAGGCCTCTGCCTTTTCGACTCACCTGAGTTTCTGTGTGCTCCAGGGATCCGTATGAGTCTGGGTCCCCAGGGTCTCTCCTGAAATGGGGTTTCAGTGCAGTCAGAAGTGGAGTTCAGTGCAGTTGGGAGGTTCCGTCTTCCTCCTGCTAGAGAAAGCCAGTGGGACAATCAGCAGTCAGTCCTCTCTGTGTGCACTCACACCTGCTCCTCCAGATCTCTGCCTTTTGCGGCTCCCCTGAGTTTTCTTGTACTTCTTGCTTTTTTCCGACAGTCCAGACTCCCCCCGTATGAATCTTGCCTGGAACTGGGTTCAGTGCAGTCAAAACTGTGGTTTAGTGCAGTCGGGAGTTTCTGACTCCCTCCTGTAAGAGGAAGCCAGCCAGGCACTCTGCTACCCAACTTCATGTGCGTGTCTCCATACCTCAGCTTTTTGCAATTCTCTGTGAGCCCCTCTCTTTCCTTCTAGTTGTATAATTTCCACTCAGCCAGCTTTCCTGTGGTTCTGGATGATGTTCATTTTGTCTTTTAGTTGTTGTTTTGAAATTGTTGTGTGAGGCAGCAGTTGAAGTGTTCACCTGTGCCGCCATCTTGATTTTCCTCTCCCAGATGTCAGTTTTTTAATTGTAACAATTTGATATTGTCAGTCTTTTAATTGTAACTATTCTAGAGGGTGTGTAATGGTATATATCATTTTATTTTGCATTTTCCTAATGATTAATGATGTTGAGCATTTTTTTTCATGTTCTTATTGGTCATTTTTTAATTTTCTTGGTGAAATGTCAGTTTGTCTCTTGCCCTTTAATTTTTTTTGTCTTTTTAGTATTAAGATATTGGAGTTTTTATATATTCTGGATGAATCTTTTATCTAACTATGCTTTGCAAATATTTTCTACCAGCCTGTGTTTTGGCCACTCGTTTTCTCAGTTGTATATATCAGCAATCAGAGTTTTATTTTTAATGAAGTCAAATTAGTCACAGGTGTTTTTCTTAAAGTCACTGCTTCTTGTGTCATGTCTAAGAAACCCTTGTTAATCTTTAAGCCACAAAAATTTTCTATACTTCTAGAAATTTTAGTTTTTATTTTGGGGCTATATACCATCTTAAATTAATTTTTGTGTGTGTTGTAAGGTTGGTTTTTTTAGCAACATTTATTGGATTGCTTCAGTGACTATATCACAAATTAAAGGACAATATAATATGGGGTGATTTCTTGTCTGTCTGTTCTGTTCCCATTATATATTTGTCTATCCTTCTGCCAGTTTTATTTTATCCTGATTCTTGTAGTTTTAAAATAAGTGCTGAAATCAGGTAGTATACATCATTTTACTGTATTCTATTTTGCAAGATCATTTTACATATTCTAGGTATTTTTCAATCCACATAAATTTTAGAATAAATTTTTCAATAGCTACACAAAGCCTGGAGCAATATTTTCTCATTTTCCCTTCCCTTCCCTTCCCTTTCCTTTCTTTTCCTTTCCCCCTTTTCCTTTCCTTTTTCCTATCATCCATCCATTCATATATCTGTCTGTCTATCTGCCTATCATCTATCTATCTATCTATCTATCTATCTATCTATCTATCTATCATCATCTATCTGGAGTAGTTTTCCTTACATTCCCTCTTTGATTCAAAATTTGTAAAAGTTATTACACCCTGGCCAGGTTGCTTAGTTGGTTAGAGCATCACCCCATACTCCAAGGTTGTGGGTTCAATTCCCAGTCAGGGAATATACAAGAATCAACCAATAACTGCATAAGTAAGTGAAATTGTAAAAATCGTTGCCCCTCCTCAAATCAATAATTAAAAAAAAAACTTGCAAAATTATCATTCTCAGGAACACTTGAGATCTTGTTTCCCGACATGTTGTCAGTTTATGTCAAATAAACTCATAAAAAATCACTATAGGGTTGCCTTGGCTGATGTGGCCCAGGTGGTTGAGCGTCATCCCCTGCACCAAACGTCGTTGGTTTGATTCTTAGTTGGGTCACTCATCCAAGTTGTAGGCTTGATTCCCAGTAGGGGGGTGCAGGAGGCAACCCATTAATGTTTCTCTCTCCTCCTCTCCCTTCCTCTTCTTTTAAAATCAATAAAAACATATTTAAAAAAATATCCACAGGTTTGGACATTTCAAATGTCCACAAGAGATATAAAAATTACCCTATATACTAAAGAAGTAATATGCAAATTGACCATTGGTCCAATACACTAGATGGCCATCCCCATGTGATCAAAGATGGCCACCCCCATGTGGACACAAGATAGCTACCACAAGATGGCTGCCATGGGGCTGGGTTGGCAGAGGAGGGCAGTTATTGGTGACAGGGCCAGCAGGGGAGGGCGGTGGGGGCAAGCAGTCCTGTAGTGGAGGACAGTTAGGGGTGACCAGGCCAACAGGGGAAGGCAGTTAAGGGTGACCAGGCTGTCAGAGGAGGGCAGTTAGGGACATTCGGGCTGGTAGCGGAGCAGTTAGTAGTTGATCAAGCTGGCAGGGGAATTGTTAGGGATGATCAGGATGAAAGGTAGAAGAAGTTAGGGGCAATTAGGCAGGCAGACAGGTGAGCTGTTGGGAGCCAGCAGTCCTGGATTGTGAGAGGGATGTCTGCCTGTTTAGGCCTGATACCATTGGGATTAGACCTAAACAAACAGTCGGACATCCCTCAAGCATCCCTGATGGATGGGACTGAGGAATCCCTCCCTCCCCCGTGCACAAATTTTATGCACCAGGCCTCTAGTATTACATGTATTTATATACAGATGTCCCCAAAATGTATACACACTTTGAATAATTTTTAATTTCAATGGGTTAAATCTGAAAAGAAAGAAACATTAATTAAGATATTATTTGTTAAAATGTGTATATAGTTTTTGGGACACCCTTTATAAAACTTGGGAGGAATTGCATCTTAAGCATAATACATCAGCATAGACTCTCTATTTTTTTTAAGATCTTTAATTTTTCTAAGCAATGTTTTATAGTTTACAACAGAAGTTTTGCATGTGTTTTGTTAAATTTATCTCCAAAATGGTTTATGACACTTTGTGAATGAAATTGCATTTAAAAAATGGATTTTCTCAATGCTACTATTCTATAAAAGTGAAATTGATTTTCGTAATTTATTGTTATACCTTGCAATCGTGCTAACTTTAAAGTTTAGTTCTAATAATTCTTTATGCTATGCTTGCCATATGTATTGCATCTTTGTATATTATAAACCCCACAATAAAATATTATAATTCTGCTTTAAATAGTCATATACATTTCAAAGTAATTAAGAGGAAAAACCATATTTTGTATTTACTCATATATTTCTCTCTGGTGCTCTTATTCCTTTCCTATCTGGTATCATTTCCCTTCAACCTGAAGAATCTTTTTTAAAATAAGTTTGTTTTCATTTGTTTACCTCAAAATATCTTTATACTATCTTCTATCTTCATTGTTTCTCATGAAAAATAACCAGTAATTTGTGTAAATGTTCCATTCCATTTACCGTTTTTTTTATTGCTTTCAAGATTTTCACTTGATACCATTTTTTTTTTTTAGCAAAATGACATGATATGCATGGTATGGTTTTTCTTGTATTAACTTTTATGTGATTTGATGATTAAAACAGAGTAGAGTGTACCATCCCAAAATATGCCTCCTTGGGATATTATTTTAGGCTGCTTAATTTTGAGAAACAGCAGACCTAAGAGAAGATCTGAAAATAAAGCAAAAGTTAGCCTTTTGTAAAGAACACATATTTGTAATGGAAATCTCTATCTATAAGGGCATTTATCTCTTTGGACCAGGCCAGCCTTTACTATCAGTGGAGAAGGCCTGGATTTATATCTATATAACAATCTGAATCTTGTTTACTGTGCTTTTCCTGGTAACTTCTCTTAATTGTCTACTTGTAAGGTCTTTTTTTTTTTTTGTCTTTAGTTGAAGGTAGTATTTTAGGGAATGACTTGCACCATTTTGGGGAGTTACTCAGTTTTCCTGGGTCTCTCTCATATCTATCCAGTAGGTATACAAGTTATTAAATGTTAATTTGTTTTTCTCCTCTTAATCTGTCCTTTATTAATTTGATTATTAGTTCAGCCAGAAGTTTTAGAGGGTAGAGAATTATTTTTTCTCTCCCAATACTGAGTTTTGTGAGTCTATTAATTTATATTTTTCACCAAATTTTAGAAATTTTGCCTTTTTTTTAACTAATGTATTTTATTGCTTTGTGTTTTTCTAGGACAATTTATATATTTTTAAAATTGGAACATTCACAAAAAAATAAAGAATAAGAATTACATTGAGTACATTCCACCATTGTGAGATAATTATTATTAAAACAACACTTATTTTTTTCTGTGCCTCTGTACATACAAATATATTTAAACAAGATATAGATAGTATTTTATGTTTTCTTTAAAAAAATAGTTATCATTTTAACAATGATGAGAAAAGAACTGAAATTTTTAAAAAGAACTCTCATTAATAATTCCCATTATATTTAGATATTTAAGATTTTTTTTCTTTTCTTTAGTTTTTTTTTCTTCCTTCTGGAGTCTTAATATTCAATATTATATTCTTCTTAGTTTGTATTCCAGTATTTTGTACTTAAGTATTTCTTTTAAGAACACTTGGTTTTAAGCAAAACATTTATTAAGGCCTTTCAAAGATCAAAATAATACATCAAATCTAGTTATTAAAAGATGAAAAGGTAAGAGGAAATTTCTGTGAGGCTTAGTCTTCACCAACAAGTAATTAGGCATGGAAATAATTTAATACAATCATAAATATTTTACCAACCAACAGTTTCAAAACCTAGTCGTTTCATTTCACTCTTTTTTTGCAGAATATAGTTAAAATGTTATTCTCTACTAATACTATACTGACTTTTATTTTTTCATTATTTTTTAAATTTAATAAATCTTTATTGTTCAATTATTACAATTGTTCCTCTTTTTCCCCCCATAGCTCCCCTCCACCTGATTCCTACCCCACCCTCTACCATTTCCTCCCCGCACTGTCCTCATCCATAAGTGTATGATTTTTGTCCTGTCTCTTCCCCCACCCCTCACACCCCTATCCTCCTGAGAATTGTCAGTCCACTCCCTTTCTATGCCCCTGATTCTATTATATTCAACAGTTTATTCTGTTCATCAGATTTTTTATTCACTTGATTATTATTTTTTTAATTTAATAAATCTTTATTCAGATTATTACAATTGTTCCTCTTTCCCCCCCCCCATAGCTCCCCTCCACTCAGCTCCCATGTCACCCTGTGCCCTTATCTCCCCGACACTGTCCTCATTCATAGGTATGATTTTTGTCCAGTCTCTCTCCCTGCACCCCCTTCACCCTTTTCCCCCTGAGAATTGTCAGTCCACTCCCTTTCTGTACCCCTGATTCTATTATATTCACCAGTTTATTCTGTTCATCATATTTTTTATTCACTTGATTTTTATTTTTTGTTTTTTTAAAGTATATTTTATTTTATTTTGTTAATATATTTTATTGACTTTTCACAGAGAGGAAGGGAAAGGGATAGAAAGCCAGAAACATCGATGAGAGAGAGACATCAATCAGCCGCCTCTTGCACGCCCCCTACTGAGGATGTGCCCGCAACCAATGTACAGGCCCTTGACGGGAATCGAACCTGGGACCTTTCAGTCCCCAGCCTGATGCTCTATCCACTGAGCCAAACCGGTTTCTGCTATTCACTTAATTTTTAGACTCACTGGTTGATAGATATGTATTTGTTGTTCGTAATTTTTATCTTTACCTTTTTCTTCTTCCTCTTCTTAAAGAGTACCTTTCAGCATTTCATTTAATACTGGTTTGATGTTGATGAACTCCTTTAGCTTTTTCTTATCTGTGAAGCTCTTTATCTGCCCTTCAATTCTGAATGATAGCTTTGCTGGATAGAGTAATCTTGGTTGTAGGTTCTTGCTATTCATCACTTTGAATATTTCTTGCCACTCCTATCTGGCCTGCATAGTTTCTGTTGAGAAATCAGCTGACAATAGTATGGGTGCTCCCTTGTTTTTCTCTTGCTGCTTTTAATATTTTGTCTTTGTCTTTTGCTCTTGGAATTTTAATTATGATGTATCTTGGTGTGGTCATCTTTGGATTTCTTTTGTTTGGAGTTCTGTGTGCCTCCTGGATTTGTAAGTCTATTTCTTTCACCAGGTGGGGGAAGTTTTCAGTCATTATTTCTTCAAATAGGTTTTCAGTAACTTGCTCTCTCTCTTCTTCTGGCACCCCCATAATTCAGATGCTGCCAAGCTTGAAGTTGTCCTAGAGGCTCCTTACACTACCTTCAAATTTTTGAGTTCTATTTTTTTTCTTTTCCAGTGGAGTATTTTTTGCTTCTTTGTATTTCAAATCTGACTTGATCCCTGCAGTCCTCTAATGTGCTATTAGGTCTCTGTATAATTTTTTTTTTTAGTTTCAGTCAGTACTGAAAAGACCAATTTAGTTGGTCTTTTTTCATGTCCTCAAGAATCTCCTTAAATTTATCAGCCTTTTCTAGGAAATTCTTGAAAAACCTTATAACCGTAGTTTTGAACTCTATATCCATTTATTTGCTTTTCTCCATTTCTTTTTTAAAAATATATTTTATTGATTTTTTATGGAGAGGGAGGGAGACAGAGAGTTAGAAACATCGATGAGACAGAGATATCGATCAGCTGCCTCCTGCATGCCCCCTATAGGGGATGTGCCTGCAACCAAGATACATGCCATTTACCGGAATCGAACCTGGGACTTTTCTGTCCGCATGCCAATGCTTTATCCACTGAGCCAAATCAGTTTCAGCTGCTTTTCTCCATTTCTTTCATTTGGGATTTGTTTCTTTGTCTTCACATTTTTGCCACTTCCCTGAGTTGGTAGAGTAGCTTTGTGTGATAGGTGTCCTGTAGGGCCCAGTGGCTCAGCCTCCCCCTGTTACCTGAGGTGGACACTCTTGGTGCACCCTTTTGTGGACTGTGTGTACAGCCTTGTTGTAGTTAAGTCTTGATTGTTGTTGGTATCACTGGGGTAATTGACCTCCAGGCCTATTGACTGTGATGATTAGCTATGTCTATGCTAAGAGAACTTCTGTGCCGGAGACACCCTTATGAGACAAGACTTGCAAATTGCAAAAGCCTCTGTGCTCAGCTTGGATGGGGAGGAGTTTCAAGGCAGAGCAGACAGCTTTGGCTTCCCATCAGCCCTGCCCTATGAGGCCCCTGGGTATCAGTGTTCCTCAGTAATTGCTGCAAGCACCTCTGAGAGAAAGCTGCCCTCCAATTTCACCTGCTGCCAGACAGTCCATTTTCTCCCCAAATGAGTCTGAGTTCCCAGAAACTGCCCAGAACTGGAGTTCAGCACAGTCGGGAGCTTCCGTCTCCCTCCTGCTTTAGAAAGCCAGCTGCACACTCAACTGCCCGTACACTCAGCAGTCAGCCCTCTCTGTGCAAACTCACCTCTGGATCTCTGCCTTCCGCAGCTCCTCTGAGTCTCAGTGTTCTTTCTATTTTCCTGACAGTCTAGATTTCCTCCAAGTGAGTCTAGGTTCCCAGAGTCTCACCCAGGACTGGATTTTGATGCAGTAGGGAGCTTCTGTCTCTCTTCTTCTTCTT
>JAAGEH010000015.1:25074078-25170148 GCA_011751065.1 Lasiurus cinereus | reverse complement strand
TTCTTCTTCTTCTTCTTCTTCTTCTTCTTCTTCTTCTTCTTCTTCTTCTTTCTTCTTTCTTCTTTCTTCTTTCTTCTTTCTTCTTTTTCTATTTTATTGATTTTTTACAGAGAGGAAGGGAAAGGGATAGAAAGTCAGAAACATTGATGAGAGAGAGAGACATCAATCAGCCGCCTCCTGCACACCCCACACTGGAGATGAGCCTGCAAGCAAGATACATGCCCCTGACTGGAATCGAACCTGGGACCTTTCAGTCTGCAGGCCGATGCTCTATCCACTGAGCCAAACCAGTCTTGGCATCTCTCCCTCCTTCTTGAGGAAGCCAGCCACACGTTCAGGTGCCCTTGCACTTAGCCGCCTGTCCTCTCCACGCTTGCATCTCTGTACCTCAGCCTTTTGCAGCTCCTCTGAGTCTCAATGTGCTTTCCTCTTTCTTGCTAGGTGTAGAATTTCCATTCAGTTAGCTTTCCTGTGGTTTGGATTGTGTCTGTTTTATCTTTTAGTTTTTTGACATTGTTGTGCGAGGCAGCAGTTTAGGTGTTTACCTATGCCACCATCTTGGTTTCTCTCCTTTAGTCATTTTCTTTTTATTTATTTATTTATTTATTTATTTATTTATTTATTTATTTTTTATCACCAATGTTTTGGTTTCCCCCACCCATTTTCTCTCTGCTCCTTCTGGTATTCCATGTACACACATGTTAAAACTTTGCTATTATCCCTCAGGTTATTGAGACTACTGAATAATTTTTCTCTCTGTTTTTCAGATTAGACACTTTTTATTCATCTATCTGTACATTAATTGACATTTTCTTCTGTCATCTTAATCAGATAGTAAATTCATCCAAATGGATTTCTTAATCAGAAATTGTATTTTTTTTACTGTTGCTATTTTTGTTTTAATACACAGCTTATTTTGCTGAACACATACTCCTAACTCTGTCTTCTATGTGGAGACAGGAATTGAAATCTGTTTAATTATTTAAAATTAAAAAATATATATTTTTATTGATTTCATAGAGTAAGGGAGAGAAAGAGAGATAGAAACAATGATGAGAGAGGATCATTAATTGGCTGCCTCCTCCATGCTCCTTCCTGGAGATCCAGCCCACAACTGAGGCATGTGCTCTTGACTGGAATTATAACCAAACCAGTTAGGGCGGTTTAGTTATCTTAGTCATAGCTGGGATGCTTTCAATATTTCTCACACCTGTATTATTCAAAGGTCAGCTAGATAAACAGGATGATTTTACACACTGAATTCAGGGGTCCTACACTGTGGCTCTGTTCTTTATGAGACACTGCCTTCCCTTTCCAGTTGCTGCCATTGCTCCTAAGTCTCTTGCTCATTTCTTCAAGTCATGGTTTGGGATTTTCTCTTCAAGTTTACCCACTCAGGTGGGACTGCCAGGGCCTTCCCTTCATGCAAAAACAACAAAACAAAACAAAAAAAAAAACACCTTTAAAATGTGGAAACTCAACCATACTCTTTTCTCCTTTTAAGTGTATCTGCCTGCTTCTGCTTGCTCTCTGGTGCCTTTGGCAACCCCAGATTGTTTTATAGGAGTTAACTTTCCATTATCAGACGGGGAACATACAAACTTTTTGGTTTTAGAATATATAAATAAGATATTGACTGATACTAAATGATTCCCAATTTATTTTTTGTTTACTCTTCTATAAATATAATCTTACTTCTGACTTCATATAGTAGGAATTGGAGATAGATACTTATATACATATATACATTTATTTTAGTATCTCCTGAATTCTTATGTTTGCCCTTTTTTGTAGTGTATTTTGTAGAAAGACAAATTAAATATTGTATTTAAGCTTGTATATTTTTCTGATATAATTTTAAATTAAATATTGTATTAAAACATGTATCTTCATGTTTTAAAATTTGATTATGCTTTTTATATTGGACAGTTTTTCTACTAAATAAGAATGAGTTTAGATACATACAGAATTATAATTTTGAGGTGGGCAAAGGACAAGTGAGGATATCTGTAATAGTGTCAACAATAAAAATAAAGCAATAAGGAATTATAATTTTAAGTACAAAAATATATTTGATCAAAGATGACATGTCCACAATAAATGACTTTAAATAAAAATTAACTTTAAATAAAAATTAACAAAAGTTACCTGTCTTAAAAAAGTGAAATACTAGTAGCAAATCCACATGATCTGACTTCATATTGTCAAATCAGTTAAAAAAACAACAAAGTAATATAATTAGCATGCCATTTTGCTACAGTTTACATTTTAATTCTAAATTTGTGGAATTGAGACTATGATTCTTAAAATAACCTCAAATTGACTGTAAGTTATAAATTTCTAGTACACTGTAAACAGGATGTATTGTTTACAGCTGTTTAGACCCACCAAATATCTGTAGATTTGCTTCCTCAGCTAGAGCAGGAACTTACTGGCTATAACTCTCTGCCTTATTCAATAACTTCCAGTAATTATCAGGAAGAAAATGCAATAAATTTATGTAATAGACTCCCTCTTTGCCATAATATACAATCAGAGGCGATCAATACTTCTTACAATAAGGAGAAGGATTACAACTGTGTTTTATTTTGTAGCTTTGGTAATACAGCTTTGCAAACCACCAGAGGGAGCAGAGTTAAACTTCAGTGGTCAAATTCCATTGCTGTAAAACATAGCTTCAGGCTAACATTTTACAAACCAGCAACACAATAAGGGGTTGAGTACTTCTTAGCAGACTATTTTATTTGTTCAGCCATCAAACTAGTGGGAAACATATTGCTGCTCTTTCAGTTCATACGACTGGAATCATGAGAATCTGTGAATATAATAAGTAATAATAAAGTTTAACCTTTGGACATATCTTTTCAAGAAGGGAAAGATAGACATAGCTAAAAATGAAGCCTCCAGTGCTTCAGCAACCCACAATGATTTGTTCATTACAAAGTTATATTTGTTACGGTTTTAAAAATATACTTTTATTGTCGTTTAAATCAAAGGGCATTTTTGAGCCCTGCCTAGTTATGCTTAAAGTATAATTACATGCTACATATCTTGGTAATAAATGAAAGCCTTTTCTTGGTTATTTGTTATAAATTTTACTTTGCCTATAGCTAAGTGAAGGCCAGTCCTCTAAAGTATTTCAAGTATAATGCACAATGAATATAAAACAGTCCATTAATTGGGATAATAGGTCCCAGCATGTAATTGCATTTCTTAGGTACTATGGATAGCAACTGAGTGAAGTGATATTTATTCAAGGTTGTTAGTCACCCGTGGATAACTTTATTTGTCCACTACACTTAAAAAATGCATCATCCATCAGTAAGAATATTTATAAAGAAATTTATAACAAAAATCATTATTGTGTCTCAAATTATGAAAGGAAACAATATATAAAAGTTACTGAAGAATGCTAAAATAAAGTCTTGTCAGTGCTCCAGGTTACTTGCTTTTATGGTGGCGGACAGTAAAATATTGTAGAAACTAAAAAATAAATATGAAATAAACATAACTTTATGTTGTTTTTTCCAACAAATTATCTGTAAGACATGTAGTAAATTCAATCAGCATTTTCTAACCACATATTCTTGCACTGTTTTTCAAGGAAAAAGAAAAAGATTTTGCCAATAATCTGTCAATGTGCCACAAACCTTTGCAATCTCTCAAACAGTGTGCATGTGAGGTTTTATTTACAGTTGCAAAAATGTTTCCTTTAGTTTTCATTTAATAGGTTATTGGCTATTTCTATGATGTTAAAAAACATGTGTTATTTTAACATGTGCGGCCCTCCACAACTCATTCAGAAAGTCAAGAGTGTATCCCAGAGCTCCATTAGCTCAGGAAAAGATTACCTTCTTTCCTAAAAATCTGAGGAGGAGGGCCCAGAACTTTGACTGATTTACCACCTTTGTGGACTCTTCAATGTCCCAACTTCCCCTTGCATTTTGTGTTCTAAGAGTATCTGAATGAATTCTATGATATCCTTTGCTCTGTTCACATCAATTCCTGAAAGAAGTCTAGGATTCCTAGAATCCTTGATCATCTTAGTCTTGACTGTATTCACCATGAGGTTCTGTGGCCTGTGAGTCAACCTCTACCTTTTGTACCGCATCACTTCCTATTTCTTTGCTTTATCTTTCTCCCTACCATCTACCAATTTTTCACTTATTAAACAACTAGAGGCCCAGTGCATGAAATTCATGCATGGGGTGTGTCCCTCAGCCAAGCTTGCACCCTCTCCAATCTGGGACCTCTTGAGGGATGTCTGACTGCCCATTTAGGCCCGATCCTGGTGGGATTGGCCTAAATGGGCAGTCGGATATCCCTCTCACAATCAAGGACTGTTGGCTCCCAACTGTTCACCTGCCTGCCTGCTTTCCTGATTGCCCCTAACTGCTCCTGCCTGCCAGCCTGATCACTCCCTAACCACTCCCCTGCCAGCCTGATTGATGCCTAACTGTTCCCCTGCCAGCCTTTTTGCCCGTAACTGCCCTCCCCTGTGGGCCTGGTCACCCCTAATTGCCCTCTCCTGCAGTCTTGATTGATCCCAACTGCCCTCCCTTGCAGGCCTGATCCCTCCCAACTGTCCTCCCCTGCTGGCCATCTTGTGGTGACCATTTTGTGTTCACATGGGGGCAGCCATCTTGTGTGTTGGAGTGATGGTCAATTTGAATATCATTCTTTTATTAGATAGGCTTATTAGATAGGATAGAAAGTTGGTTCATGGGTGGGGGCCAGCTGGTTTGCCCTGAAGGGTGTTCCAGATCAGGGTGGGGGTTCCCTTGAGGCATGGGATGGCCTGGAAAAAGGGCCTGTGGTGGTTTGCAGGCTAGACATACCCACCGGTGACCCAAGCAGAGCCCATGGTATCTGGGGTTATTTATCTTCTATAATTGAAACTTTGTAGCCTTGAGCAGAGCCAAGCCTCCTGCCTGCTCTGTGGCCATAGCCATTTTTGTTGGGATTTATTTATCTTCTATTATTGAAACTTTGTAGCCTTGAGTGAAGGCCTGGGCCTGTTAGAGTATGCAGAAAGCTTGGCTTCTTCCATTGCTGGGGAAACCTAAGCCTCCTGCTCACTCTGTGACCACAGCCATCTTGGTTGGGTTAATTTGTATACTTGCTCCAGATTGGCTAGTGGGCGTGGCTTGTGGGTGTAGTGGAGTGATGATTAATTTGCATATTGCTCTTTTATTATATAGGATTACTTGTCTGTTTTCTATGATAGCAGTTGCATTAAAACTATTTCTTGAATGACTGAATCTTTTCCCTTTCTTTGGATTCAAAATAGACATTTCTAAAATTAAAATAAGGAAAATGTTTTCTTAAAAGAAGAGGATTTTTTGGAGCTCTAAGGAACAGTGTATAATATCTTCTTGTGTTATTGAATAACCCCTAAGGGACAGATATATTTCTCCTACATGAATCAGGAATTTTTGTGTGCATTTATATTACTGATCACATCATGCTCCTAAATAGGAGAATGTTTTTGTTTATTGACTTGGGAAGTTTTGCTCCTTCTGAGTTCCTCTTAGACTATAGTACTTCATACTGCCTGGATTTTCCTCAACTGTGTTCATATAGAATCCTTCATATTGGTGTAGATATGTATAATATATTACACAAGTAAGGACACTTTAGCTCAGGACTTTTAAAATTTAAATTGATATACCATATTAGCTTGTTCAGTCAGACCAGAATTTTAAGTTGTCCCCATTTTTTCAGTTGTATTAAACCTTTAGAGTATTGCTATGAGATGATAAAGGTATTTGGCAAAGAACTGAAAATGGAGAAAAAGGGTCTGTTAAAGACTGTATACATTTAATTGGCAAATTCACTTTTACATACAAATGAGCCAATGTTCTAAGAATCTTGGCATTTTTCTTTCAGCTACAAAAATATAGGAGACACAAATTAATTACTGTATCCTTAAGACCTTGTAGATCCATTTTATTTTAGAAAGGAGATATTACTTATTCTTCAAGTTTTTCTAAGAGTAAACACTTTTTTAATGACAAAGAATCCTAAGTGTTCTATTGTAACACTAGATAGCAGGAAAAATAAGAGATTTAAAAGGAGAAGACAAATTATTAACATTGAAATCAGAGCTCATGAATAACCTAACACAATATCATCATTAACAAATATTGATGGGTGTTTAATATATCTAATATTTCTGTGCCTTTTCCATAACAAGTCAGGAAGGAGAGGCATTAGTTTTATTCTAGTAGCTCTGCACATGAATCCATGTGCCAGTAGCTCTCTGTGGGACCTGGCCACTCCGTGCCCACTGCCCAGAGGCTCTCCATGGTCTAGAGGCCCATCTGCACCCTGGCCTGCCCACAGGCCCATCTGTGGCTGGGGAATGCAAATGACTTCCCTTTTTGTTCTCAGGAACTCTGATAAAAGGCTTTCTTCCTCTTTCTCAGCTGGCTTTCACCCCTGTGTCTCTGCCACCAACCCCTCCTGTCACATTATCCTCCACCCCCTCCACCCTCTGGCCGCCCAGACTTGACCTTGCCTGGGAGTCAGTAGCCACTCCACTCTGCTCAGCTCTCCAGTTCCTTCTCTTCTTATGCAAGCATTCCACACCCTGGCCTGGCCAGAAGCCCATATGCAATGAGGCACAGAACACTTGACTTTTGCCTCATCACTACAGTGACAAAGCAAGCTTTCCACCAGGCCGCTCATGCTGCCCCCTTAGCGGCCATTCCCCAGGGATTGAGGGACTCCAGTGGGGCTGAGAGGACTGGGTGCCACCATCTTGTGGCTATGGGTGCTGCCATCTTTGTGACAGTGACAGTTAATTTGCATATTATCTTTTTATTAGATAGGGTGATATCCTTTTAACTTCTTGATTAGCAATGTCATATTTCTGGAAAATACGAGAGGCTGTCTTTTAGAATTTTATTTGGCATGGTCTTTAAAATGAAAATAACTGTGTTTTTTAGGGATTCAGTCTGGATTATATGTCCTTAATGCCATTTTATGACCAATAGTGGGGTACATTGATATATAGTTTTATGGTTGAAAAGGAAATGTATTAAAACCATAAAGGAAGATGCTCTACAGGCTTCTGATGTGGTATACCTAAATAAATTTTCAGTGAAAATACTACATCTATTCTGTCCCCAGATCATCTTTGGGAAAAAAAGTCAAGCAAAATTGTCGTTAAATATTATATAGATATCTCTCATCTTAGCACAACTTTTTCTCTGCAGAGCTTGCTTCCATTTTCAGGTTTCTTTATTTTTCTTTGAAGTATAAGTTGACTTGAAATCTACTTTCTTAAGAAGCACCAGTGAAGGGCTTTTAAATGAGATTTTCTTAATAATGCATATCCCTCTTGCTATCTAGGTATAAAATTAAACTTTATATTACACATCTCTCTTCAAAGTACTATCTGCATATGGAACAGTGCCAAATATATTAACATGTTCCTAATAAAAATGAGAAATTATACTTATGGTCGACTCAGAGACGTGTCAAAGAAGGACTAGTTGCCTCAGCTGTCAGCAGCTTAGATAGTGATTCAGCTGCAGAGAATTATCCTATTTGAGCTAATTTACTTTCAGAAGCAGCCAATAACTGCTTGAAGTGGGGTATAAAGGCCCAATTTTTCAGGTCCACTGTAGGACAAGTCTGAAGGGCTATGTATGCTACATAGCTTCTGGTGGAATTGACCAAAATTGTGTTGGTCTGTATCACAATTTAACTTTACCCTATTCCCAATTTTGCTTCCTCTTTTTTCTTCTCAAATGTTAGAACTTGGTTGGAGAAACCCCCAAATTGCAACATTACTGGCTTATCTCTAAATTCTCTTCCAAATCTGATTAGGCCTCTGATGTCTTCTACATGTAGATTCTCTGGCAAAAATACAGTTTCCTTTTACCCCTTCACTACTAATATCACAAAAACAAAAGATGACTTGGTCTTTAACAATATGATCTATGATGAGAATCACATCTGTCATACTTCTTTATATAGTCACCACGGTGGGAATGCTTCATAATTGTTAAAATAGTACACAAGCAAGAGTTATATCACTTTTGATATTTGCATCTACATTCCTTCCTGACCATATCCATCTGCTCCTTTCATAAAATGATCCAAGAATGAAAATTATGGATTAGGGAACTCCAAGGGCCAACATCGTATATAATAAAAGCCTAATATGTTAAGTGTCTGGTCGTCCAGTCAGCTGTTCAATCATTCAAAGTGTAATATGCTAATGATATGCTAAGGCTGCTCAACTGCTTACTATGATGTACACTGACCACCAAGGTGCAGACACTCTGACAGGTAGGTTAAGTTGCTGCTGGGGTACTGAGCGAGTTGGGCTGGACACACCCTGGAGTCTTCCCATAGTCCCTTCCTGACCCCAATTGCACCGGTGGGGTCCCTTGGCCTGGCCTGAGTCCTTTTGCAATCTGGGACCCCTCAAGAGATATTGGAGAGCTGGTTTCAGCTCATATCCCTCAGGCCAGGCTGAGGGACCCCACTGGTGCATGGCTTCTAATCTTAAAATAAACAATGAAAAAATGAGTAAAAACTGTCAAAATCAACTTTTTTGGAATTGGTAAATAAGCAAAGATTTATAGGGATCAGGCAATAACTGAATAAATAAAAAGCTGACTTAAACATGGATGTAGGGCTCTGTGGTGTTTTAATTAGCCTTTCAGCATTCCCCTCCCTAGCATAGCAGTTACCGTAAGGACAGCACTCATATTCTTGGTGTAGGCTCATATTTTCAGAGGGAGCAGGGTAGAGTTTATTCCTAAGAACTTATATGTATCTGCTTTGACCTAACTAAAGGCTCCTTAAAGGCCTGACACAGGGGTTTGTTTGTTTTCCTAACTCAGAACTCTCTCAGTGCAGAAAAGTCCTAAACAAAGGATGTTTGTCAAAACAAACAAACACTGTAAGGCAAGTGAACAATCTAGTGATGCCTGGAGCAAAATATTATAACTGGAGAAAACAATAGACATGTTGAAAGCCTGAGTGGAAAATCTGGGGAGTTAATTTGAAGAATAAAAGAATTAAAAAGGTCCCACAAATAATAAGTAATCTGAAAAGTCATGTTTATAGTCACAGAAAACCTGTGAAGGCCTTAAGTTTTCACCTATGGCTGATGTTTAGGCTCAGCCCAACTCAGAAGTGAAAGCTAAGGTAGTATTGTTAAGAGAGTGGCTAAGTATTGAGGGAGTGTCCAATACAGATAGAATTTGCAAAGAGTAGGAGAGTATTTTTTTTTTCCTTTCTTTTAAAATAAATTTTTTAGCTCAGCCAGTTAAGCTCAGTGGTTGAGCATCAAGCCAGGAACAAAGAGGCCACCGGTTCAATTCCTGGTCAGGGCATATGCTTGGATGGTAGGCTTGATCCCCTTGGGGGGCGTACAAGAGGCAACCGGTCAATGGTGTTTTTCTCTCATCCATGTTTCTCTCTATATATCCCTCTCCCTTCCTCTCTTTCTAAAAAATCAGTAAAATATCTTTAAAATATGATTTTTTTTATTTTTCAATGATATTGGATATACAATATGTTTCAGGTGTACAATGCAATGATTTGACATTTATATAACTTATATAATGATTGTTCTGATAAATCTAGTACCTATCTGACACCATAAATAGTTGTTACAATATTGACTATATTCCCTTTGCTTATTTTATATACCTATTACTATTCTGTAACTACCATTAGTACTCCTTTTTTATTTTTTTCAATTACAGTTTATATTCAATATTACTTGTATTAGTTTCAGATGTGTGGCATATTGGTTAGACAATGATATACTTTACAAAGTGTTCCCTCTGATATTTCCAATACCCACCTGGCTCATACATAGTTATTATAATATATTTTTTTCTTTCTTTCTTTTTTTATTTTTATTTTTAAATTAAATCTTTACTATTCAGATTATTACATTTGTTTCTCTTTTTTCCCCTCCATAGCACCCCTCCACCCAGCTCCCACCCCTCCCTCTGCCCTTACCTCCCTCCCGTTGATCTCATCCATAGGTGTATGATTTTTGTCCAGTCTTTCCCTGTACACCCCTCACCCCTTCCCCCCTGAGAATTATCAGTCCACTCCCTTTCTGTGCTCCTGATTCTATTATATTCACCAGTTTATTCTGTTGATCAAATTTTTAATTCACTTAATTTTCAGATTCACTTGTTGATAGATATGTATTTGTTGTTCATAATTTTTTGGCTTTTACCTTTTCTTCTTCCTCTTCTAAAAGAGTACCTTTCAGCATTTCATATAATACTGGTTTGGAGTTGATGAACTCCTTTAGCTTTTTCTTATCTGTGAAGCTCTTTATCTGCCCTTCAATTCTGAATGTTAGCTTTGCTGGATAGATTATTCTTGGTTGTAGGTTCTTGCTATTCATCACGTTGAATATTTCTTGCCACTCCCATCTGGCCTGCATCGTTTCTGTTGAGAAATCAGCTGACAGTCGTATGGGTGCTCCCTTGTAGGTAATTAACTGTTTTTCTCTTGCTGCTTTTAATATTCTCTCTTTCTCTTTTGCTCTTGGCATTTTAATTATGATGTGTCTTGGTGTAGTCCTCTTTGGATTCCTTTTCTTTGGGGTTCTGTGTGCTTCCTGGACTTGTAAGTCTATTTCTTTTACCAGATGTGGGAAGTTTTCAGTCATTATTTCTTTAAACAGGTTTTCAGTATCTTGCTCTCTCTCTTCTTCTGGCACCCCCACAATTCTGATGTTGGTATGCTGAAAGCTGTCCCAGAGTCTGCTTACATTATGTTCACATTTTTGGATTCTTTTCTCTTCTTGCTTTTCCAGTTGAATGTTGTCTGCTTCTTTATATTTCAAATTTTTTACTTGACTCTTGCCTTTCTCTAGTCTGCTGTTAGGACTCTGTATAATATTTTTTATTTCAGTCAGTGTATGTTTAATTTCTATTTGGTCCTTTATCATCTTTAGTAGGACCTTTTCCATCTCTAGTTGGCTCTTTTGTATTGCTAGTTGGTCCTTTTTCATCTCCTCTTGGGTCTCACTAAATTTATCGAATTTTTCTAGCATATTCTTGAAAAACCTTACAAGTGTGGTTTTGAACTCTATATCCAGTCGTTTATTTTCCCTCCATTTCTTTTGTTTGTGATCCCTTCCCTTGTTTCGGCATTTTCACTATGCTGGGGAAACTTCTGTGTTGGATTCAGCCTTATGATACCAGATGCAAAACCGAAGAAGCCTCTGTTGAGCTTGGGAGGGGTGGAGTCTCAGGGCTTAAGGGACCGCCTTGCCTTCCAGTCGGCCCCGCCCTCCATGGCCCCTGAGTCTCACGTGACTGGGTAATCACTGGCGCGGTCCTTGTGCGCGCACCTGCAGTGCCTCTAACCGCTTCCTTTCCGGCTTCCCTGAGAACTAGGACCACACGAGTCTAGGTCCCCAGGGTTTCACCTGAAACAGGGGCCTAGTGGAGTCAGAAGTGGCACAGTTTGGAGGGTCTGTCTCCCGCCCACTCGCGAAAGCCAGCGGCACAGTCAGCAATCTGTCCTGCGCGCGGCACCGTCCGCGTGTGAGACCAGATCTGATCTTCTCCGACTCCCCTAAATTTCCGTGCACCTCTCCCTTTTCACAGTCCAAACTCCCCCCGTATGAGTTTCGCTGGATCTGGGGTTTAGTGTCGTAAAATAAGGGGTTCAATGCCGTTGGGAGTCTCCGTTTCCCTCCCGCCAGAGAAAGCCAGCCAGGTACTCCGGCACCCGCTCTCTCAGCGCGCGCGTCTCCGTACCTCAGCTTTTTGCAGCTCCTCTGGGTCTCCGTGAGCCCCTCTCTTTCCTTCTAGCTGTAGAACTTCCACTCAGCCAGCTTTCCTGTGGTTCTGGATGATGTCCGTTCTGTCTTTTAGTTGTAGTTTTGAAATTGTTGTGCGAGGCAGCAGTGTAGGTGTTTACCTATGCTGCCATCTTGGATTCCTCCCATAGTTATTATAATATTATTGACTATACTCCCTATGCTATACTTTACATCCCCATGGCTATTTTGTAACTACCCATTTGTACTTCTCAATCTCTTCACTTTTTTCTCTCTGACAATCATCAGTCTGTTCTTTGTATCTATGAGTTTGTTTCTGTTCTGATTGTTCATTTATTTTGTTTTTTAGATATAAGTAAAATTATATGGCATTTGCCTTTCTCTGTCTGATTAATTTCAATCAGGACAATATTGTCTAAGTCAATCCATGTTGCTGCAGATGGCAAGATTTCATTCTTTTTTATGGCTGAGTTTTATCCATTGTATATATGCACCCCCTTCTTTATCCATTCATCTATTGATATGCACTTGGGTTGCTTCCATGTCTTAGCTATTGTAAATAATGCTGCAATGAACATATGAATATATATGTCCTCTGCCCAGTTTTTAATTGGATTGTTGTTGTTTTTCATGTTGAGTTGTCTGAGTTCTTTATAAATCTTGGATATTGACTTTGTGCTGGAAGAGCAATGTTGGCGGGGTTAACCAGTTGGTAGAGCCTGAGCAGGTGGGGCAAGCCGGGAATTGGGCAAAGGCTCATTTCTGTGTGGCCCTTTATCCACTCCTCCTTTTCCTCAGGGACTATTAATATTTTTTAGAATCTGAGTTTCTGTCTTAGATGTTAACTTTAAACAAATTGTAAGGGAACAATTATTTTTTTTCTTGCTTATAGAAGTTATTTATTTCTGTGTCATAGCGGGATGAACTCCCACCCCCATGCAGTCCTGGGAAGGATGCAGTCTTGTGTTTGGTGGGATAATTGTCTGAGGCTACAGCACTAGAGCACAGGGTGTGGGTGGTATCAGGAAGTGGCATGAAGCGAGGGGCTGGCACTAGATATGGAGGTGCTGCCCCTGGCCCTCCCACTCCCACTAGAGTTCCTTGCCTTGCTCTGTCCATGCTCAGGGCTTCGCCTGAGCCTCCTCTCCTCCAGGATGCTCCTGCAGATACTGGCCTCTTTGTGCCTGGCATCAGTGAGACTGGAAGATGGCCTGGTTACTGAAGATGGATGAGGTGACCGAGTCTAGGCTGGTCCATGATTTTGATTCCAACCTCTCTGGCATTGGGCAGGAGCTGGACACTAGCGCCTACAGCATGAGTGATGTTAGGAAGATTCCAGCCTTGCATTGGAAGGTGAACCTATCCTCCCTCTTCCTTTTCAGTATGTGATGTGTGCTGCACTGTCTCTAGTAGTAAAACTGCATGATGAAATGCTCATTTGCCTGAACCAAGGTATGAAATTGAGATGCTGGAAAAACAGAATTGGAAGATATACCTGAGATAATTAGAAATTTGGTGAAAAGTATCTTAAAAGTTATATTCCATGATAGAGAGTACACAGAGCATCAGCAACTTGAAAGTTAGAAATGGAATTGCCCAGGTGGAAACAGACTTCTTGATTTAGAAATTCCAGTGTCTCTGGGAATAATTGACACAAGGACAAATCCAAGCCAGTTAAATGCAGTTGAATTTCTATGGGACCCTGTGAAACACACATCTGCTTTTATTCAGGTGCACTGCATCAGCACATAATTTACTCCATGGAACGAGCTAGGAGGCGAAAAAGGAGTGCCTTTTAGCATCCAGGTAGACACTTTTAAGCAGAATGAAAATGGAGAACACATAGATCATTTACACTCAGCTAGCTGCCAAATCAAAGTTTTAAGCCTAAAAGTGCAGACCTGAAACAAAAAATGACAGAGAAGGTGGAGAAGAGAACTCCTCATGAAAATGAAAAGTATCAGCCATCCTATAATACCACAATCCTCACCAAGTGTTCTCCATGGCCAGATACTCCCACAGGCTATGTGCCAGATACCCCTAGGCAATGTGAATAATAGCCCCTCTACAATACTCCCTTTACTTCCCCACAGAGGAACACTTGCAGTGTCCCCTACAGTAATTCTTCCCCAAATTATCAGGGAGATGGAGTTTCACAGACCTCTAGTGAACAACTTTAGCCTTCAGCCACGACCCAAGAAACAGCAGTGGCTGCTCAAAAATAGATTCTCTTCTACACAAGACTGTTTTCCAGTTTTTCAGGTGCTGACTTATTAAAACTGACAAAAGAAGATTTAGTCCAAATTTGTGGTACAGCGGATGGAATTCAGCTATATAATTCACTGAAGTCAAGGTCGGTTAGGCCGCGCTTAACCATCTATGTCTGCCAGGAGCAGCCAGGCTGCAGTTGTAGGCAGTGGAGCTTAGAATGGCTGTGGGACACTCCGTTTATCATTCAATCTACTTGGAAGAAATGGTTGCCCTAGAAGTTGCTCAAAAACTTGCATTGCTGTTTAATATTCCTTTCTGCCAAATAACCAGGTTTATAGGCAGGGTCCTACTGATATTCACATTTTTGTTAGAGATCATTTGGTTCAGAACTTTCAGGATGAGATTTTTTTTTTTTAATTCTCCACAGTAAACGTTGCAAATAGTGGTGGTATCCACATAAATTTGAGGTGATTGATGTCTTATGTAGTCTGAGATATATTCAGTTCCAAATAAAGTCACACTTAAAATTATGTGAATAATGAATCCAAGAAGGCTTGGGATTAGAAACTACTGTATGAAATATTTCTTATTGAAAATATTTCTTATTGGTGACCTTTCTGATGAGCTGTATGCCATATCCAAGCATCACTGTCACTGCCATAGCCAAGCATCCTTTTGAGTGTAGACATGTCCAGACAGCTCATGTGCTTGGAGGCCAGGGTGCAGGCAGGGCTGCCTGCTTCTCTGGCAGAAGCCCATAGATAGAGTTCCTAGAGGCAGTCTTTGTTGTATTTTCCACTGTATGCATTTTGGAAATTAGTATAAAAACATACTTGTGGATATTTACCTTCCTGCGCCAGTTTGGCCTTTATTGCCTAAATCTTCTGCTGACCTGGGGCTGTGGGACAGTGCTGTTGTGGAGCCAGCATGGAATCTGTCTGCAGAGATGTGATGCATTGATACCATGATTGGTGGTCAGGTTTGGTACCTTCTCAGAAGAAATTTATGGGTGTGAGTCTTATGTAATCATGCCAGATTGAGGAAGAGTCAAGCAGGAAGACAGCTGGAAGGGAGCTGCATTATCAAGAGTACCTTGGTGAGAGGATCAGTGTAAATCTTAATAAGTACAAAGACTTTTGTGCTTTTGCTTTGTCACAGATTTATTGAAAAGCTTTTTCTGCTTCATTTTTAGCTTTTTGTTTCTGGTGTTTATTTTTGAGGCCCCATTGCCCTTTAAACTTATGTGTTTTTCTTTCTCTTTTCCTCTGTCCCTCTGTCTTCCACTGCCCTTCCTAACTCACCCGGCACCATCTCCTTAAACATTTTTAAAGCTCTATCCTAGACATTGAAAGTAAGTGACCCAAGCAGGAGAAAAAGTATAGCTTCTGACTTGGTGTTAAGGGATCTTTGTTCAACAAGTTGAAATTATTCTTGGAACATTACATATCATAAATCAAATACTAAATTGTACCATGAAAATTCCTTACAGTTCTGAAATATTGAGGTTTAGTGCAATCGTGAGTAAATATTCCGGTATTATTTAGAGGCTTTTTTATACACCTCATAATAGTTTCTTTTTATGTAAAAAGATTGCCTCTTTCACAGAACCACATGCTTGTATGCTTTTCAAAGGGAACCCATTGTTTTTACAATTTTTCCTACTATCTTTATCTCTTCCCTTCACCAAAAGCTTTTCCCAAAATTCATCAGCAAGTATTTTTTAGGTCTCTGGTGTAGCACACTCAATTTGTTTTTAGACTTCACTTCCATTTTAATTATAGCATCTCTGTCCATTTAATTAGGTGTCTTGCTTTTGAATGTATTATTTGATCCTTATCTTTGTTCAGACAGAAGTAGGAAGGAGTCATTTTGAATTTAAAATCTTTCCCAGAAGATAAACTACTTCAGTGGGTAAAAGCTTTGACATTTTGTTTTATTCATAAAGGAGTTTGTCTGATACAATGAAACACTGTGTGTAAATATTTCTATCTTTGTTTTAAAAGTATCTATAACTCCTACAGACCCTAAAGTAAGAGTGCTATCGGTCCTGTCATTTTCCCTTTGCTTTTGTATGAGCATATGTTTTCTGTACCAATCATTTGGGAAAGAAGTGAGTTTCTATTAATTGTTTCAGTTTTGCTTGTCTATTTAGCATTCCTTTTTTGAATCTCAAGATTTATGGAGCAATAAATGCCATTTAATACTGTGTGCTATTTTGAATTCCTCATCGGGTTTTAGAAGTGGGGTAAAGTAATTAAAAGCTCATCAAACTTGAAATTACACCAAGTGGTGTTGAGCATTATTCTGTCCCAGTGACAAGTTAAGTTATGGTACCAGCAAATTTGCTACTTTTTTATTTTTAAAATCCTCACCGGAGGATAAGGTTGCTGATTTTAGAGAGAGAGAAAGAGAGAGAGAGAGAGAGAGAGAGAGACCAAGAAATATCCCTGTGTGAGAGAAACATCAATTGCTTGCCTCTTGAATATGCCCCAACCGGGAATGAAACCTTACCCTAGGTACATGCCCTGACTGGTAATCAAACCTATGACCTTTTGGTGCACGAGTGTATGCTCTAACCAACTGAGCCACATTGACCAGGGTGCTATTTTGTTTTTGTTTTTAAATAGGATGTATACATTTCAGTATGATAAATGTTTTCTAATTATTTGGAAAAAATGAAGTATTATTATAATTTTATTCTTTCCCATCATCATTTACCTCCTTTATACCCTCTATACCCTTTCCCCCTACTCCATCATCATACTGTTCTCCATGTTTAGGAGTTCTTTTCTTTTTTAGCTCAGTGCCTCCATACTGCCCCTCTAATACCCACCCACCCCCACCCGAGTTGTCTGCCTACTCTCTATCTATGACTTGGTCTCTGTTTCAATTTGTTCATTAAATTCCACATATGACTGACAGATATTAATCCCTTATCAGATGTATCATTGGGAAATATCTTCTTTCATTCAGTGGGTTCTTTTTTTATTTTATTGGTAACTTCCTTTGCTATACAAAAACTTTTTAGTTCAATTTAGTCCCACTTGCTTATTTGTTCTTTTGTTTCCCTTGCCGAAGGAGATATACAGTGGTACCTCGAGATACGAGTGCCCTAACATACAAGATTTTTGAGATACGAGCCACCAAGCGAGCGATTTTTGCTTTGAAATACGAGCAACAGTTGAGATACGAGGATCGGCCTGCTGCACGACCCACCAGTTTACCATGACTCGAGCATCTCATAGTTTCCCATGCCTCAAGGTTATGGAACGAATTAAACTCGTATCTTGGGGTACCATTGTATTAGAGAAAATATTGCTAAGAGAAAGCTCTGAGATTTTACTGCCTGTTTTCTTTTAGGATGGTATGTTTTCAAGTTTAACATTTGTCTTTTCTTTTTAATCCTCACCTGAGGATGTTTAATTGATTTTAGGGAAGGAGTGAAGGAGGAGGAAGGGAGGGAGGGAAAGAGGGAAGGAGACTAAATAGAATCTTTTTGAAAGAAGACAGAAGAGCAAGAGACACATGAAAACATGCTCAAAGTCACTAATTATCCAAGAGATGCAAATCAAAATGACAATGCCATACCATCTCACACCTGTCAGAATGGCAATCATCAACAAATCAACAAACGACAAGTGCTGTTGAGGATGCGGAGAAAAAGGAACCCTCGGTGCACTGCTGGTGGGAAACATTGATCAGTTACCTCCACTGTGTGTCCCAAATGGATATCAAATCTGCAACCTAGGTATGTGCCCTGACCAGGAATTAGACCTGTATGGGATGATGTGACAGCCAACTGACCACCTGGCCAGGGTTAACATTTAAGTCTGTAATTCATTTTGAGTTATTTTTTATATCAACAATAACTTTATTGTTTAAAGTATTACATATAGTAGTGTGTGTGTGTGTGTATATATATATATATATATATATATATATATATCCTTTTTCTCCCCATTTACCTTCCCCCAGCATCCCCTATGCCCTGTCACATGCCCTCATCCTCATTCCCGCTCCCTCCAGTGTCTTGTGTCCATTGGTTGTGTTTATATGCATGCCTACAAGTCCTTTGGTTGATCTCTTTCCCTCCCTCCCCAGTACTCCCTGGCTTTTCTGCTGTAATTTGACAGTCTTATGGTGCTTTACTTCCTCTGTATCTATCTTTTTGTTCATCAGGTCATAATGTTCTTTATTTTCCACAAATGAGTGAGATCATGTGGTATTTTTCTTTCATTGCATGGCTTATTTCACTTAACATAATGCTCTTCAGGTCCATCCATGCTGCTGCAAATGGTAAGAATTCCTTCTTTTTTTTTACCACAGTGTAGTATTCCATTGTGTAGATATACTACAGTTTTCTAATCCACTCATCAGCTGATGGGCATTTAAGCTGTTTCCAAATCTTAGCTATGGTGAATTGTGCTGCTATGAACATAGGGGTGCATATATCCTTTCTAACTGGTGTGTCTAGTTTCTTGGGATATATTCCTAGAAGTGGGGTTATTGGGACAAATGGGAGTTCCATTTTTCAGTTTTTTTGGGAACTCCATACTCTTCTGCTCAGTGGCTGCACAAGTCTGATAATTTTCACCAGCAGTGCACGAGGGTTCCTTTTTCTCTATATCCTCACCAGCACTTGTTGTTTGTTGATGATTGCCATTCTGACAGATGTGAGATAGTATGGCATTGGTCGTTTTGATTTGCATCTCTCTGATGATCAGTGACTTTGAGCATGTTTTCATGTCTCTAGGCCTTATTTGTCTTCTTTTGAAAATATTCTATTTAGGTCTATTGCCCATTTTTTTATTGGATCAAGTATCTTCCCTTTATTAAGTTGTATAAGTTCCTGTAGATGTTGGAGATTAAACCTTTATAAGTGATAACATTTGCAAATGTGTTCTCCCATACAGTGGCCTTTCTTGTTGTTTTGTTGATAGTTTCTTTTGCTGTGCAAAAGCTTTTTATGTTGATGTAGTCTGATTTTTATTATTATTATTATTAGCTTCCATTGCCCTAGGAGTGTTATGGGTGGAGAAATTTTTTCAGCATGTCTGAGATTTCTCTGCCTGTGGATTACTCTAGTATTTTTATGGTTTCCTGTCTTATGTTTAAATCCATTATTCATTTTGACTTTATTTTTGTGTATGGTGTAAGCTGAAATCTAGTTTCATTTTTTGCATGTATCTGTCCAATGTTCCCAACACCATTTATTGAAGAGACTATCTTGACTCCATTTTATGTGCCTGTTCCTTCATCAAATATTAAGTAAGCATAGTGTTTCGAGTTGATATCTGGGTACTATATTCTATTCTATTGGTCTATAGATAGGTTCTTGTGCCAGTACCAGGGTGTTTTGAGGGCAGTGGCCTTGTTACACAGCTTGAAATCTGGTATTGAGATCCCACCTAATTTGATTTTCTTTCTCAGGATTGCTACGGCTACTCGGGGTCTTTTATTATTATTATTATTATTATTCCAGATGAATTTTTGGGGAATTTTTTCTAGGTCTGTGAAATATGCCATTGGTACTTTATTGGGCAGTGCATAGATTGCTTTGGGTAGTATGGACCATTTAATGATACAGTTTCTCCCAATCCATGAACATGGTATGTTCTTCCATCTGTTTATATCTTCCTCTACCTCTTTTTTCAGTGTCCTGTAGTTTTCTGCATATAAGTATTTTACCTCCTTAGTTAAGTTTGTTCCTAGGTATCTTTTTTTTTTGATGCAATGGTAAATAGGATTGCTTTTTTAATCTCTCTTTCTGTAAGTTCACTATTGATGTATAGAAATACCATAGATTTCTTGGCATTAATTTTGTATCCTGCTACATTGCCAAATTCATTTATTAAATCTAATAGTTTTTTGATGGAGTCTTTAGGATTTTTTTATGTACAATATCATGTCATCTGCAAATAAGGACAGCTTTACTTATTTTTTTCCAATTTGGATGCCTTTTATTTCTTCTTCTTGTCTGATAGCAATGGCTAATACTTCCAGTACTATGTTGAACAGGAGTGGAGAGAGTAGACATCCCTGTCTTGTTCTGGTTCTTAGGGGAAATGATTTTAGATTTTGCCCATTGAGTATGATTTTGGCTGTGTGTTTATCATATATGCCTTTTATTTTGTTGAGGTATGATCCTTCTATTCCCACCTTGCTGAAAGTTTTTATCAAGAAAGGGTATTGGATTTTGTCAAATGATTTTTATGCGTCAATTGATATGGCTTTGTGATGAATCACATTTATTGATTTGCTGATATTGTACCATTCTTGTATCCCTGGGATAAATTCTACTTCATCATGGTGTATGATTCTGATGTACTGCTGGATCCAATTTGCTAGAATTTTGTTGAGGATTTTGACATATATGTTCATGAGGGATATTGGCCTGTAATTCTCTTTCATTGTGTTGTCTTTATCTGGTTTTGGTATTAGGGTAATACTGACTTCATAGAAGGAGCTTTGAAGTGTTCCTTCCCCTTGAATTTTTTGGAACAGTCTGAGGAGAATATATTTTAATTCTTCCTTGAATGTTTGCTAAACTCCCCTCTGAAGCCATCTGTCCCCAGGCTTTTGTTTGCTGGAAGCTTTTTGATGACTGTTTCAATTTCTTCCATAGTTATTGGTCTGTTGAGATGTTTAGATTTTTCTTGATTGAGTTTTAGAACGTTATATTTTCCTAGGAATATGTCCATTTCTGCCTTGTTGTCAAGTTTGTTGGAATAGAGTTGTTCATAGTATTTTTTAACAATCCTTTGTATTTCAATGGGTTCTGTTGTTATTTCACCTCTTTCATTTCTGATTTTGTTTATTTGGGTCCTTTCTCTTTGCTTCTTGATGAGCCTGGCTAGAGCTTCATCAATCTTGTTTATCCTTTCAAAGAACCAGCTCTTGGTTTTGCTGATTTTTTTTTGTCTCTATGCCATTTATCTACACTCTGATCTTTATTATTTTCTTCCTTCTGCTTACACTGGGCTTTTCTTGTTGTTCTCTTTCTAACTCTTAGAGGTAATTTATTGCCATTGTTTCTTGTTTTTTCAGTAGGCTTATCGAGCTATAAAGTTCCCTCTCAAGGCTGCTTTCACTGTTTCCCACAGATTTTGGATTGTTTTGTTTTCATTGTCATTTGTTGTCATGATGTTTTTTTATTTCTTCCGTGATCTCTCTGGTAATCCAGTCATTGTTTAATAGCATGCTATTTAGCCTCAAGATGTTTGATTTTTTTGGATTGTTCTTATTGTAGTTGATTTTCAGTTTTATGCCACTGTGATCTGAGAAGATGCTTGATATGATTTTTATCTTCTTGAATTTGAAGATACTTTGCCTATGACCCAACATATGGTCTATCTTTGAAAATGACCCATGTGTACTTGAGAAGAATGTATAGTCTGTGGCTTTAGGTGAATTGTTCTGAAGATGTCAATTGATTCCATCTGGTCTAGTGAGTCATTTAGGATTGATATTTCTTTTCTGATATTTTGTTTAGAGGATTTGTCCAGTGGTGATAGTGGGGTATTAAAGTCTTCTACTATGATTATATTGCTGTCAATCTCTCCCTTGATATTCTCCAGGAGTTTTTTTTTAATGTATTTGGGTGCTCCTGTATCAGATGCATATATGTTTACCAGAGTTATTTCTTCTTATTGGATTGCTCCCTTTAGTGTTATGAAGTAGCCTTCCTTATCTCTTGTTATTTCCTTAACTTTGAGATCTAATTTGTCAGATATAAGTATTGCTACCCCCAATTTTTTTTTCATTTCATTCACCTGAAAAATCATTTTACATCCCTTAACCCTCAGTCTGAGTGCGTCTTTTTTTTTTCTGAGTTGGGTTTCTTGTAGATAGCAGATATATGGGTCATATGTTCTTATCCAATCTGTTACTCTATGTCTTTATATTGGGGCATTGAATGCATTTATATTTAAAGTTATTATTGATAGGTACTTGTTTATCGCCATTTTTATGCTTTATCACTGTGTTCCTTCTTCACTTCCTTTTGCTTCTTTTCACAGCAGACCCTTTAGCATTTCTTGCATTGCTGGTTTGGTGGTAATAAATTCCCTTAGTCATTTTTTGTCTGTGAAGCTCCTGATTTCACCTTCAATATTGATTGATAGCCTTGCTATGTACAGCATTCTTGGATCCAGACCCTTCCTTTGCATGACTTTGTATATTTCATTCTACTCCCTTCTTGCCTGATGTGTTTCTGTTGGGAAATAGGTCACTAGTCTGATGAGGGATCTGTTGTAGGTAACTTTCTGTCTCTCTCAGGCTGCTTTTAAGTATCTTACTTTGTCGTTGGTATTTGCAAACTTAATTATAATGTGCCTTGGTGTCATTCTTTAGGAGTTCATTTTTCTTGGGACTCTGTGAGCTTCTTGGATTTTTGTGGGTTTCTTCTTCCCTATATCAGGGAAGCTTTCTGTCATTTCTTTAAATCCTTGCACAGTTTCCTGTCCTTCTGGCACCCTTATTATGCAGATGTTGTTTTGTTTCATGTTTTCCCAAAGTTTCTTTAGGCTCTCCTCCTGCTTTTTAATTTTTTTTTCCTAGAAGCTTCTCTAGCTATTTTTTCTTACCTTGTCTTCTAGCTCACTGATGTCATCCTCTGCTTCTTCTAGTCTACTTTTGATGCTTTCTATTGAATTCTTTACAGCAGCAATGCCACTTTTCATTTCTTCTTGATTCTTCTTCATTTCCTCTTGATTCTTACACATACTGTCAAAATTTTTTTCCATTCTTTTCTTTCACCTTATGACCATTTCTCTGAGTTCTTTGTCTGGCAGTTTGCTTGCCTTCATTTCGTTTGCTTCCTTTTCTGGTGATTCCTGCTTTTCTTTCTTATGCGAGCTGTTTCTTTGTCTCCCCATGTTCTCTCTTTTCCAGGATGTCTACATAGTTCTCTCTCTCCTGTGTTGATTTAAAGGGACAAAATACAACACAACAAGGCACTGATTGCAAGTGTATTCACCATATTAATAATCCCAAATGAAGGTGACCACCAGAGAAAGGCGAATTAGACGATAAGAAAGAAAGAAGAGGAAAAAAAACGTTTGACAAAATAAAACTGGGAAAAGGAAAAAAAGAGAGAGAAAGAGAAAAGTCAGAGAATAATAAATAAGAGCAGAAAAAGACTATATAAATGGGGATAAAACTTCATTGGAATGGCCACTAATCCCACCACATGCCAGCAGCATGTACCTGGAGATGAATACAAACTACAAACAACAACTAATATCAAGTAAGGTAGGGGAAAACAGAAGCAAAAAACTAACAGGAACAAAATGAAACAAACAAACAAAAAATAATAAGTGAAACAATCTCACAGATAAGCCTAAAAAATTCGATATAATCAACAATTAAGCAAACAACCAAAGGACAGAGAGAGAAAAAAATTAGATATTGAAGAAAGAGAAGAGAGAGGTGTGTATGGACTTGGAGCAGGGGATTGGAAATTAGATATATAATTAGGGTACAATTTTAACAGAGGGTACAAAAAAGGAATAGAGAAAATCAAAAGCAGAAATAGCATAAGAGAAACAGGATAACAAAAGGGAAAAATAGGAAGAGAGTGGTGTTATAAAGGTGAAGTTGAGATAAAGTAAAATGATGCTAAAAAAAGATGAATATAGAATTTAGAACACTAATACCAAAGTCAAATAAAGAGAAAATAAAATGATGCTTTTTTTAAAAAAAAAGTAAAATAGTAGGAGTAATAATGCTGATTGAAAAAAAATTTAAGAATTAAAAAAGTAAAATCAAACGAGGAAGAAAAGAAAAAAATAGTTTCTTAAGTAAAAGCTGAAAAAAATAAAAATGTGCAGTAGTGAAGGTCATTCACTTCCTCTACTGTCCTGTTTGGCATGCCTCTTTTCTAGTCAGGGCAATATTGAAGTTCCCTGCATTCCACTGCTCTTCAGTGTTGTAAGCCAGTCCTGATTTTTAAGCAGGCAGTTTATTTGTGTTGACATAAGAGTTAATTTGTGATTCAACCCCTCGGTGGCAGTGTTTCTGGTATGACCTCCGGATCTATAGATCCTCTCTAGCTAGTGCTTAGATATTATTTTCCCTGTGGCACTTAATACCGGTTTGTGCGAGTAGGTTGCCCCAGAGCTGGTTCTCTGATGGTTATTCTCCCCACTCTGATCCCCAGGTTCCAGAAAAACAACTTTCCATTGCTGTCTCTTAGAGTGTCCCCAATTGGGTGATCCTATGTATTGGGCTTTGTAAACAGAAGCAAGGATATAAGAGGTGGAAAAATAAAACAGCCAGAGTTAAGTGTGTGAACTCCAGGGCTGCATGCAGCCCACAAACTTTTTAAAAATTTAGGCTTTCCTTTTGTGCCGAAATCAAAATGGGTTGCTTTTTAGAGTTTCCTTCTGTTAGTAGCTCTGAGGACCCACTTCTGCATTCACAGATCATCAGGCTGGGGCACCTCAGGCTGCACCCCCCCACCCCCCGGAAGAGCTTGACGGGAAACCTCAGCCCGCCCCAACAGACACGGATTTTTCTAGGTTCAACTTCCCCAGGTCTCCAGCTCCCAGATGCATGTTTCTTTCTCCTGCCGGGATCCCAGACCTCACCTTCTCTCGTTGAAATCTGACTTTTCCAAGGTGGAGTGTAGAGCTCCTCTGAATCCGAGTGCTTGAACCACTTGGGAACGGGTGTTCTTGGGTTCAAAGTTGTTCAGTGGGTGCCCTAATTTTAGATTCCCCGGGCTTTTCAGGCTTCGGATAACATCCACTTTTCCTTCAAAATGGTGCAGTCTCAGCATCTGAGCCTGTCACTCCAGTCTCTGCGTCTGAGCCTGTCACTCTGGGAGGGAACCCAGAAGCAGTGGGGGCTGCCCGGGCAATGGAGCCCTGTCTGACAGTCCCCCACAGTCTCCTGGAGTATAGCTGTCCCTCAACTCACCAACAAGCACTCACTGTGTGACTACACACTCTCCCTTTGTTTTCTCACATGCACAATATCTTGCAGTCTGCTTTCCTATTGACAACCATCTTCTCAATAATAACTTTAAATGTCCATTTTGAATTTATTCTTGTGTGTGGTGGAAGAAGGTGGCCTAGCTTCATTTTTTTTTCACATAGCTGTCCAATTTCCCAACACCATATATTGATCAGATTGTCTTTGCCCCATTGTATATTCTTGCCTCCTTTGTCAATTGTAAATTGACCATAAAGGCATAGGTTTATTTCTGGGCTCACTGTTCTCTTCCATTCATCTGTATGCCTGTTCTTATGTCAGTACCATGCTGCTTTGATTATTGTAGCCTTGTATCTTAGATTTTCTTCTTTCTTAACATTGCTGTGGCTATTTGGATTCTTTTGTGGTTTCATATAAATTTATGGATCATTTGTTCTACTTCTGCAAAATACATCATTGGTATTTTGATAGGAATTGTGTTGAATGTAGAGGTTGTTTTGGGTTGTATGGCTTTGAGTATTTTCTGATTAGATATGGATCATACAAAAAACCTCATATACTTTATGAGTAGGAAACAATTTATAGAGTCATATGCCTGCATATTAAGTAGAAAAACGATAACTAGAAATTTATTGTGCACTGATTATGTGCTTAGAACTGGGCTAGATGCTACTACCTTAGGAGAAAAAAATAACCAAACCAAAGACAACGTTCTTCATTTCTTGACTTTCCTACTCTTAATTACTAAATACATGAAAGTAACATCTCTCATTTGGCAATAAGTTATATTGGTGTCTTGGGTACACTTACTTTTTCCTTTTGTCAACTTCAAAGACTGCATCAGTCCTATGGTAAAGTGAAAAGTAAAGTGCATCTATCCCAGATACAGACAACTGATGGAAATCTCATTTAGGGGCAACAGGGCAGGAGTGGAGTTCCTTATAATCACAAGATCATCCAGCCACTGTATAATAAGCACACGCATAAAAAACCTATTGTGGTTAAATTAGAAATTCTTCCAGGAAGGGAATCAAAATGATTTTCATATTTGTTTCTTGCTCTAATGCTATTTTCATAAGAGGGATAAAAATTTTGACTTCCAAGGCTGAAGGTATTCACCTGTTCTAGAAGTATGATGTTGTCATCTTAAGTTCTAGCTAATGCTTCTGCAAAAGTTGTGATGAAACATCCTGAAAATAGTTGTAGAGACTGATCAAATGTGCTAAAGTTTTCCTCCTATTTTGGGCTGCCAGGTTTCAAATTGAAAGGGGGGGCTCAGCATTGAATCTAATTTTTAAAAGTGCTTAATGGAGTCTTAGCTTTCTAATAGATAATCCATAAAAAATCTTTATTAAAATGTTAATCAGAAATATTTTCTTATTCAAGATGGTTAATTATTCCAGGTAAAATATATTAATTATAATATAGTGGCAGAGAAAAATTACAAAACAGTCTTGAATTTATAAGTTAAAGTAAGGTATTGGATGATTCTTTCTAAAATTTATTATTGAGCTCCTCTATTTATTTCATGGGTCCATTCCTCATTTGTCTGTGAGCACATCCTATCTAATGAAGAGGGGATATACAAATTGATCATCGTGCCATAAGAAGATGGTTGCATCCATAGTGGAGGCTGGGATTCCATAACACAAGATGGATGTGCCCACAGTGGAGGCCACATTCCCATAATGAGCCTTAACAAGCAATGAGCAGAGACCTGAGGCTACGTGGCACTGGGCTGGGGCAGCCAGGGGACCTGAGGCTGTGCCCCCTGCCTGGTGGGGCTTAACAGGGAACCACATGCCATGCTCCCCCATGCCAGCACTGGGCCAGGGGACCTCAAGCTGCGCCTGCCACCCTGTCACCAGGCTGAGGGATCTCAGGTTGCGTTCCCCACCTGGTGGAGCTTGGCGGGAACCTCAGGCCATGCCCCCTGTCACAGCAACAGGCTGGGAGACCTGAGGCTGCACCCCATGCCCTGGTACTAGACCATGGGACCTGAAGCCATGCCCTCTGCCTGGCAGGGTTTGACGGGGGACCTCAGGCCATGCCCCCCTGCCCTAACTCTGGGCTGGGGGACCTCAGCCCATGGCCCCTGCCCTGGTGCTGGGCCAGAGGACCTGAGGCCATGCACCCCGCCATGCGGGACTTGACGGGGGACATCAGGCTGTGCCCCCTGCCTGATAGAGCTTGACGGGGTGGGGCTGGCCAGGTCTGGATCTAGCCCAATGGGGGTGGGGCTGGCTGGGTCTGGGTCTCGTACGATTTTGAGGTGCATGTGGGTGGGCAGGGACTTGACTCTGGTTCCTGTGGCATGGCCCAGACTCTGACAGGAGGAAGATTTTCATATACATTTTATTAATTTTCTTTCATTTGTGACACTTCCATTATAGAGAAAGGACAAATAGCAATATTAAAATAGTTCCTCTAATTAATTCCCTTTTAATGTGCATGAATTTCATGCAACAGGTCACTAGCCCTATCTAATAAAAGGGTAATATGCAAATTAACCATAACTCCATCACAACAAGGGAGGCTTCCATAGCCACAAGATGGCGATGCCCAGTCCTCTCAGTCCTGGGCGGCGGGGGGAGGGGGGTGGCCGCTGAAAGTGGACAATGTGAGTGGCCTGGTGGAATGCTTGCTTCATTGCTGCATTGACGAGGCAAGCATCCCACCCCAGCCACAGAGGGCCTTTGAAGGACAGGGGTGCCAGCCTGCAGCCTCCGTGCCCCTTGACCCGCCTCTCACGGAAGCAGCAAGTCTCCCTCCCGCCTCCCACAGAATTGGTATGGGTCCCTCTCCACTGCCGTGGAAGCAGTGCGGCTCCCTCCCCGTTCCCATGGGCACTGGTGGCTAACTTCTGCCTTCCGTGGAAGCCACATGGCTCCTGTGGAAGTAGCATGGCTTCCGGTGGCATGTTGTAGTTCCCGGTGGCTCCCACGGAAGCAATATAGCGCGATGGGCTACTAGTATAACAATAAAAGTATAGAAAAATGATTCCTTCCCATGTATAGCAGACTTTTTCTTACTTGTTCTCATTCTTACAAATGCGCATTTCCCTCTGTTTAAATAAAACTCCAGTTTCTATTTAAATGTGTTTATGCATTATCCACCTGCTATCTTGCTCTTTTAAGTCATTTACCTCCTGTCTCACCGGTTTCTTAGAAACATTTTGGGAAGTGGTATTTAAACTCTCCTACCTTGCCCTTCTTTTACTTACTACCTTTAATTCTCAGGACTCACAATTTTAGTCTGAGATGAAGAATATCATGTAACCTACATTTCTCTAATCTGACTCATTTTTATATCACTTTCATATCACTTTCTCACATGATCCATAGTTACCCCAACACAGCTTGTACTTTTTTTCTAAATGAAATTTGTTTCTTGCCCCATTCTGTTTTCAATGCCTGGCAGAGGACAGGCTTTCCTGAAAGTACAGCTGCTTGGCATTATCTGTGCTTATTGGTGACCCAGCGAAAGGGTGTTATTTTTATTTTATTTTATTTTATTTTTTGGTATAGAAAGGTGGAGATTTACTGAAGAATGAGTACAGACTCCCATCTCCCATGTGGGGAGGGGGCAAAAGATCCCCGAAATGGTGTGTTTTAATCAATTATTTACTCCTTTAGTGAGGGAGGAATTTCCACCCTAGGATATGGCTAAACACACTTAACACTAGACAGAAGATATTGGCAGTAGTTAATGTTACATTATTATAGCCGAGGGGAGGAGCACACAACATAACACACTGAGCCACTCAAGGAGGCAGGTTTTATAGTATTAATAGGGTGTGGTGCTCCCCTCCTCCAGTTTCCACAGGAGCCTGTGCTTGGCTTGTTTGAATAATTCTGTGGGCTTTCTAGGAACTGAAATCCACTACTCAGGGATAAGCAGGAACTGTGCCTGGTCTTGATAAGGAGGGTTTTTTTGGCGCTTATCTGTGGGAACTTGCCATTAGACCATTTGAAGCCCTCCCAGTTTCACCAGATGTCAAGGCAGCACATAATATCGGGCCTTAATTTTAAGCCTATACCACAGGGTATAAACAACTAAAGTGGGCAATGGAAAGGGGAAGGGTAAAATAAGGACGTGTGGAAGAAAGTTTGTTGACCTGAGATTTGACTTGTTGGATAGTTGAAGGCCTGAGAATACTTTTGTGGGTAATAAATAGCTGATCTTCATTCCTCCCATCCAGGCAGGAGTTTGGGCTGGTTGTGGAGTTGGACACAATTATCCTTTTTTCTCTCTGGTCTTACAGTGGGGAATTAAATTGGGTGAGCTTAGAAATATAATATTCAGTCATGAAATTAAAATTGAGAGCCCAGAACCTAGTCTAACATGACCATGAAATCAAATGAATTGGTGTTTGGTGGAATTAAGTTTTGATATCCAAAACTTGAGTATCCTTTGTTTGGAACTTGCTTTCTGACACTGTCCATATTCTATAACTTCAGTCTTGTAGCTGCGATGATTACCCCCACTTACCCCTCATTAAATATTATGGTTCTAGCTCTTTTCTCCTGTGGGCAGTCTCTCTAAGCCTCCTGAGGTGACAATTAGCTAAATTTAGGAATCAGTTTGTGCTTATGTGCTAATAAGAGAAAGCAATGGATTCACATCCCCTTCCCAAGGGGCATATGTACATTTAAATGGTGCTTTACAGAATACTTACCCTAACTCTGCTAATCAGATGAAAAATTAGTACTACTCTATGGTTCAATACCCAGGATATGGTCTCAAGCTACTGGATTCAGACCCAAATCTATAATTGCTGTTATGACCTTGCAAAAGCTGCTTAACACTTTCTGTGCTTCAGTTTCCACACAGGTAAAATGAGGGTAATAATAGCAAACACATATCAAGCACTTAGTATGTGCAGGGGCTGTGCATGCTAAATCTCATTTGATGGCTTACAACATGTCTATGAAGTGCAGGCATATTGCGTTTTATTGCACTCCCCAGATTTATTTATTTATTTATACAAATTGAAGGCAAGACCCTTTACCAGAAAGAAGATTATGACCTTCTTTATTGCAATACTTGCTTTATTATGGTGGTCTGGAACCATACTCACAATATCTCCAAAGTATGCCTGTAAGTATCATTGTTACCCCTATTTTCACACCTGAGAAAATTAGTAGTATATCTAATCTTTAAGATCTCATAATTACAACAATAACTAACATTTACTTAGTACTAAACTATGTGCTAAGAAATATTCTAAATGGTCAGTATACATCTCACTTAATCTCTACAACTGCTAAGTATATTTCCTGAATAATATAGCAAATCAGTTCTCATAGTTCCAATTTCCTCATTAGCAGAATAGGGATAATAGTACTCACCTTTTGAGGTTGAGATAGCAGTTTTACAACCTCATGAAGCTGCAGGGAAGATAAGATGAGGTAATATGCAGAAAGCTTAAGCACACAGTACATGCTCAGCAAATAGCTACTATTTAATTCTTTAGTTTACTTTCCCTGGGAAGGGGCTAGATGTGTCAATGGTTACTTGCATCCACATTTTATACAAGACATTTTATTCTTCCACTTCCTCTTCCTGTACAGACAAGCATTCATCTGGCATGCTTACTAAAGATTAGCCACATGCCGAGACTGGTTTGGCTCAGTGGATAGAGCGTCGGTCTGCGGACTGAAAGGTCCCAGGTTCGATTCTGGTCAGGGGCATGTACCTTGGTTGCGGGCGCATCCCCAGTAGGGGGTGTGCAGGAGGCGGCTGATCGATGTCTCTTTCTCATCGATGTTTCTGACTTTCTATCCCTCTCCTTTCCTCTCTGTAAAAAATCAATAAAATATATTAAAAAAAAAGATTAGTCACAGCTCACAACTTCCACATGAACCATTTACTTGTATAGTAGCTACTGCATTTTCACTAATGGATGGAATCATTTAATAACAGATTTATACAAAATACCTGAATATATATCTTCTGAGTGTTTCAAGAATGGGTCATGGTTCTGTTTTGAGAATGGGCCATAGTACTGGTAAATGTTGATGAAAGCATTTCTTATTTTAAATATATTTTATTGATTTTTTACAGAGAGGAAGGGAGGGAGAGAGTTAGAAACATTGATAAGAGAGAAATATCGATCAACTTCCCGCTACACACCCCCTATTGTTTGAATGTGCCCACAACCAAGGTATATGCCCTTGACTGGAATCGAACCTGGGACCCTTCAGTCTTCAGGAAGACGCTTTATCCACTGAGCCAAACCAGTTGGGTAGTGGTCAGCAAACTGCGGCTTGCCCCTCTGTTAACTAATGAGTTTGCCGACCACTGAGAGTGATGAAAGCATTTATTGAATGTAATGTAACATGTTACTCTTGCTCACCATGAAATTATATGTGAATAATACTTGAGTGCTTACTTTGTGTCAAATGCAATAAGATGTAACATAATTATATATTTATGTCTGCTACTCCTCTCAGCCATCCCATGATAGTTATTATAACCTTGTATTTTACAGAGGAGAAAATAGAGACTTAACTAGATTAATTAACAATGTTATAAAGCTTGTAAATTACTAGTAATTCTGTCAACCTTAAAAGCCTGAGCAACTGCCCTAGCCGATTACTCAGTGGTTAGAGCATCGGCCTGCAGACTGAAGGGTCTCCAGTTCAATTCCAGTCAAAGGCATGTACCTTGATTGCAGGCTCAATTCCTGCCCCATTTGGGGCAAGTTTAGGCAACCAATGGATGTATCTCTCTCACTTAAATGTTTCTCTCTCTCCCTTCCACTCTCTCTAAAAAAAGCAATGGGAAAAATACCTCGGGTAAAGATTAATAACAAAAAGCCCGAGCAGCTACTTCTCTTCCCTCCATTCCAATCTTGGCTTGTTTCTGATCTACTTTCTGATATATAGTAGTATGTACCAGTATGAGCTCTCAAAAATTAAAATTATCATCTTTCTTTTACAAAAGAAATGTAGTAAGAAATTTCCCTCTCAGTCCCTGAGAATATTGTTAAAATTTATTTTTAAGCCCATAAATTAAGAATCACAAAAAGTATAACAGATTTTTGTTGTTTTATATTACAATGATTTAATTTGGTTTGTCTTAAAAAAGTATTCTGAATGGGACATTAGACCTTTTGAATAATCTTTGATAAAATAGTTCTATGTCCAAATATGTTTCAAAAATTCTGCATATATTATCTGCTTATTGGAGCTTAATAATATCAATTAATGTTTTAAAAGATATAAGAGGTCTTGCAGTAAAGATATCTGTTTAATTATGTGTGATTTGTGATTTTTTAATTTGCCTTGTGTCTTTTTTGTTCCTGTTTCTTTACTTCTGTCTTCTTTTGCTTGCACTGGTTTTGGGTTATTTTCCTAGTTATTGCCATATAGATTACAATTAGCATGTTAACTTAAAACAATATATTTCATATTAATACCAACTTAATTTCAAAAACTTTGCTCCTGTATAGCTTAATTTCATGCATCCTCATTTGTGCTTTTATTGCCACACAAATTATATCTGTGTATTTTCTGGCTGTCAAACAGATTTGTAATTATTGCTTCATGAAATGTCTTAGTTTCTCCTTCATTAAAAAAATACTTTTCCTGGCCTTGGCTGGTTTGGCTCAGTGGATAGAGCATCAGCCTGCAGACTGAAAGGTTCCAGGTTCGATTCCGGTCAAGGGCATATACTTTGGTTGTGGGCACATCCCAGTAGGAGGTGTGCAGGGGGCAGATAATGGATGTTTCTCTCTCATTGATGTTTCTAACTCTCTGTCTCTCCTCCTTCCTCTCTATAAAAAATCAATAAAATATATTTTAAAACAATACTTTTGCTGGCCATAGAATTCTTTGTTGACAATCTTTTTCTTTCAGCCCTTTGAATATAGCATCCTATTGCCTTCTGGCCTCTGGTTTCTCATGAGAAATTGGCTATTAGTCTTATTGAGGGTCCTGTGTGCATGATGAACTGGTTACCTTTCTGTTTTTAAGATCTTATCTATGTCTTTAGACAGCTTTATTTTGATGCATCTTGACTTTTTTAAAAGATTGTCCTACTGAGAGTTTGTTGAGCCTCTTAAGTATCAGAGTAATGCTTTTAATCAAATTTGCCAGTAATCAGTTTTATGTCATTGTTTCTTCCCATGTTTTTTTTCTGACTCTCACCTTTCCTTCTTTTGGGACTTTCTCTATGCATGCTTTAGTACTTTTGATGGCATCTCACAGATCTCTTAGGCTGTGTTAATTTTACTTCATTTCTTTTCCTACTACTCAGACTGGATACTTTAACTGGCCTGTATTCAAGTACAATGATTCTTTTTTTTTTCTGCCTTTTCAAATCTGACATTGAGACTCTCTACTGAATTTTTTTTATTTTAATTATTTACTTTATAATTCAAGAATTTTTATTTGACCAAAACCGGTTTGGCTCAGTGGATAGAGCGTTAGCCTGTGGACTGAAAGGTCACAGGTTCGATTCTGGTCAAGGGCATATACTTTGGTTGTGGGCACATCCCCAGTAAGGGGGCGTGCAGGAGGCAGCTGATGGATGTTTCTCTCTCATTGATATTTCTAACTTTCTATCCCTCTCGCTTCCTCTCTGTAAAAAAAAATCAGGAGGAGAAAATGGCGGCAGAGTAGACGGACGCGTCTGGAGCTTTGTCGCTGGGCAGAGGGAGAGACAGCGGCTGAGAGTTGCATTGGGAGTGTTTGTTGGCAAGCTAGGAGTCAGTTGTCCTCCAGGGGAAGGCGGGGAACTGCTGGAGGGGGCTCTCCCGGCCAGGCAGCCCCACTGCCACGGGGTTTTTGTCTGCTGGAGCCACCAGCGTGAACGCGGGGCCCGAGCCATCTTGCAGAGGGAGGTGGATGTCTGCGGCGCTCTGAAGCCTTCGGCTGGGCACCCATCGAGCAGCCAGGAACCCGGGGACCCAGAACTCCGCTCTCCAATCGGCGCAGACACTTGGTGGAATCAGAGATCCACAGAGCACACGGAAAGGTCAGATTGCGCCTGACTTAAGGGGGAGGTGGATGTCTGCCGAGGTCTGAAAGCTGCTGCTGACGGAGGCACCCACAGAGCAGCCAGGACCCAGAGCGCGGCTTCCCAGGCAGCACAGACACGCAGACTGAGGATTCAGAGATCCACACTGTGCACGCACGCGCAGAAGGTTCAGATTTTGCCTGGGCCAGGGTGCGGTCTCCTAACCCCACAGGGCAGAGACGCACACACTGTGGGAGCCGGGCTGCGGGAAAGCTGACTCTGGAGAGGTCCGAGGAGGTGGTCAGGGCGTGATCCCTGAGTGTGAAGGCAAACCTTCTGAGCTGTTGACAGAGGAGAGCTCTGGAAAACGACTCTTTTTTTGTTGTTGTTTTTTTCTTTTTCTCTGGGGCAGAGGGACAACCTGGGAGTTATTGCAGTGTCCAGGCTGCAAAACCCCCACAAACTGGTTTTGGGAACCACAGAGTAGCAGGATCTGAGCACAGCCTAGAGAGGTCCTGTGCTTTGTCTCAGAGATCAATTCCGAAACACTGCCACCCAATGGATGACACACAAATTGACTCTCGCATAACCACAAGAGAATAAAGAGATTAAAACACCAAGAGGGGAACACAGGGAACTGCAATACCTCCCCTACTGGGAAACAGGAGTGCCAAGCAGAATAATAGTGGAAGTGAAGGACCATTCTATTTTTCTTCTTTTTTTTTCCTTTTTTCTTAATTTTTAATTCTTTATTTTTCATTTTCACATATTTTGATTAAAAGAATATTTTCTTTCTGCCTCAATTGATTTTATCTTTATAATTATTACATTTTTGTTTTAAACTAGTATTATTAATTACTACTAGTACTTTACCGTTTTTGGAAAAAAAAAGTGTCATTTTGTTTTCTCTTTATTTTATTTCGGGATTAGAGTTCTACATTCTATTTTCATCTTCCCTTTAGCATAATTTTACCCCAACTCAACTCCACCTTTATGCCAACACTTTCCTCCTAACTTTCCCCATTTTGCTGTCTTGTTTCTCTTTCCCTTTTCCAACTTTAGATTCTCCCTATTTTTCTCTTTACCTGGTTAAAATTTCACCCCATTTATATATCTAATTTCAAATCTCCTACTACAAGTCCACACAAAAATCTCCCCTCTTGTCCTCACTAGCTAAAAAGTTGTTTTTTTCTCTATGTCCTTTTGTTGCTATTTGCCTGAAAAGTGATTATATCGATTTTTTGAAAAATTTTTTTGAGAGATTGTTTTAGTTTATTCTACTTGTTTTATTTTGCTTTTTGCTTCCTTTGTTTTCTACCTCTCTTTTCCCTCATCTCCCTCGATACCAGTTGCTATTTGCAAATTGCATCAATCTCTAGGTACTGGTTGCTGGCCTTTATTGGGATTAGTGACTGTTCTATTGAAGTTGTCTCCTGACATCTCTATTTTGTTCCTCTTTTCTCTCTTATGCACTTTCTTTTCTCTCTGACTTTTTTCTCTTCCTCTTTCCTTCTCCTTTTTCTCCTTTTTATTTTCTTATTTTATTTTATTTTATTGTTCATTTATTTATCTTTTTGTTTTTTTTCTTTCTCACTCTCCCAATTTGATTTTGGCACTTCTTTCTTTTCTTTCTGCCTCATTTTCCTCTTCTTCTTTCTCTATTTACCCCTAATTTGTCCTTCATTGGTGGTCACCTTATTTGTGATTATTAACATCTTGAATACATTTCTACTCAGTGCGTTGTGTGCTGTACCTGTTCGTGTTGTAGTTTGTGCCTTTCAGTCAACGTAGGAGAGAGCACTACATAACCAGACACCCAGAGAAGAAAGACCATGGGCAGAAAAAGAAACATCCCACAAAAGACAGAAAGGCAGTTTTCACCAGAAAAGGAAGTAAACGAAATAGAACCACAAATAAGCCTACCAGAGAAAGAGTTCAGAGAAATTATCATAATGTGGTTGAAAAGAATGGAAGACAAATTTGACAATATGAGTAAGAGCCAAGAGGTAATGAATAAGAACCTAGAGGAGGTGAAGAAGCATGAAGAAGAAATGCAGAAGAAACTAGAGGAGGTGCAGAATAAACAAGAAGAAATGCAGAAGAAACTAGAAGAGGTGCAGAATAAAAAAGAAGAAATGAATAATGACATCACTGCTATAAAGAACTCAATAGAAAGCATCAAAAGTAGACTAGAAGAAGCACAGGACCGCATCAGTGAACTAGAAGACACGGTAGGAAAAAATACCCAAGTACAGCAGCTTCTAGAAAAAAAAGTTAAAAAGCAAGAGGAGAGTCTAAGGGAACTTTGGGATAACATGAAACAAAATAACATCCGCATAATTGGGGTTCCAGAAAGAGTGGAAACTGAACAAGGATTAGAGAACGTGTTTGAAGAAATAATGACAGAAAATTTCCCCAATATAGAAAAGAAAAAACCCACACAAATCCAAGAAGCTCACAGAGTCCCAAGCAAAATGAACCCCAACAAACCGACACCGAGGCACATTATAATTAAATTGGCAAACACCGACGACAAAGTAAGAATCTTAAAAGCAGCCAGAGAGAAACAGAAAGTTACCTACAAAGGAACCCCCATAAGACTAGCTACTGACTTCTCAACAGAAACTCGTCAGGCCAGAAGAGAATGGAATGAAATATACAAAGTCATGCAAAGGAAGGGTCTGAATCCAAGAATACTGTACCCTGCAAGACTCTCAATCAAAATTGAAGGTGAAATCAAAAGCTTCACAGACAAAAAAGGACTAAGGGAATATTTTACCACCAAACCAGCAATGCAAGAAATGTTAAAAGGTCTGCTATAATAAAAAGAAAGAGGAAGCGAAGAAGGAACTCGGGGGTAAGGACTAAAAATGGCAACAGATAAGTACTTATCAATAATAACTTTAAATGTAAATGGATTAAATGCTCCAATCAAAAGACATAGGGTAACCGATTGGATAAGAAAACATGATCCATATATCTGCTGTCTGCAAGAAACCCACCTTAGGAAAAGAGACGCACACAGATTGAGGGTGAAGGGATGGAACATGGTATTTCAGGCAAATGGAAATGAAAAAAAAGCTGGGGTTGCAATACTTATATCTGACAAATTAGATTTCAAAGTGAAGGACATAACAAGAGATAAAGAAGGCCACTTCATAATACTAAAGGGAACAATCCAACAAGAAGAAATAACTCTGGTAAACATATATGCACCCAATATAGGAGCACCTAAATACATTAAAAAACTCTTGGAGGATATTAAGGGAGAGATTGACAGCAATACAATCATAGTAGGAGACTTTAATACCCCACTGTCACCATTGGACAAATCCTCTAAACAAAAAACCAGCAAAGAAACATCAATCGTAAATGACTCACTAGACCAGATGGAATTAATTGACATCTTCAGAACATTTCACCCCAAAGCCACAGAATATACATTCTTCTCCAGTTCACATGGGTCATTTTCAAAGATAGATCATATGTTGGGTCATAAGCAAAGTCTCTTCAAATTCAAGAAGATAGAAATCATATCAAGCATTTTCTCAGACCACAGTGGCATAAAAATGGAAATCAACTATAATAAAAACAATAGAAAGAAATCAAACACATGGAGACTAAACAGCATGCTTTTAAACAACGACTGGGTAACCAGAGAGATCAAGGAAGAAATAAAAAACATCATGGCAACAAATGACAATGACAACACAACAATACAAAATTTATGGGACACAGTGAAAGCAGTCTTGAGAGGGAAGTTCATAGCCCTACAAGCCTACTGCAAAAAACAGGAAATAATGGTAATAAATCACCTAAACCTACAACTGAAAGAGCTAGAACGAGAGCAACAAGAAAAGCCCAGTGTACTCAGAAGGAAGGAAATAGTGAAGATCAGAGCAGAGATAAACAACTTGGAGACCAAAGAAACAATTCAAAAGATCAACAAAACAAAGAGCTGGTTCTTTGAAAGGATAAATAAGATTGATGGACCCCTAGCCAGGCTCACCAAGAAGCAAAGAGAGAAGACCCAAGTAAACAAAATCAGAAATGAAAGAGAAGAAATAACAACAGACTCCACCAAAATAAAAAGGATTGTTAAAAAATACTATGAACACCTCTATTCCAACAAATTGGACAACCTGCAAGAAATGGACATTTTCCTAGAAAAATATAACCTCCCAAAACTCAATGAGGAGGAAGCCAAACATCTCAATAGTCCAATAACTATGGAAGAAATTGAAGCAGAAATCAAAAAGCTTCCAGCAAATAAAAGCCCGGGTCCAGATGGCTACACAGGAGAGTTTTACCAAACATTAAAGGAAGAATTAAAACCTATCCTCCTCAGACTATTCAAAAACATTCAAGAAGAAGGAATACTACCAAACACCTTCTATGAAGCCAGCATCACCCTAATACCAAAACCAGATAAAGACAAGGATTCCATTCCAAAACTAATTGACTTAATTAATGAATTCGGCAATGTAGCAGGATACAAAATTAATGCTAAGAAGTCTGTGGCATTTCTATACACTAACAGTGAAATTATAGAAAGAGAAACTAAAAAACAATCCCATTTACCATCGCACCAAAAAAATTAAGATACCTAGGAATAAACCTAACTAAAGAGGTAAAAGACCTTTATGCAGAAAACTACAGGACACTGAAAAAAGAGATAGAGGAAGATGTTAACAGATGGAAGAGCATACCATGCTCATGGATTGGAAGAATCAACATCATTAAAATGTCCATACTACCCAAAGATATCTACAGATTCAACGCACTACCCATTAAAATACCAACGACATATTTCACAGACCTCCAAAGAATTCTTCATAGATTCATCTGGAACAAAAAAAGACCACGGATAGCTACAGCAATTCTGAGAAAAAAGAATAAAGTAGGTGGGATCTCAATACCAGACTTCAAGCTATACTACAAAGAAACTGTTCTCAAAACAGCCTGGTACTGGCACAAGAACAGACATATAGATCAATGGAATAGAATAGAGAACCAAGATATCCACCCAAACCACTATGCTCAATTAATATTTGACAAAGGAGGCATGAACATTCAATGGAACCAAGATAGCCTCTTCAATAAATGGTGTTGGGAAAATTGGACAGATACATGCAAAAAATTGAAACTGGATCACCAACTTACACCAAATACAAAAATAAACTCAAAATGGATACAGGACTTAAACATTAGAAGGGAAACCATAAAATACTAGAGGAATCCACAGGCAGCACAATCTCAGATATATGCCGAAAGAACTTCTTCACCGATACTGCTCCAAAGGCAATGGAAGCTAAAGAAAAAATAAACAAATGGGACTACATCAAAATAAAAAGCTTTTGCACAGCAAAAGAAACCATCAACAAAACAACAAGAAAGATCAATGCATGGGAGAACATATTTGCAAATGCTATCACTGATAAAGGTTTAATCTCCAAAATCTACAACCAACTTATACAACTTAATAAAAGGAAGATGAAGGATCCAATAAAAAAATGGGCAACGGACCTAAATAGAACCTTTTCAAAAGACGACAGAAGGAAAGCCAAGAGACACAGGAAAACAGGTTCAAAGTCATTAATCATCCGAGAGATGCAAATCAAAACGACAATGCGATACCATCTTACACCTGTCAGAATGGCAATCATCAACAAATCAACAAACGACAAGTGTTGGCGAGGATGCGGAGAAAAAGGAACCCTTGTGCACTGTTGGTGAGAATGCAGACTGGTGCAGCCACTGTGGAGAACAGTATGGAGTTTCCTCAAAAAACTAAAAATGGATCTCCCATTTGACCCTGTAATACCACTCTTAGGAATTTATCCTAAGAAATTACAAACACCAATCAGAAAGGATTTATGCACCCCTATGTTCATAGCAGCACAATTTACAATAGCCACAATTTGGAAACAGCCTAGGTGCCCGTCAGCAGATGAGTGGATCAGACAACTGTGGTACATCTACACAATGAAATTCTATGCTGCCATTAAAAAGAAGGAATTCTTACCATTTGCAGCAACCTGGTTGGAACTCGAGAGCCTTATGCTTAGCGAAATAAGCCAGTCAATGAAGGAGAAGCATCACATGATCATACTCATTGGGGGATAATAAAGAACATTATAAACTGATGAACAAAAGTATAGATACAGAGACAGTAAAGCTTGAAACAGACTGTGAAATTACAGCAGGAAGATTAAAGTTAGTGAGGTAGATAAGAGATCAATCAAAGGACTTGTATCTATGCATATAATCATAACCAATGAACATAGACACTGGGGGGTTGGGGTATGCCTGGGAGGGAGGGGGGGCAATGGGGAGATGAGATTTTGTAACTAACAAATAAAGAAGAGCAAATGGCAAAAAAAAAATCAATAAAATATATTTTAAAAAAAGAATTTCTGTTTGACTTTTTAATATTTATCTCTTTCTTTAAATTCTGTCATGTGAGATGCTATTTTCATGCTTTTCTTTTGTTCTTTAGACATGGTTTCTTTGAAAATATTTAAAATAACTTATTCAGAGGTATTTGTGTATTATGCCCAATTTCAGGGCTTCCTCAAGGTTAGTTTCTATTGATGGCTTTTTTTTAATGGGCTATATTTTTCTATTTCATTTCATACCTTATATGGTTTTGGTTGAAAACTGGACATTTAAAATAATATAATCTAGCAACTCTGGTTATCACATTGTCCACATTCCCTAGGTTTACTATTTCAGCTGTTTGCTTGCTTGGTGACTTTTCTGTACTAATTCTGTTTTCTTTGTTGTATATGGCCACAGAAATCTATTCTTGGTTAGGTTAGTGGTCAACTAATGATTGGAACAAGATTTCCTTAAATGCCTAGAATCAATATGTTTCTCAGTCTTTGCTAGGGAGTTCTGTATGTTTGTTGAAGCATGCCTTCAGCACTTAGCCAGACAGTTAAAAACTCTGCCTTAGTCTTTATTTCTTGCTTCTGCAGAGCTTCAAAGTCAACAGTGTTAAAAAATAAGGCCTCAGATTGTTCTTGAGTATGTGCAAAATTCTTGGCATGCACACAGCCCTACACACATGGACTTCTAGATTCCAGGAATCTATATATATATATATAAGCCTGAGCAACCAAACAACTGAATGACCCGACTGATCGTTATGACACATACCAATCACTAAGAGGCAGACACTCAATGCAGGAGCTGCCCCCTGGTGGTCAGTGCACACTTACAGTGGGAGTGCTGCTCAGCTGACCAACGGATGCCAGATGCCAGGCTCATGGCTGACAAGTGCAGCTGTGGAGGCTCAAACCTCTTTCACCTCCATGGCAGTGATACCTAGCAGCAGTGGCAGGTGCAGTGGGGCTGGGATGAGCGAGATCTGTGTGGTGCCCGGCCTGGGCTCAGGCTCCTCCCAGCCTGCCTGCCACTTTGTTCACTACTACACCCCGTGGGAGATGTTGGACTGCCAGTTTCCGCCTGATCCCCACAGGCCTGCAGGGATTGGGCTGACATCAGCAGTCCAACATCCCCCAAGGAGTTGCAGATTGTGAGAAGGCACAGACCAGGCAGAGGGACCCTACTAGTGTATGAATATGTACACCGGGCTTCTATTTCATAATGTTTCAAAGCTCTTTATGGACATCTTATTCAAAAACTTTTACTTTTAAGCTTTCTTTGATGATCTTCTGTTTGCCTCAACTAGTACCCACTACCCTAGGCAACCACAATGGCCTGCAATTGTTTTTGATCAAGGCCCTGAAAAAAAGACTTTTACAATGGATAAGCTCTTAAAATAAAGACATTTTTTATAAGTGTGATCTTTCAGTGAAGAGGCAACAGGTCAAATAATAACAATTATTTGTGCAAGGGTTTTGGAAGGATTTCCGGTTTCATATTGCTGACTCTGATCTCTGCTTTTGGTTTTCACCATGACTGGGCTGTTGGTTTTAAAGAGTACTGCTGATTTGGGGGAGGGGCACATAAGAAAAGGTATGTTTAATACACCACAACATTTGCTGTTATTACTGAGATTTAGCTGTTTTTATTTTTCTTGAATAGCTACTACCCAGATTGCTGCAAGACTTTGGTTAATTTCTAGGGCTCTGAAAAAATGGATTTTATAGTTTTTTGCCAGAGTTTTCATAACTTTTATGGAAGAGCAAGTTCTTAGAGGTTTTTACTGTGTCATTTTTGCTGATGTCTCCTTACCACATGATCTCAACCTCTTAGGTTTATTAGTATATTCAATTGAGCTAAACAAAAACACACTGTGTGGGGATGTTTTATGGCCTTTTAAATTTGCCTAATATTCTTATGACATGGATGTAAAATATTGAATGTCATTGGACTATTTCTTGATCATATAATAAATCATATTTTATTTATTTGATCTTTGCTAGTGAGAATCAAACACTGAGGATATTTTAATAAACAAAATTAAAATGACAAAATTCTCATTACCATAACCCAGCTAAGTGCCCATACATACAGAATTTAGATTTTTTTTAAGGTTTATAATATGAAGTCCCACGACTGGAGAATATTATGCTCTAATTATAATTCAAGGTGACTTATTTGGAGTAGTGATATCCATATATAATATCTATAAATAATATCCACATATAGTACCTATATATACATATACTAGTGGCCCAGTGCACGAAATTCATGCATGGGGGGATGTTCCTCAGCCTGGCCTGAACCCTCTCCAACCTAGGACCCCTCGAAGGATGTCCTACTACTGGTTTACAGGGATTGGGCCTGAAGTGGCAGTCAGACATCCCTCTCACAATTCGGGACTGCTGGCTCCAGCCGCTTACCTGCCTGCCTGCCTACCTGATTGTCCCTAACCACTCTGCCTGCTGGCCTGCTCTCCCCCAACTACCCCTTGCCACCAGCCTACTCACCCTCAAATGCTCCCCTGCCAGTCTGATCACCCCTAACTGCCTCCCCTGCTGGGTGCCTGCTAACCCCCAACTGCCTCCTGCTGGCCTGCTCACTTCTACCTTCCCTCCCCACTGGCCTGGTCACCCTTAACTGCCCCCCTGCGGGCCTTCTCAATCTAAACTGCCCCATGCTCTCCTGATCACCTCCATCTGACCCCCCACTGATGGCCTGCTTACCCCCAACTAGCCCCCCTGCTGGTCTGCTTTCCCCCAATGACCCCTGCAGTCCGATCCTGGCCTGATCACTCCCTTGTGACCCAGCCCCTCCTTTCTTTTTTTTTTTTTTCAGTGCCTCCTTGAGCAGGGCCAGGGCTGGCTGGAAGCAAGTATAAGTATCTAGGATTTATTTGTATTCTATAATTGAAACTTTGTAGTCTTGAGCAGAGGCCAAGGTTGGCCAGGGCAGGCGGGAAGCTTGGCTTTCTCCATTGCCAGGGCAAGCTAAGCCTCCTGCTTGCTCCAGCTCTGAGGCCGGCTGCCACCTTGGTTGGGTTAATTTTCATACTCACTCCTGATTGCTGCTGGGCATGGCTTGGCATAGCAGAGTGGTGGTTAATTTGCACGTTTCTCTTTTATTAGTGTAGATGGTATTTTATATAGTATTTATAAGTCTATTAACCTATAAATATAGTATTCATATATAGTTCCTATACCACAGCTGATTTGATGAAATATGTTCTTTGTGTAATCTGAAAAAGAGGGAGAAGTGATTTTTTTTTACATTATAATACAAAAGGGCCTTGGCATCCTTTCTAGACCTGTAGTTCCATTACATATTTAACTATAATTTTCCAAATCATAAAAAAAGAAATAAAATTCTAAATTTGGGTGATACTGTTAGAAAGACTGAATTTGAATGTAAAAAAATACTTTTTTAGGATGGTAGTAACTACTTGTGGGTGATGAGTTTGATGGCTCTTTTTACTTATTTAGAGTGGAGAACTAGGTGACACTTCATCTTATTTTATGATCACAATAAAAAACATGCCATGGATTGTCATGAAACAGATACTTAAGCTATATATACACTTTTTTAAGGCTAGAACATCACTATTTACCAAAAGTAATATCATTTTAAATGAATACAACCTTAAATGACAAGTGGCCATATTTCTTACCTAGATGAAGAATTAAGGAAAAAAAGAGCTTACCATCAATATTTTTTCCTGTTGTAACACTACACATTGCAGTGTTACAAATAGGAGTAAAGTATCCTGTATTGATTGCTATTTTTTTCTTTTATACGATGGATATCAGTGAGTGATATACAGGTTGCCTATTCTTTCCATTGTGCGCCTGGAATCAAATAAAGTGAGTATGTGAGTCATGAAAGCAAAATTCAGTAAATAAAAATGGGCAAATGCATGATAGCTGTAATATTATTTGTGTCTTGACATAAGGATTTTATTGACAATATACAAGCAGCCTCATTTTATTGTGCTTCACTTCCTTGCACCTCACTGATGTAGTGTTTTGTTTTGTTTTTATAAATTGAACACAAGACCCTTCAAGAGCAAAAAGATTAAGACTTGGTTTATTGTTATACTCACTTTATCGTGTTGGTTTGGAAACAAACCTTCACTATCTTTGAGGTATGTCTGTAAAGAAAAAACATTGCCTTCATTTGGGAACTTTGTAGAGAAACATTCACATTTACCTTAGATAATCAGTACCAGACAGTATTGAGAGGACAGTAGAAATGTTCCTTCTGTGGACCAATCTTCTCCTTTCTTCTCACCTGTAGTACCCTCTCTACCCCTCCAGGCTATTCAAATTTGTCCTTATTCCTGATTGGAAAAAAGCCAAATAAATATTCTTAACACTAAGGTGTTGGTAAATTATTATTATTTTTTCCTTTCAAGGGCACTTGCATCTTAAGTAAATGGACATTTCAAAGTAGGGATTCTGATATCAGTATCCACAAGCAGAGAAAATAGAGTCTTTCAGGTGGTTCACTTCCAGAACTCCTCGAATTTCAATGCATAGTTTAACACTTACTCACCTACTTCATAACAATCTGTAGTCTCCAAAAAGATTGTTTATATTCACCAAAGATATGGGCCTGAGGAAATTATGAAATACATTTTCAGCTGGAATGAACAAATTTATGGGAAGTCATTTCTGCAGTTGATAATTGTACAATTAAATATTTGGTCTAGCAGAATGAGCAGAGAGTTTTTTTCCTTAGATTTTTTGAGAATAGATTTCAAAAAGAAATAATTGCTTGTGGCATAAATCATCCTAAACTGTAAAGAGAAAAGTAATATTAAAAGTATCACTTGCTTGTTCTGGCAAGAGTGGCTCCGTTGGTTGGAGCATCATCCGATGCTCCAAAAGGTCACAGGTTTGATTCCCGGTGAGGGCACATACCTAAGTCATGGATTAGATCCCTGGTTGGGGTGCATAAAGGACACAACTGACAAATGTATCTCTCTCACAGCGAAGTTCCTCTCTCCCTCTCCCTTTCTCTCTCTAAAAAATCAATGAAAACATATTTTAAAAAACATTACGCTTTTAGGACTAGTGTTAAAGCATTTTATAGTTTAGCTTTTAGGCAAAGAAAAAATGACAATATTTTGTGATTTTGTGGGAAATGTGATGACCCCAAAACAAAATAATAAAGGCTTAACTATTATCCCTATTCAATCAATTAATAAAGTATTTTACTTAGAAGAATGTTTTGTAAACTGTGGTCCATAAACAGTTTTTCAAAGATTTATGAGACAGCTAATTAAAAATGTCCAAATTTATAAATATTTAAATGTTCATATTTTATTATTAAAATTAATTTTAGTGTAGGGTATGATTTACTTAAAATAAAATTCTTCCTATTTTGACATACATTTTAATGGGTTTGAGTAATGTGTAACCATGTTTATTGTTCATATAACCAAGATGGTCATATATATAATCACCATTGAAATTAAGTTTTAGAATATTTTCACCCTTCTAAAAAGTTCCCTCATTCCCCTCTGTAATCAATCACCTCACCTCCCCTGTCCTTTGATCTAATTTCTGTCCCTACAGTTTTACTTTTTCCAAAGTCATGCAAATGAATGTGTAGTTTCTGTTTTTGGCTTTATTTAATTAATGCTTCTGAGATTCATCATTGTTGCATAAATCAATAATTTGGTTAATTTTTGTTAAGGAGTAGTATTGTATTTTATTGACATATCACAATTTGCACATTTAATCAACAACTAAACACCATTTAGGTTATTTCCAGTTTTTAAATGGCTATATAAATATTCAAGCATGGGTCTCTGTATGTAAATATGCATAACTACTGAGGGTAGGTATTGCCTAGTAGTGAGGTAAGAATGTTTATGTTTGACTTTCCAAGGGTCTGCCAAATTGTTTTTCAAAATAGCATTGCCCTATGCATTTCCAACAGCTATATATGCGATATTCAAATGGCCTACACTTGTCTAGCACTTGGTATAGTACATTTATTTTTTATTTTTTTAAAATATATTTTATTGATTTTTTACAGAGAGGAAGGGAGAGGGATAGAAAGTTAGAAACATCGATGAGAGAGAGACATCGATCAGCCGCCTTCTGCACGCCCCCCACTGGAGATGTGCCCACAACCAAGGTACATGCCCCTGACCGGAATCAAACCCGGGACCTTTCAGTCCGCAGGCTGATGCTCTATCCACTGAGCCAAACTGTTTCGGCAGTATAGTACATTTAAAAAAATTATTTGGCTATTCTAATAGGTGCGCAGCAATGTTTTCTTGTTTCAATTTGTGTTTTTCTGCTGACCAATGATGTTGAGCACATTTTCATATGCATTTTGGATACCTCTATCTTTTCTTTGGTGAAGTGTCTGTTCAAATATTTTGTCCATTTTACTGTTGGGTTTTCTATTTTCTTATTATTGAGTTATATGAATTCTTTATATATTTTGGATATAAATGCTTTATGAGAAATATATGTCCAAATATTTTCTCCTTGTATGTGGCTTATTCTTTTATTATTTTTAAACATCATCTTTAAAGGAACAGATGTTTAAATTCAGAATTATTATTATTTGTGTTTTTTTGCGACTTTTCTGAGAAATCTTTGCCTAACCTAAGGTCACAGAGATTTTCTCTAGAAGTTTTGTAGTTTTAGGTCTCATATTTAGGTTTCTGATACATTTTGAGTTAAATTTAGTGGATGGTTCAAGGTAAGGCTTGAGTGTTGTTTTTGAAATATGGGTATTTAGTTCTTCTAGCACAATTTATCGATAAGTCTCTGTATCTCCATTGAGTACTTTGTCAACTTTGATGAGAAGCAGTTAAGCATACATGTATGAGTCTATTTCTGGATGGTCATCGTGTTCCATTGAATGTATATGTTTGTTCTTATCCCAACACCATACTGTCTTGATTAGTTTACTTTCTAGCAAGTTATAAACTCAGGTGTTAACCTCCAACTTAAAAAAAAATCATTTTTTTTGGAATATCTAAAATTCTTTGGTTTTTCATATGCATTTTAGAATTAGTTTTTCAATTTCAATTAAAAAAGCCTTCTGGGCTTTTGTTAGAGATTACTTTGGATATATAGATCATTTGGGGAAGAATTGACATCCTAAACATAATTAATTTTAAGAGTCTTTAACATGGTAGATGCACTCAAATATATACTTTTATTACCTGTTTCAGAGTATTCAGCATTCCAGTATTTCACACATTTTGTTAGATATATCCCTAACATTTTTTAAAAATGTTTTTGATGTTATTGTAAATAATACTTTTCATTTAATATAGAAATATTACAAATATTTGTATATATAAATATGATAAATTTTTGTACACTAATTCTATATCTTAGTACATTTGGGCTGCTATCACAAAAATACCATAAACTGGGTGGCTGAACAACAGGAATGTATTTTTCAGAGTTCTAGGGCTAAAGTTCAAGATTAGCATATGTTCGGGTTCTGGGGAAGGCACTCATCTGTATTGCAGAATGCTGACTTCTCACTGTGTTCATATCTGGTGGAAGAGGCTAGGGTACACTATGGGGCTTTTTTTATAAAAGGACTCTGGCAAAGGAAACATAAGAAAAAATAAACAAATCAGACTACCTCAAACTAAAAAGTTTTTACACAATAAAAGAAAAACATCAACAAAATAAAAAGACAAACTACTGAATGGTATAGAACTTGATACATGTTTGCCAATGATACATCTGATAAGGGGTTAATATCCAAAATTTATAAAGAACTTATAAAATTCAACATAAAATAAACAATCCACTTGAAAAATGGACAACAGACTTGAATAAGCACTTCTCCAAAGAGGACACTATACAGGTGGCCAATAGACATGAAAGGATGCTCAATGTTACTAATCATCAGAGAAACACAAATTAAAACCACAATGAGATATTACCTGTCAGAATGGCTACCATTAGTAAATCAACAAGCAACAAGTGTTTGCAAGGATGTGGAGAAAAGGGAACCTTCATACACTGTTGTTGGGTGAGCAAATTGGTGCAGCTATTGTGGAAAGCAGTATGGAGTTACCTCAAAAATTAAATCACCCAGTGATTCTTCTTTGGGGATTTATCTGAATAAACCCAAAACACTTAATTTAAAAGAATGTACGTACCCCTAAATTCATTGCGCTGTTATTTACAACTAGAGGGCTGGTGCACAAAATTCATGCACGGAGGGCAGGGGGCAGGTGTCCTTCAGCCCAGCCTGCTCCCTCTCCAATCTGGGACCCCTTGAGGGATGTCCAACTGCTAATTTAAGCCTGATCCTACCAAAACGGGCAGTTAGACATCCCTCTTAAAACCCAGGACTGCTGGCTCCAAACTTCTCACCTGTCTGCTTTCCTGATTGCCCCTAACTGCTTCTGCCTGCCAGCCTGATCACCCTCTAACCACTCTCCTGCTAGCTGGATTGATGCCTAACTGCTCCCCTGCCAGCCCGTTCGCCCCTAACTGCCCTCCCCTGCGGGCCTGGTCACCCCTAACTATCATCCCCTGCAGGCCTGGTCACCCCTAAATGCCCTCCCCTGTAGGCCTGGGTCCCCACCAACTGCCTTTCCCTGCAGGCCCAGTCACCCCTAACTGCCCTCCTCTGCCAGTCTGGTCACCCCTAAGTGCCCTCCCCATGAAGGCTTGATCCCCCCCAACTGCCCTCCCTTGCTGGCCTGGTCCCTCCCAACTGCCCTCCCCTGTTGACCTATTCACCCACAACAGCCCTCCCTTGAAGGGCTGGTCCCTGCCAACTGCCCTCTCCTGCTGTCCATCTTGTGGTGGCCATCTTGTGTCCACATGGGGGCCGAATCTTTTGACCATATGGAGGCAGCCATCTTGTATGTTGACATGATGGTCAATCTGCATATTACTCTTTTTTTTAGTTAAATCTTTATTATTCAGATTATTACATTTGTTTCTCTTTTTTCCCCTCCATAGCACCCCTCCACCCAGCTCCCACCCCTCCCTCTGCCCTTAGCTCCCTCCCATTGACCTCATCCATAGGTGTATGATTTTTGTCCAGTCTCTCCCTGTACACCCCTCACCCCTTTCCCCCTGAGAATTATCAGTCCACTCCCTTTCTGTGCTCCTGATTCTATTATATTCACCAGTTTATTCTGTGGATCAAATTTTTAATTCACTTAATTTTTAGATTCACTTGTTGATAGATATGTATTTGTTGTTCATAATTTTTTGGCTTTTACCTTTTTCTTCTTCCTCTTCTAAAAGAGTACCTTTCAGCATTTCATATAATACTGGTTTGGAGTTGATGAACTCCTTTAGCTTTTTCTTCTCTGTGAAGCTCTTTATCTGCCCTTCAATTCTGAATGTTAGCTTTGCTGGATAGATTATTCTTGGCTGTAGGTTCTTGCTATTCATCACTTTGAATATTTCTTGCCACTCCCGTCTGGCCTGCATCGTTTCTGTTGAGAAATCAGCTGACAGTCGTATGGGTGCTCCCTTGTAGGTAATGAACTGTTTTTCTCTTGCTGCTTTTAATATTCTCTCTTTGTCTTTTGCTCTTGGTATTTTAATTATGATGTGTCTTGGTGTGGTCCTCTTTGGATTCCTTTTATATGGGGTTCTGTGTGCTTCCTGGACTTGTAAGTCTATTTCTTTTACCAGATGTGGGAAGTTTTCAGTCATTATTTCTTTAAATAGGTTTTCAGTATCTTGCTTTCTCTCTTCTTCTGGCACCCCCACAATTCTGATGTTGGTACGCTTGAAACTGTCCCAGAGTCTGCTTACATTATTTTCACATTTTTGGATTCTTTTCTCTTCTTGCTTTTCCAGTTGAATGTTGTCTGCTTCTTTATATTTCAAATTTTTTACTTGATTCTTGCCTTTCTCTAGTCTGCTGTTAGGACTCCGTATAATATTTTTTATTTCAGTCAGTGTATGTTTAATTTCTATTTGGTCCTTTATCATCTTTAGTAGGACCTTTTCCATCTCTAGTTGGCTCTTTTGCATCTCTAGTTGGTCCTTTTTCATCTCCTCTTGGCTCTCGCTAAATTTATCCATTTTTTCTAGCATATTCTTGAAAAACCTTATAAGCGTGGTTTTGAACTCTATATCCAGTCGTTTTTTTTCCTCCATTTCTTTTGTTTGTGATCCCTTCCCTTGTCTCGGCATTTTCACTATGCCGGGGAAACTTCTGTGTTGAATTCAGCCTTATGATACCAGATGCAAAGCCGCAGAAGCCTCTGTTGAGCTTGGGAGGGGTGGAGTCTCAGCGCTTCAGGGACCGCCTTGCCTTCCAGTTGGCCCCGCCCTCCACAGCCTCTGAGTCTCACGTGACTGGGTAATGGCTGGAGCAGTCCTTGTGCGCACCCGCAGTGCCTCTAACTGCTGCCTTTCCGGCTTCTGTGCGTACCAGGACCACACGAGTCTAGGTCCCAGGGTTTCGCCCGAAACAGGGCCCCAGTGGACTCAGAAGTGGCACAGTTGGGAGGGTCTGTCTCCCGCCCACTCGTGAAGGCCAGCGGCACAATCAGCAATCTGTCCTCTACGCAGCACCGTGCGCGTGCGCGACCAGCTTGATCTTTTGCGACTCCCCTAAATTTCCGTGCACCTCTCCCTTTTCACAGTCCAAACTCCCCCGTATGAGTTTCGGCTGGATCTGGGGTTTAGTGTCGTAAGATAAGGGGTTCAATGCTGTTGGGAGTCTCCGTTTCCCTCCTGCCAGAGAAAGCCAGCCAGGTACTCCGGCACCCGCTCTCTCAGCGCGCGCGTCTCGGTACCTCGGCTTTTTGCAGCTCCTCTGGGTCTCTGTGAGCCCCTCTCTTTCCTTCTAGCTGTAGAACTTACACTCGGCCAGCTTTCCTGTGGTTCTGTATGATGTTCGTTCTGTCTTTTAGTTGTAGTTTTGAAATTGTTGTGCGAGGCAGCAGTGTAGGTGTTTACCTATGCCGCCATCTTGGATTCCCTCCCTCTGCATATTACTCTTTTATTAGACAGGATAGAGGCCTGGTGAATGGGTGGGGGTCAGCTGGTTTGCCCTGAAGGGTGTCCTGGATCAGGGTGGGGGTTTCCTTGGGGCGTGGGGTGGTCTGGGCAAGGGGTTTGGGGTGGTTTTCAGGCACGCCACACACCCCAGTGATCCAAGCAGAGGCCCTGGTATCTGGAATTTATTTATCTTGTACAATTGAAACTTTGTAGCCTGGACCAGAGCCAAGCCTTCTATTGCACAGCCATTGAAACTTAGTTGCTTTAAGTGGAGGCCTGGGCGCTTGGCTTCCTCCATCACTAGGAGCAACCCAAACCTCCCTCTTGCTCTCTCTGTGGCTGTAGCCATCTTGGTTGAGTTAATTTACATACTCACTCTGATGGCTGGTGGGCATGGCTGGTGGGCGTGGCTGGTGGGTGTAGTGGAGGTAAAATAAATTTGCATATTACTCTTTTATTAGATAGGATAGCCAAGATCTGAAAGCAGCCCAACTGTCCCTTAGTAGGTGAGTGGATATAAAATCAGTGGTACATTTACACAATGGAATACTACTGTGCCATAAAAAGGAAGAAAATTTTACCCTTTGTAACAGCATGAATGGACCTGGAGAACATTTTTCTAAGTGAAATACTCCAGTCAGAGAAGGACAAAAATCAGATGATTTCACTCATCTGTGGAATTTAATGAGCACACTGAACTAACAAGGAAAATAGGGAAAGGCTTACAGATAGAGAACAGGCAGATAGCAGTGGTGGGAGATTAAGCAAAAAGGAATAAAAAGAGAACTCATGGGCATGGACAATAGCATGGTGATTGTGGGGATGGAGAGGAGTGGGTGGAGGTGGAAGAGGGTATAGAGGGCATAAGAGGTGATAAAAAATAAAATAAAATTTAAAACAAAAAATAGAAGACATGAATGAATTTTGCCACAACTTAGCATTTCAATACATAAAATAATGCATACACTTTAATTTCATACACACAAATGCACATATGTATATATCATGTTTCTGTGTGAAGGAGAAACATGCATTTTACCTTCTGAGGTATTAGTGTTAAACTGCTTTTTTTCCCTCCTATTTTTTAAATTGTCATTTGAAAGTTATGTCTCTGCTCTGTCCATTGAAGAGAAAAGCTAATTAGGTTTTTCCCTTTCCATTTTATTGGAACACATCCTATAATTGCATACACTAAGACACTAATTATACCAACTAGAATTTGTACAGATTATGCTTCCCTGTCCCCACAAGGCAAAAAATAAATAAAAAATGGAGGCGTGTACATTCTCGCTTTGTTTCCAAACTGAGAAAAAAATTATTCAGTCTTTTTCCTACTGAGGAGAAATATACCTATTTCTATACCTATATATTTCCCCCAGGAAAATTCTATTTTAGCTTAGACAATACTAAGGAAAGTTAATACTGAGAAGATGGCTATCCATAAAGGAAATAATAAGTATCCATTCTAGAATTATTCTGGTCCTATCAGAATATAAACATTTTGTTGTTCTGTATAAAATATTTTTATTATTATTAAAAAGAAAACAAAGTTTTGAAATAATTTGAATGCTTATCAACTATAAAAGTAGTCTCTCCTATTCCATTCTGAAATTTTACCATCCATAAATAAAGTTTTGTTTGAACACAAGCATGCTTATTCATTTAAATATTGTCTATGGTTGCTTTCATGCTATAATTATAGAGTTGTGTAGTTGTGACAGATGCCATTTGGTGTGCACTTTTTATCTGACCCTTTACAGAAAAAGTTTGCTGACTCCTTGTTGAATTTATAGTGTTTTTTTCTTCTGAGCTTTTCACTGTATATAAAACTTGCATACATATGAACATTTTTGTTTTCCACAAAAATAAGAAGACACTACATATATTCTTCTGTAACTAGTTTTCACTTAATGAGGTTATGGTTATCTTCACATATCAGTGATAAATAGTCTTATCTTTTAAAATCAATTCATGGAGTCCCAATATATCATAGTTTAGTCATTTTGATTGCTTCAGATATTTTTATTATTATAAACAGTGTTGCAACTATTATCCTTGTACATGTATTTGTTGACTTGTCTGCTTATTTTCTTAGGATAAATTTCCAGAAATGGAATATATAGGGCAAAAGTTTAGGTACACTTTACATTTTAAAATTTGATGTAGGTATTGCCTAAATGAACTTCACCATTATTTTACTACTATGTATTTTCATTAATAAGGGTGTAGAAGAGCTGGCTTTCCAGCACCATCATCATCAATTTGTATATTACTAATTTATTTTATACTAGAGGCCCAATGCATGCAATTTGTACATGGGTAGGATCCCTAGGCATGGCAGGTTATTAGGACCAATCAGATTCCCTGCCTGCCAGCCTCTGCACCTTGTCATTTCCTCATTCTCTCAGCACCCCGCTGCTGCTGCTGCTGCTGGTCCCCTGCCATATTTTGCACCACCACCTGGTAGTCAGCACATGTCAGAGTGAACAATCGAACTACTGGTCTCCTTGTGAAATTCTCAAGGGGACAATTTCCATATTAGCCTTTTATTATATAGGATTATGTGTTATTTTAAATAATTAAGTAAATATATAAATATATTGTTACATATATACTAGAAGCCCGGTACATGAAATTCATGCATGGTGTGTGTGTGTGTATGTGTGTGTGTGTGTCTCAGCCCAGCCTGCACCCTCTCCAATCTGGGACCCCTCAAGGGATGTCCAACTGCCCATTTAGGCCCGATTCCAGTAGGATCCAGGACTGCTGGCTCCCAACTGTTTGCCTGCTTGCCTTCCTGTTTGCCCCTAACTGTTTCTGCCTGCCACCCTGATCACCCTCTAACCACTCCCCTGCCAGCCTGTTTGCCCCTAACTGCCCTCCCTTGCAGGCCTGGTCACTTCTATCTGCCCTCCCCTGCTAGCCTGGTCACCCCTAACTGCCCTTCCCCTACAGACCTGGTCCCTCCCAACTGCTCTTCCCTGCAGGCCTGGTTGCCTCTAACTCTCCTCCTCTGCCAGGCTGGTCACCCCTAACTACCCTCTGCTGCAGGCCTGGTCCCTGTCAACTGCCCTCCCCTTCTGGCCATCTTGTGGTGGCTGTCTTGTGTCCACATGGAGGCAGTATCTTTGACCACATGGGGGCAACCATCTTGTGTGTTGGAGTGACAGTCAATTTGCATATTATCCTTTGATTAGATAGGATAGAGGCCTGCCTAGTGCATGGATGAGGGACAGCTGGTTTGCCCTGAAAGGTGTTCCAGACCAGTGTGGGGGTTCCCTTGGGGCATGGTGCAGCCTGGGCGAGGGGCCTGTGGTGGTTTGCAGGCCAGACATGCCCCCTGGTGACCCAAGCAGAGACCTTGGTATTTGAGATTTATTTATCTTCTATAATTGAAACTTTGTAGCCTTGACAGGAGCCCTAGGCCTGCCAGGGCAGGTGGAAAGCTTGGCTTTGTCCACTGCTGGGGGCAACACAAGCCTACTGCTCTCTCTGTGGCCACAGCCATCTTGGCTGGATTAATTTGCATACTCACTCCTGATTGGCTGGTGGGAGTGGCTTGTGGGTATAGCAGAAATATGGTCAATTTGCACATTGTTCTTTTATTAGCTAGGATTACAATATGTATTTTATTATATATTACATTATATGTTATTTTATAATATATTTTATTCAACACAATTCTTAACAAAATGCCAGTGGTGTATTTCACAGAACTAGAATAAATATTTCAAAAATATTTATGGAACTACAAAAGACCCCAAATCATCACAGAAATCTTGAGAAAGAAAAACAAAGTTAGAAGTATCATAGCACCTGATATCAAACTATATTACAAGACGTTAGTAATGAAAATAGCATGGTACTGGCATAAAAACAGATATATATGGTGTCCCTTCAAAAATGTATATACATTTTAACAGCTATAGATGCATTTTAGCTCAATGGATGGTTTCTTTCTTTTTAAATTTAACCCATTGGAATTAATAATTACTCAAAGTGTGTATAAATTTTTGGGGGACACCATGTAGATCAATGGAGTTGAATAGAGAATCCAGAAATAAAGCCATATTTATATGGTCAATTCATATTTTACAAAATATAGATAATCAAAAAGAGGAAAATTGGATCATACTATCATATACTTTTTAAAAAAAATTTATTGAATTTATTGAGGTGACCTTGGTTTATAACATTATATAGGTTTTAGCTAACAGTTATACACTACATCATCTGTATATTGTATTGTGTGTTTACCACCCTGAGTCAAGTCTCTATCCATCACCATTTATCGCCCCCCCATGCCTTTCTCCACCTCCCTGCACACCCCTTCCCATGGTAAACACTGCAGTGTTGTCCTTTTCCATGTGTTTTTTTCTCACTTGTTTTCTTTTTTGCTCAATCCCTCCAGACCCCTCATTTCACAGACCCCACCCCCCACCACCTTCAGCTGTTAGCCTGCTCTCTATAAGTCTGTCTTTAGTTTGCCTGTGAAATCACATGATACTTGTCTTTCTCTGACTAGCTTATTTCACTTAACATAATGCTCTCCAGGTACACCCATGCCATCACAAATAGAAATATATTTTTTTTGGCTGAGTAGTATTCCATTGTATAAATGTACCACAGCTTTTTCAATCAATCCATCTACTGACAGGCACTTGAGCTGCTTTCAAATTTTGGCTATTGTAACCATACAGAAGAATACATATAAATGGGTAGTAAAATCTGGGACATTTCTTGTAGCACTATTTATTCTGATATATTTCCTTAAGCAAGGAAACAAAAATAAACAAATAAAGCAAATGGGAGTACATAAAAATAAAAAGTTTCTGTACAGCAAAGGAAACCATCAACAAAACAAAAAGATAACCTCCTAAATGGGAGTACATAGCAACCAATGACACATCTGATAAGAGGTTAATATCTGAAATTTATAAAGACCTCAGACAACTTAATAACAGAAAAACACAAAACCCAAATAAATAGTGGGCAGGAGACCTGAATAGACACTCCTCCAAGGAAGACATACAGATGGCCAATAAACATCTGAAAGGTTATTTAACATCACTAATCATCAAAGAAATGCAAATTAAAACCATAGTAAGATATCACTTCACACCTGTCAGATGGCCATCATCAAGTAAACGATAAGTGCTGGCAAGGATGTGGAGAAAAGGGAACCCTAGTACACTGTAGGTGGGAATGCAGATTTGTGCAGCCACTGTAGAAAGCAGTATGGAGTAACCTCAAAAAATTAAAACTAGAACTGACCTATGACCCTGCAATTCCACCACTTGGAATATATACCAAGAAACCCAAAACACTAATTTGAAAGAATATATGCACCCCTATGTTCATTGCAGTATTATTTATAACTAGAGGTCTGATGCACAAAATGATTGCAAGAGTAGGCCTTCCTTCCTCCTGGCTGCTGGCACCAGCTTTCCTTTGGCACCCAGAAACCAGGCTTCTCTCCAGCCACCAGCACCGGGACCTGGACTTCCCACATAGAGGGATGCCCTGCTCACATGCTGCAGTCCACTGGTCAGTGGCCTGGGCCTCCCTCTGTGGGGTGATCATGGGGCAATGGCTGAGCCCCCAACCAATCACATTGCGCCTGTCTTGATTGTCCTGGTGCCAGTGGGTGTTGTAGCATGGTTCTAGATGGTCGTTCCACTATTTGGTTTATTTGCATATTATGTTTTTATTATATAGGAATAGAGGCCTGGTGCACAAAATTCATGCACTGGAGGGGGGTGTCCCTCAGCCCAGGCTGCATCCTCTCCAATCTGGGACCCCTCGGGCCTAAACTGGCAGTCAGACATTCTTCTCACAATTTGGGACTGCTGGCCCCTCAACAACTCACCTGCCTCCCTGCCTGATTGCCCCTAACCTCTTCTGCCTGCCAGCCTTATCACGCCCTAACAACTTGTCAGCCTGATTGATGTCTAACTGCTCCTCTGCCAGCCAAATTGCCCCAAACTGCCCTCCCCTGCTGGCCTGGTCCCACCCAGTTGCCCTCCTTTGCAGGCCTGGTCACTCCCAACTGCCCTCCCCTGCTGGACCAGTCACCCCTAACTGCCCTCCCATGCCAGCTTGATTGCCCCTAACTGCCCTCCCCTGCAGGCCATCTTGTGGCAGCCATCTTGTGACCACATGGGGGTGGCTATCTTGTGCGAGGGAGTGATGTTCAATTTGCATATTACCTCTTTATTATATAGAATAGCCAATTTAGAAGCAGACAAAGTGTCTATAGTAGATGAGTGGATAAAAAAGCTGTGGTATGTCTATTGGCCATCTCTGTGTCCTCTTTGGAGAAGAATCTATTCTGGTCTATTTCCCATTTTTAAATTGGATTATTTTTGAGGGTGTTAAATTTTATAAGTTCTTTATAAATTTTGGATATGAAGCTCTTATCAGATAAATCTTTGGTGAATATATTCTCCCATTCAGTGGCTTGTCTTCATTTTATTGATGGTTTCCATTGTTATGCAAAACCTTTTTAGTTTAATACAGTCCCATTTGTTTACTTTTTCTTTAGTTTCCCTTGCTTGAAGAGATATATCAGAAAAAAATATTACTAGGAGAAATGTCTGAGATTTTTTCTGCCTATGTTTTACTCAAGGATTTTTCTGGTTTCCAGTCTAACATTTAAGTCTTTAATCCATTTTGAGTTTATTCTTGTGTATTGTGTAAGAAGGTGGTCTATTTTTTTTATCAGTCCAATTTTCCCAGCACCATTTATTAACTACACTCTCTTTATCCCATTGGATGGTCCTATATCCTTTGTCAAATATTAATTGACCATAAAGACAAAGATTTCTGGGCTCTGTTATTTTACATTTGTCTTTATGTCTGTTTTTATGCCAATACCATGCTGTTTTGATTATTGTGGCCTCGTAGTATAACTTTATATCAAGTAACATATAATATCTCTCTCTATAAAAAGTATAAATGATTGTTCAACTGTCTGGTACCTATAACGCACACTGAGCACCAGGGGGCAGATGCTCAACACAGGAGCTGCCAATCTGCAGTGACTTAGCAGCAACAATTCTCTGGTGATGCATGCTGGAACCAGAGAGGAAGGAGCCTAATTCCTCCTTGTGGGGCTGCACAATTCCACCTTTGGTGGTAGGTTATGTTGTTCTTGGGCCTCGAATCTGGTACTGAACATTTGTGTTTGTGTTCCACACCCTGTATGACAGCAACTTTGCAAAGTGCCCTCTCATACTCCAGGACCCTTCAGGGTATGTTGGAGATCCAGTTTTGGCCAAATCCCCGCAGGCCAGGCTTAGGGACCCCACCTGCCCGAGGGACCCCTCTCATTCTGCAGACACCCTTTGAGACACAGCGCTCAAGGTGTGCCTGGCCAGGTAAGGACTGCAGGAGGTTGGCTCTAGGGCATGTCCAGCCCCATCTCTCCCAGTCCCACCCTGCCAGCCACCTCCTGCATTAGTCTCTGCCAGCCAAAAGACCCAAACATGACTTTTCTTCCCCCTACCTCACCCTCACTATTCAGAAACCTTTCGAGGTGCAGTGCCACCCCAAGAATTCTAATTAATTTCTTTTCAATGTACACGAATCCATGCACTGGACCACTAGTAGTTTCATATTAGGTAGCATGATTCCTGCAACTTTGTTCTTCTTTCTAAAGATTGCTGTGGCCATTCAGGCTCTTCTGTAATTCCATATACATTTTTGAAATATTTGTTCTAGTTCTGTAAAATATACCATGGAACATTTTTAATTTAATAAATCTTTTGTTAAGATTATTACAGTTGTTCCTCTTTTTTCCTCCCATAGCTCCCCTCTACCCAGCTCGCACCTCTCCCTCTCTCCTTACCTCCCCACCATTGTCCTCATACATAGATGTATGATTTTTGTCCAGTCTCTTCCTACACCCCCCTCATTGTTTTCCCCCTAAGAATTGTCAGTCAACTCCCTTTCTATGTCCCTGATTCTATTATATTCCCCAGTTCATTCTGTTCATCAGATTTTAAGTTCACTTGATTTTTAGATTCACTTGTTGATAGATATGTATTTGTTGTTCCTAATTTTTATCTCCTGCTCCTCCTACTCCTCCTCTTTCTCCTCCTCCTCCTCCTTCTTCTTCTTGTACCTTTCAGCATTTCATATAATACTGGTTTGGTATTGATGAACTCTTTTCGTTTTTTTCATATCTGTGAAGCTCTTTAGCTGACCTACAATTCTGAATGATAGCTTTGCTGGGTAGAGTAATTTTGGTTGTAGGTTCATGCTCTTCATCACTTTGAATATTTCTTGCCACTCATATCTGGCCTGCATAGTTTCTGTTGAGAAATCAGCTGACAGTCGTATGGGTGCTCCCTGGTAAGTAATTAACTGTTTTCCTCTTAATGCTTTTGATATTCCCTCTTTGTCTTTTGCTCTTGGCATTTTAATTATGACGTGTTTTGGTGTGGTCCTCTTGGATTCCTTTTATATGGGGTAATGTGTACTTCCTGGACTTGTAAGACTATTTATTTCACCAGGTGGAGGAAGTTTTCAGTCATTAATTCTTCAAATAGGTTTTCAGTGTTTTGCTCTCTCTCTTCTTCTGTACCCCCAAAATTCTGATGTTGATATGCTTGAAGTTTTCCTTACACTATGTTTACATTTTTGGATTCTTTTTTCTTTTCTGGTTGGGTGTTTTTTGCTTCTTTGTATTTCACATCTTTGACTTGATTCTTGCATTCCTCTAGTCTGCTGTTAGGTTTCTGTATAATATTTTTTTTATTTCAGTCAGTGTATGTTTAATCTCTAGTTAATCTTTTTTTCATATCCTCGAGGGTCTCATTACATTTATCCTTCTTTTCTAGGAAATTCTTGAAAAACCTTATAACCGTGGTTTTGAACTCTATAGCCAGTTGTTTGTTTTCCTACATTTCTTTTGTTTGTGATCTGTTTGTCTCTGCATTTTCGCTGCTTTCCTGAGTTGGTAGAGTAGCTTTGTGTGCTAGGTGTCCTATATGGCCCAGTAGCTCCACTTCCCCAGTTACCTGAGGTGGATTGTCTTGGTGCACCCCTTTGTGGACTGTGTGTACAGCCTTGTTGTAATTAAGTCTTGATTGTTCTTGGTATCAGTGGGGAGAATTGAGCTCCAGGCCAATTGGTTGTGAGAATCAGCTATGTCTACACTGGGAGAACTTTTGTGTTGGAGTCAGCCTTATGATACAAGACTTGCAAGATTGCAAAAGCCTCTGTTTTCAGCTTGGATAGGACAGAGTCTTAGGGCTGAGCAGACAGCCTTGGCTTCCCGTCAGCCCTGCCCTATTAGGCCCATTGGTCAGTGTCCCTCGGTAATTGCAGCAGCCCTCTCTCTGTGCATTCATGCTCGCGTGCCTCCAGGCCTCTTCTTTTCCAGCTCCTCTGAGTTTCTATGCGCTCCAGGGACCCATATGAGTCTGGGTCCCCAGGGTCTTGCCTGAAACTGGGATTCAGTGCAGTTGTAGCTGGATTTAGTGCAGTTGGGAGGTTCTGTCTTCCTCCCACTAGAGAAAGCCAGCGGCACAGTCAGCAGTCAGCCCTCTGTTTGCACACTTGTGCTTGTGCACCTCCAGACTTCTGTCTTTCACCAATATCCTAAGTTTCTCTGTACTCTTCCCTTTTCATGACAGTCCAGACTCCCCACATATGAATCTCACCCAGAACTGGGATTCAGTTCAGTAGGAACTGGTGTTCAGTGCCATTGGGAGTTTCCGTCTCCTTCCCACTAGAGCAGTGGTTCTCAACCTTTTATAATGCTGTGACCTTTTAATACAGTTCCTCATGTTGTGGTGACCCCCAATCTTAAAATTATTTTCGTTGCTACTTCATAACTGTAATTTTGCTACTCTTATGAATCATAATGTAAATATCTGTGTTTTCTGATGATCTTAGGCTCTACAGCAGCGGTTCTCAACTTGTGGGTCGCGACCCACAGGTTGAAAACTGCTAGCAAGGTCACCTAAGACCATCAGAAAACAGATATTTACATTATAATTCATTAACAGTAGCAAAATTACAGTTATGAAGTAGCAATGAAAATAATTTTAAGATTGGGGGTCACCACAACATGAGGAACTGTATTAAAAGGTCACAGCATTATAAAAGGTTGAGGACCACTGCACTAGAGGAAGCTAGCCAGGTACTCCGCTGCCCTTCCTCTCTACGCATGTCTCTGCACTTCATCTTTTTGCAGCTTCTCTGAGTCTCCGTGAGCCCCTCTCTTACCTTCTAGTTTTAGAATTTCCACTCTGCCAGCTTTCCACTTTCACCATCCTTATTCAACATACTACTGGAAGTACTAGCCACAACAATCAGACAAGAAGAAGAAATAAAACTGGAAAGGAAGATGTAAAATTGTCATTATTTGCGGATGATATAGTACTGAACATAGAGGACCCTAAATATTTTACTAAAAAATAATATAACTGTTAAATGAATTCCGTAGAGCAGGATACAAAATCCAGAAATCAGTTGCATTTTTTATATACTAATGAAGAACTACCAGAAAGGGAAACTAAGAAAACAACTCCATTTATAACAACTAGTGTTCTTATAAGAAGAGAAGATTTGGACACTCAGGAGGGACACAGGATGCACGTGTAAATAAAGATAAGGTTATGTGATGATACAGTGAAAAGGCAGCCATCTGCAAGCTAAGCAGAAAGGCCTCAGGAGAAACCAAAATTGCTTACATCTTGATCTTTTACTCCTAGTCTCCAGACTGTGTGAAAAGAAATTTCTTTTGTTATGTGACCCAGTCTGTGGTATTTTATTATCTCAGCTCTAGCAGAATAATATAGAAGTTCATGATTGATCTTTGAAAGATGGAAAATGATCTGAGCCCTGTGACTACTTTGACTTTTTGCCTGGGGCCACTTTTCAGAGAATGGCACTGGGAGTTATACCCAAGAAGAACATGTCCATCTCAATGATTCAAAGAGACAGATATCAGAATTTGGGAAATCTAAGGTAGTTGAGTTTACAGCATAGAATATTGAAGAGGAGGAAGCTATACAGGAGAAAGAGCCTTAAAAAATCTTCCTATGGGTGTCTTCTTAAAATTTTTGAACAAAATATAACTTTTATTATGAAGCACACTTATTAATTGAATGTTCCCTAAACATAATATATTTCTCTATTGTTTTCTTCTTAAATTATGTTTTTATTGTGGTAAAATATACTTAGTATATTCTTATTTTGACCATTTGTGAGTATACAATTTGGTGGTATTAAATGTGTTCACAATACTGTATTCCTATTACAACTATCCTCAAAACTTTTTCATTATCCAATATAAGTTCTGTACACATTGAACAATAACTACACTCTGTGGATCAAAGAGGCCACATGCTAACCTGACAAGCTCAGAGAAGACCTGCATCGAGGTCTTGCAAACTCAGAGACCTAAAGTAACCACAAAGGATGGTCTGAAATTAAACTTGAACTAAAAGCAGTTAAGGTGGGCATTTAGGTCTGAGGCCATTATCTTCACTGATAAGGTCAACCTTTATCTTAATTGGGCCTATCTGTTTTTTTGCATCTATAATAACATACCCTTGCAATGTCTGGGCAACTTGTAACTTCCCTTTTTCTGGACCCCTTGGGGCACAACCTAATCTGCTGGGCTCCAGGAAAGATACCATGAATTCCTTCATTGTTATGTTAATTGTTCTTGCACCCATCTAAATATGTGTCTATCATTTTACTTTTTATCCAATCCCAGGGGTTTTCCTGCTTTGCTTTCTCCAGCCTCTCTAGTCTATCACCAAGGGATTTCATGTAACCCACCTATGTCCTTTTCCTTTGATTGCAATGTATAAAAACAGGTGCAACCCGCCATTCTCTGGAGCATTATCTCAATTCATTGAGATTCTGCTTCACAGTATATGTCAACAGTTGGCTCAAATAAACTCACAAAAATCCTTTACGAGTTTCAATGGTTTTTTTAAGTTAACAACCCCATCCCCTTAGATGCTGCTCCACCTCTATTCTGCTTTCAGGCTTTGTGAATTTTCCTACTTTAGGTACCCCATATAAGTAGAATCACACAATGTTTGTTCTGTTTTGCCTTATTTCACTAAACAATGTTTTCAAGATCCATCCATATTGTGGCATATATCAAAATTTCATTTTTTAATGAATGAATAGTATTCCATTGTACATATATACCACATTTTCTTTATCCATTAATGTGTTGATTGTCATTTGTATTTGTTCTACCTTTTGGTTATTGTAAACAATGCTGCTATGAAAATTGGCATATCTCTAAGTTTTTTACTCAATACCAAACTGTACACCATGGGGTAAACATCTATGAGGTTGTACAAAGAACAATCATGGGGGAGATTTGTGCTGAACAATTTTCAGAGATTATCTCTATAGCTGTTTTATGTTTACTCTATTATCAGCCAGATTTGACATAACTCATTGAACACCTGAGGAATTCAATTAGGACCCAAGAAAGATCAAACTGCAGTAGGGCTAAGATAACCAGAGAATAGAGACTACCCTAGACCTGTCCTAATGAATCTTAAAATAAATTATAAAAAATATATCAGGGTTATCTATAAGTAACTTAGCTGCCACCCAAAACAAAATCCAGATACTCAAAAATATAACATTCATAACATATAGCATCCAATAATATTATTAGAAGTGCAAAGAAAGTGAAAGTATGACTCATAAGAAGAAAAGGCAGTCAATAGAAGCAGATTCAGAAAGGATTAACATGATGATATTAGAAGATAAGAACTTTAAAACATCTATAAATATGTTCAAGAATTTAAAGGAAAACATTAAAATAATAAAGTGGTGGAACATATAAAAATAATAAAATGGAACTTCTAGAGCTAAGAATACAATAACTGACAAGCAAAATTAACTGCATTGGCTTAATAGGAGGTTATTTACTGCATGAGAAAACATCAGTGAAGTTGAGTTTATAAATGAAAATTATCTAAAATGAAGGACAAAATAAAAAGCTGAAAATATTAATATCAACTCAGTGTCCTGTAGGGACAATATTAAGAGGTTATCCTAAGTGTAATTGGAATTACAGAAGAAGGGCTAAGCTGAAAAATAATGGCCAAAAATTTCCTAAATTTTATGGTGATTAAAAATCTACAGAGCCAAAATAATTAGTTACAATGTACCTGTTATAAACACTTCAATTAAAAGTCAGGTTATATAAAACAGCAAAAACTCAATTTTATGCTGCCTACAAAACTACACTTTAAATACAAGGATTCAAGCTAATATTAAAAGGAGGGAAGAAAAACATAACATGAAAGTATCACAAGAAATCTTATGAAATCTGGAGTACTATATTAATATCAGACCAAGTAGACTTTGAGATAAAGAACATTTTAAAATTTAAAGAGACATTTCATACTGATTAAGATTGATTTATCAGGAAGATATAACAATCTCTACATACAAAAGCCTAAGTGACCATTATAACTGAATGACATGCACTGACCACCAAAGGGCAGATGCTCAATTCAGGAGCTTCTCCCTGGTGGTCAGTGTGCTTCCACAGTCAACTTCTTGTGCTGGCCAACCTCCTTCAGTCCCTCCCCCCCAGCAGCTGGTCCCTGCCCCCCTCTCCCCTCCCCCAGCTAAGGCCCTGGCACCAGAGAATCTGGGTCCAAGAAGCCTGTAGGATGAGCATGACCCTGACACTGAGACAGAGTAGCAGGTCAGAGGTGGGAGAAGGGACAAGGCAGCAACCTAACTGCAAAGATGTAAAGTAAGCACCACCACCATCTTACCTCTGTCACTGCACCATGTTCTCTGCTCACTCTTCTGACCTTGTCAGCCACTTCTAGCTCAGCCCCAGGCCTTTCTGGGCTCCCAACCGCTGATTGGCTAGCATTCCTAAGGCAATGTGCCACCATTGGCCAAAGTTAGCTACCTATCATGCTTGAGGGTGGAGCCCAGAGAAAATGTGTGGTTGAGGTAGGAGAGACAACCTGTCTGTCAGCAACTCTGCCCATTGAGAGGGAGGCCGACCAAGCTTGGGCAGAGAAGTAGAGTTGTATTTCCACCTCAGAGTGTAGCTGGTGTTCAGGCCATTTTGGGGTTCTCTGTCTGTGGTCTTTGCTTGCTGCTGCCTCAGCACATCTACACAACTAGATCAGGTCCTGCCTGCCAATCTCTGGTGGTCCCTCTCCCCACCCCCACTCCCCCCATGCATGAATTCATGCACTGGGCCTCTAGTGCTAAATAAAGATAGAAGACTTGAAAAACACTAATAACCACATTGACTTAATTGACATTTATGAAGCACTACACCCCCAAAAAGAAGATGTCCATTATATTCAAGTGCATATGGAATAGTCACCAAGACATATAATATGGTCAACAATTTAAAAAGTTTTAATGTCAGAGTATTGAAGTCATACAGACTGTTTTTTTTTCTGATCACAAAGTATATTAGAAAGTAATAATAGAAATATATTAGGAAGATCCCCAAATGTTTATATATTAAATAATATATTTTAAAATAACTCATGGTTTAAAGAAAAAATTAGAGAGGAATTAAAGTTTTGAACTGAATGGAAATGAAAAGCTAACATATGAAAATCTTTGGAATGTAGCTGAAGCAATATTTTTAAGGATGATACATCATGACTAATAGGTTTTATTCCAGGAATATAAACCTGATTGGTATTTTAAAATAAATTATATTACATCATAATAACAATAAAAGAGAAAAAATATCCCTATGGATGCAGAAAGTGTATTTTACAGAATTCTATACTTGTTCCTGTTAAGAACTTCCAGCAAGTTAGGAATTGGAAGAAACTTCCAATGGTGTCTAACTGGTTTCTAACCCATGGACAGACAATAGTGCAGTGAAGGCCTGGGGAGGGGGCAGGAGCAGGCTGGATCAGGTCAGTGGCAGAGGAAAGAAGGATATGTGTAATTCTTTCAACAAAGATAAACAAATGAATACAAGCAGAAACCAAAATACCTTGCTCTAAAGCAGGGGTGAGGAATGTCTGGCCCATGGGCCCTATGAGGAATACAAAATCATTTGGTGTGGCCCTGCCAAGTCATTATGGCTGAGTTAATATGTTTGACCACATATACCAAGCTAATTTTTAAGTTGATAATTTTTATTGCCTGTGAATAATGTTATGAATATCCAAATGGCTCATGGCAGATAAAAGATTCCACACCCCTGTTAAAGCTACGGTAGGTTTGAAGGTGATAATGTGTAGAACATATCAATCCAGGAAACATAAGAGTATAGACAAAAATAATACATATTTGGTGAATTGATTTTCAGTAGACATGTCAAGATTATTCAGTATGGGAATAGATAGTCTTTTCAATAAGTTAATGGTGCTAAGTCAACTAAATATCCATATAGAAAAAAATAAACCTTGAATTTTATGTCATGTCATATGCAAAACTAAACTCAAAATGTATCATAGAACTAACTGAACAAAAGGTAAGAGTACAAATAATTTCAATAAAAGTATAGAAGAAAATCTTTGTGACTTTGACATAGGCAAAAATTTCTTAGAGGTCACAAATCACTAACGATAAAAAAAAAAAAATATGCCAAAACCGGCTTGGCTCAGTGGATAGAGCGTCTGCCTGCGGACTGAAAGGTCCCAGGTTCAATTCCGGTCAGGGGCATGTATCTTGGTTGCGGGCACTGGGGGCATTGCAGGAGGCAGCTTATCAATGTTTTTAACTATCTATCCCTCTCCCTTCCTCTCTGTAAAAAATCAATAAAATATATTTTAAAAAATAATATAATATAATCTATATTTTATAAAAATGAAAGCTCTGCCCGTTGTAGTATAATATCAAGAAAATGAAAAAGCAGGCTCCAGACTGGGAGAAAAGATTATCCTATATAATAAAAGGGTAATATGCAAATTGAGCCTAAAGGTGGGCTGACTGGGAACGACTGGTCACTGTGGCGTACACTGACCACCAAGGGAAGATGCTCAATGCAGGAGCTGACCCCTGGTGGTCAGTGTGCTTCCACAGGGGGAGCTCTACTCAGTCACAAGCTGGACTGATGGCTGCAAGCACCGTGGTGGTGCAGGAGCCTCTCCTGCCTCCATGGCAGTACTAAGGATGTCCAGCTGTGGCCTAAGCTGCAGTCGGACATCCCTCGAGGGCTGAGGAACCCCACCTGAGTACACAAATTTTTGTGCACTGGGCCTCTAGTCTCTATATAATTGACAAAGAACTAGTATCCATGATATTGGGAGGGGGGCACTTTTACAACTAAATACTATGGAAAAAACAATAAAATTTTGGATAAGTATTTGAATAGACCCTTCACCAAAAATTTGAATAACAACTAAGAACCTGAAAAGATTCTCAAGATCATTAATCAGTAGGGGAGTATAAATGATAACCAGAATGTGATACTCCTTTACATCCACTTAGGATGGCTAAAATTAAGACTAACAAGTTTTAATGAGACTATAGATCAGCCAGGAGTCTCATGTTGTTGGTTTGGAAATCAGGTAGTGAAACTATCATATGACCAGACATTTTATTCATAGGTATTTATTTACCCAGAAGAAGTGAGTAAATAACATATGTCTATAAAATGACTTGTACTTGAATTTCAATAGCAATTTTATTCGTTATAATTATCACAACATGAAGTGACCTGAAGATTGATAAACAGGTTAATTGTTATATATCTGTACATTGGAATACTGTTCATTAATAAAAGGAACAAACTTTTGATACACACACACACACACACACACACACACACACACACACACGGATAAACCTCAGAAACATGCTGAATGAAAGAAACCAGACAGAAAAGATTACTCTGATTTCATTTATGTGAAATTCTAGAACAGCCCAAGTAACCTTTAATGAAGGGAATTTTATCAGTGCTTGCTGAGGGCTAGTGGTTTGGATGGGAGGAAGAAATGATTGACTGCCAAAGGGGAAGAAGGGATTTTTGGAGGGGTCAGTGACGCATATTATGGATAGTGGTGGTAGTTAAATAGGTGTTTACATTTGTCAAAATTTATCAAACTATACAACTAAAATGAGTGCTTTTTATTTCATGTGAACTATATTAAAATCAAGTTGATATAGAAAGATAATCTAAGCAATGACAAATAAGAAATCACTGCTTTGTTTTCAAACTATACCTATCCTCGTACAGTTTTGGCAATAGTCTCCTAGGGTATGGGTTTCTGCTTTCCTCCCTCCCTTCTTTCCTTACTTTCTTCCTTTCATTTTTTTTACTTTTTAAAATATATTTTTGTTAATAGTATTGCTCCCCTTTCTCCCAGCCCCTACCCATCCCCCCAGGTCTTCACTACCTTATTGCCCTAACCCTAACCCTATCTATACTATGCATATGTATGCTAATAAAGGTAATATGCTATGCTAATTAGACTGGACCACCTTCCAGAAGTCCTTCTTGACAAAGCTGGGTCCGGCGCCTGTAGCTGTGGCTGGGCCTGGAGAAGCTGCCGACGGTCGTGGTGGCAGTCCCGGGTGCCTGCAGCTGTGAATGGCCTGGGAGAAGCCCCCTGCAGCCCTGCCTCTGCCAACCCTGCCCATCCCAGCGCCATCCTGCACCCGGCCTGAAGTCATTCATGTGTGCCCACTGGGCGGGAGCTGGTGGTTGTAGTGGAGGGCAGCCTGCTCCGCTCCTGTGGCAGCTCTCCCCATGTCCAGGTGGAGAGCCATCCAGGTGGAGAGCTGAGGAGGACGTAGTGCTGGCGATAATAACAGCTCCTGTTTATCAATAGCTCACACTGTGCCTGGCTCTGTGTTGAACCCTTTGCATGCGTTCATCCTCACATCAGCCCTGTGAAGTCACCACTATTGTTATCCTTATTTTTTAGAGGCAGCATTTGAGATTCAGAAAGGTCAAATGATTTGCAGTCAGAAGGTGGTAAAGTCAAAAGGGGGCCAGAATTTTATTGACACCCTACTTGCTGCTGAACATAAAGCTGTGACACCCACCGAGGCCTCGCCGATATCAATAAATTGCTCCCCAGTAGAAATAAAACAGCGGTAAAGAAGAAGGGGAGTGTTGATGAGAAGTGTGCAGGAAGCTCTAGTGGGGCACATGATTTACTGCAGGACAGTTCCTGGTGGTCAGTCAGATCAGTGCCCTAGAGGTCATCGAGGATCATGAGGGGAAGGTTACTATCCAGAAACCCTCTCATAGCTCATTGTTTAAGGCAGAGATTTTAATTTATTATAGCTGCTAACTATTGCACAGCTGACTGGAGAAGATTTCAAGTAATAAAAACTAAAGGTGTTGAAATAAAAACTTATTCTTTCATCCCCATTATCGACCTTCAATGAACTTTCACTGGGGTGAAAAACAAACCTCTCCAAGCTAGCCTATGCACATGCACATTCGAGTATGGATGCAGCTCCACTTCATCCACCCAGTGAACCGTACCACCATCTACTGGTGTGCTTCAGCCAGAAACCTCAAGATCCTCTTTGACTACACTTTTGCTTGACTTTAAGTGAATGTAAATGTTTTTACTTGTTATTATGGAATATTTAAAAAATATAGATGAAAGACGAAAGAACAGTGTAATGAACCCTACTCATATACTCATCACTCTGTTTCAACAATTATCAACTCTTGGCCAAAAGTTTATTATTATTTGACAAATATCTATGATATATAAATCATGTACCAAGTTCCAAACTAGGCCCCAGAGATTCAAAGATATATCAGATTTGACTGTAACCCAACCTGGAGGATATAACATCTGGCCTTGGTCCTTGGTAGGTGAATAAGAGTTATCCAAAAAAGAAAATTGTCCTTATTCATTAATTCTCTTTCAACAAATAGTTATTATGTGTGAGGCATTGTCCTTGGTGCTAGGAACACATATTGAAAAAAGATTGCGTTTCTACCTTCTTGAAGCTTGAATAATGGGAAAGAGACATTAAACGTGATTAGAAATGTGATGAGTTCTTTTTTTAAAATATATTTTTATTGTTGATAATATTATAGATATCTCCCATTCCCCCCCCTTACTTCCCTTCCCCTAACCGCTACCTACGCACTCCCAGGTCTTCACTACTCTATTGCCCATGTCCATGGGCTATGCATATAATAAAAGAGTAATATGCAAATGGATCAAATGGTAGAATGACTAGTCAATGAGACACACACTGATCACCACGGGGCAACACTCAATGCAGGAACTGCACCCAGCCCACAAGCCCCAATCAGGTCCCCCCAACCCCCTTGGCTGGCAGGCTTTGATTGCCCGATAGTGAACAGGGAACCTGGGGTGGGTGGTGGGGCCAGCTGCCAGCAGCCGGGGAAGATGGCCCTGATCTTAGGCCAGGCCTAGGGATTGTACCCATACACAAATTTTGTGCACTGGTCCTCTAGTAAGTGTGTAAGTTCTTTGGTTTATCTCTTGTCCTCCCGACCCCACATCAAGATATGTCAGCCTGTTCCATGCCTTCATGCTTTGGGTCTTATTTTTGTTGGTCAGTTCATTTTGTTCATTGGATTCCACAAATAAGTGAGATCATGTGATATTTGTCTTTCTCAGATTGGCTTATTTCACTTAGCGTAATATTTTCCAGGTCCATCCATGCTGTCCCAAAGGGTAAGAGATCCCTCTTTTTTATAGCTGCATAGTGTTCCATAGTGTAAATGCCCCACAACTTTCTTATCCTCAGGTTGAGCATTATCGAAGAGGGGACAGCCAGCACAAGGGGAAAAACTGAGGACTCTTTATTCTTGCTGAGAGCATATATATGCTATAATATGTTGTATGTGTTATGAATATTGTTTAAAAAGGCATAAAGATTATTTTACATACAAATAATCTAACAAGACATTATTAAGCACTCAACACCTATTAGAATGACAAAAATACAGAATAGTGACAACTCCCAATGCAGTGAGGATGTGCAGCAACTCTGATCCCTTGCTGGTTGAAATGTAAAATGGTAGTATCTATCGTTGGAAGACAATTTGGCTGATTCTTACAAAATTAAACATACTCTTACCATATGAGCCAACAATAACATTCCTTGTTATTTACTCAAATGTGTTGCAAACTTTTATGCACACAAAACTTGCACGTAAATACTTATATTCTTAATGTACAAAACTTAGAAGCAGCCAAGATGTCCTTCATTAGGTGAATGTATACATTGTACTTGAGTTTTAATAGCAACTTTATTCAGAATAGCCCACAACTTGAAGTGACTCATTGTCTGGATATAAATTGTAGTACATCTGGACAGTGGAATATTATTTAGTGCTACAAAGAAATGGTCTGTGAAACATTAAAAGACATGGAAGAACCTTAAATACCTATTATTACACTTGGTCCCAGAATCAGAATAGATATGCTATGTCTTTTTCATGCTAGGCCTTTTATTCCTTCTATTTCTTTCCATAATTCTTGACATTAGTTTTAAAAACACAAAAATATTACATTGGCCATATTTTTTATTGATTTATTAGTACCCACCCTCAGAATACTGTATTTTCCCTGAGATTGTCACTTTTGAAATGATGAATATTCTTTCACTAATTCTGTACAAATGTTAGATTTTCAAAAAATGGCATACCAGAATCTGTTATTGCATATGCCAAAGTGTCCTGTTTTGTACTGACTGTTTACTTTGGATTCAAGTAAAAAAGATGTTTTTTTCCTGCTGGTGAGAAAAACTGCAGTGATGAAAATATTACTATATTTCTTCATGAATTATAACTATTTTAGAATAGCACTCACAATTGTCTTTGTGCAGGGAGGTTTCTACTAGCTTGTGTGTTAATGTTAACGTATTAGACAATTGTATCAAAGCATTATTTTGAGTATATTGAAAATTATTTATGATCTCATGAAAATCTAAGTTTAATGCAATGATTGCTAATGATTCTCTGGAATTAATAAATTCTAGAAAACATGAGGCAATATTCTTATTCTTTGAGAAACACATTATGAATATTTTAAAATATATTCATTGCAATACAGCAAAACAGAGACATTCTGTAAAACTGAAATAAGTTGTAATAAGTTATTTTATAAATGGACTTCTAAAGATTAAATCCTTATCACATAAAGTTGGGGGAAAAGGCACCATGACTTGAAAAAGAATACATTTTTACGGAAGTACAATAATATTCCGATTTTATCTAATTTTATAACAGTTTTATGGGGAGTAACTGTCAGCCATTTAATTGAAACAGAATTATAAAAGAACTGAAGTAATTAATTTTTATTCATTTTTATTGTGACTTATAGCTTTAGTAAAAGTATGACAGAACAAAACCCATCTGTCAAGTGAATGTAGACAATAGTGGTATATAATTAAAGGCATGGTTATGAAAGAATACAATAAAAATTGCTACAAAGGTAAAATTTATATCAGCACTTGAAACACCCAAACTGCTATGAGAAAATTTGTAGCAAAAAGCTTATAGGTAAAAAGAAAAAACTCTTTTGTTTGTCAAATAACACTATTAAGAAAGTGAAGATACAACCTATAGAATGGGATAAGATATTTGCTAACACACACACACACACACACACACACACACACACACACACGAGATAGGTCTACTATCCAGAATGTATAAAGAACACTTATCTTATAATTCAACAACAAAAAGATAACCCAATTTTTTTAAATGCAGAAGGGATTTAACTAGGTGTTTCTCCAAAGAACATATACAAATAGCTAACACATGTAAAGATGTTCATCATTATTTGTCATTAGGGAAATAGAAATTAAACCACTAAATACCACTTCATACCCAATAAGGTGGTGAGGGTGTGGGGAAATTATAACCCACATGCAATATTGTTTCAGCTACTATATTTAACTTAGTAAGTAAGTTAAATATAGAACTACCAGGTCTCAGTCTTAGATATATACTCAAGAGCATTGAAAATACTTGTCCACACAAAAATTGTACATGAATATTCTTATCATTATTATTCATAACTAGTGGCCTGGTGCATGAATTCAAGCACAATGAAAGGAAATTAATTAGAAGAGATATTTTAATATCGTTATTCACCCTTTCTCCATAATAGAAGTGTCAACCAAATTCACAAATGACAATAGCAGATGGAAACACATGTGTGTGATTGGTACCAGTGAGAGATTTATATGTATTGTGAATGCATGAGTCAATTTAGCCTTTTATCCTGTATAATAAAAGTGTGATATGCAATTCGACCGAATGGCTGAATGACCAGTCGTTGGAGGCAGGACTGACGAGCAGGTGGCACCAGGCCAGCCAAAGCACGTGCCAGTGGGCAGAGGGAGAAAACAGTGATGGAGGGGGCAGTGACCAGTGGCAGCAGAGGGGCGATGAGAGGGCTGGCACTATACCCTGATTGGCCCATCCAGTTGCCTCTTGCAGAAGGAGGCCAGGGAGCAATGGTGGGGTGATAGGGATGGCGCTGTCCCCTAATCCCTTGTCTGTTTGCCTCCTACAGAGGGAGGACAGACTCTGGGGAGTGGGCCTAAGCCATCAGTAGGACATCTCTGAGAACTCCTTGACTAGGAGAGGGTTCAGGCCAGGCTGAGGGACCCCCCCCTTCAGTGCATGAATTTTCATGTACTGGGCCTCTAGTATATATATAGAATAAATTTGCTTAATTAGACCTGCTTTCTGATTTAGCTAAACTTTTTCCAGCTCAGTGAAGCACTCCAACTTCTCTTTCAGGTAATTGTCAGTAACATAGCAGTAAATATCAACACAAAGCAGATTATTATTGTAGATCATGCATGGAGAACAAAGGGTAAAATATTTAACTGTAGCAGTGTTTGACTATATTCTGTGCAGTTAGGAAACCTGAAGTCATTTTCAAGGGCCACTATTTCTTCTTTTCAATTGGCTCAAGTTTCTAAACTTTCTAAATCTCTGTTTTCTGGCTTATTAAATTCTTTCAAGTTTAGTGAAGGAAAGAGAGGCAAAAGAACATTTGAATTTGTGTGTGTGTGTGTGTGTGTGTGTGTGTGTGTGTGTGTGTCTGTGTGTGTGTGTTTTGTATAGGGACTTGATGTGATTGTTATTAGCTGCAATTGGGATTAGAGCCCCTTAACCATATAGATTATCTAAGAAAATATGTTGGGGCCTTGTTGAGGATTCCTTCAGATACTATGTCTCCTTGATCTTAATTTTCACTGCAAAATTCTTTTGAGAGTCAAATGTTAGAGTAACTTTTTTCCTTTGTAATTTCAATTGCTGTTTTTGTTTTTATTTAAGAAATATATAACTTAATTTTAGAGAGGAAGGAAGAGGGAGATAGAAACATCAATTCTGTATACCCGACCCTGGGGGATCAAGCCCCCAACCCAGGCATGTGTCTTGATGGGGAACCCAACCATGACCTCCTGGTTCATAGGTCGACAATCAACCATTTAGCCACACGGGCTGGTCTCAATTGCTGTTTTTAAAAAAATTCTTAGTGTCTTCAACTTGGATTAGCCAGGAAGGAAAGAATGAAATTACCCCAAAAGGAATTTATTTACTTACAAATAAGTTCAGCTATAAGTAAATCACTTATTTTCACCCAACTGCTTCTTTCTCTTTTGTGAACAGTATTTAAATTTTTCCACAAATATTGTATATATGCTCAGAGGCTATTTATACCATTGGTTTCACTTATGAATCAAAGAATTACTAAATAAACACATCCTTACTGCTGTTTTGAATATCAGCAATATCAGTTTGTATTCTAAATTTGTGGATTGTTGTACTGTATTCTCAGATATCCTGTGGGTCCAAACCCAAAGGTGACTACTTTTCAGTGAAGGATGAGATGATTAAAGTGTTTATTCAGGAGATGTGATCTTTTAATTGTTTTTTTTTTTTTACACAGAATTCCCAGTGAATAGGAGATGGTTCATGGACTGGTTGTAGATTTTGGCTCATTATATACTTTCTGAAGTGATTTAGGATCCCTTTAGATGAAAATTGGTGTATGAATATAATACTCTCCAATTTTTTTATTACGGTATCCATCAAACAAATTGCAACATAGCGCATCTTACAAAGATAGGCAATAAAACTTTAAGCTAAATAATAAAAGTAGGAGAGGAATATGAAGCAGAATAAGGAAAGGAACTAGAAGAGACAGGTTTGATCTGCATTATAAAAGAGGTAGAGATATATAGAGATGTAACTATGAATGATTATTAGCCATATTGATACATTAATTATATTGGGTGAGGAATTTATTTTTAGACAATTTTTAATGCCAAACCTTAATATTATATTTAGTTATACAGTGTGAAATAAAAAATACATAATTTAATCTAAGTCGTACCCCAAGTTACTCAAACTAGTTGAAAAATGTTTTCCTCGTTCTATATAACCTAGAGGGGAAAAATGTCTAAATTAAGAAACTTAAAATTGACTTCAAGTTGAATTGCACTTTCAAAGAAGTCTAGGTATGCAGGGACATTTTCAAAGGATGAGATTAGGCACACTGGAAAACATGAAACATTTTATGCCAGATTCCTTTTGATTCTACAGAAAATAAATTTGTAATAGAGCAAAGGAACCCTGTGATTGGAGCAAAATGAACAAAGATACAAAGCAAATGCATAATAACTTTTTTCAGAGACAAATATAAAATAAACAGAAACTTTAAAACAAAACCAGCACGAAAGGTCACTTATCCTTCAAGGAAGTACTTTAGAATTTTCAAAATTTTTTTTTCTATTTCATGTGAACTACACTGAGTGGCCAGATTATTATGATCTCTGAACACATAATAATCTGGCCACTCAGTGTATATATATTAGAGGCCCGGTGCATGAATTCATGCATAGGTGGGGTCCAGCCAGCCTGGCCAGGGGGAGGGGACATGGGAGATTGGCCAGTCTTCTGCTAGTCAAACTCCTGGTTGAGGGGACAATTTACATAGTAGCCTTTTATTATATAGGATCTATACTGAGTGGTCAGCTTATTATGTGTTCAGAGATCATAATAATCTGGCCACTCAGTATATATCCATTTAATTTTCACTGGCTAAGGAAACAATACAAACTATGAAGATTACTAATAAATGAGCATGCAATATTCAAGTAAATCATTTAATATTATAAACTCATATATGTTAAGTGCATGCATTATTATATGAAAGAGTTATAGTTTACTTTCATTATTAATCCAATAGTATTTAAAAAATAATTTTATAAAGAAATTATTGTCCTAGCTGGCTTGGCTCAGTGGATAGAGCATCAGCCTGCAGACTGAAAGGTCCCAGGTTTGATTCTGGCCAAGGGCACATACCTGGGTTGTGGGCTCAATCCCCAGTAAGGGGGCACTGGGGACATGCAGGAGGCAGCCGATCAATGATTCTCTCTCATCATTGATATTTCTCTCTCTCTCTCCTCCCTTCCTCTCTGAAATCAATAAGAAAATATATTTAAAAAAACAGAAGTTATTATTAAACTGGAGGCCCAGTGCACAACATTCATGCACTCGGGGGTAGGGATGTGGGAGGGCGTTCCTCAGCCCAGACTGCATCCTTTCACAGTCCAGGAGCCTTCAGGGGATGTCCAATTGATGGCTTAGGCCTGCTCCTTGTGGACATCCTTACCCAGACATCCTTACCGCTGCTGAGGGGTGGGCTGCTGCACTCGCCAAAGGTCAGCCCAGCTTGTGGCTGAGTGGAGCTCCCCCTGTGGCAGCACACTGATCACCAGGGGGCAGCTCCTGCATTGAGCGTCTGACCCCTGGTGGTCACTGCGTGTCATAGCAACTGGTCATGCTGCTGTTTGGTCAATTTGCATATTACCCTTTTATTATATAGGATGGTGTTATATTTTCTCACTGCCAATGATTTTATGTTTTGGTAAAGTAATTTGTATAACTCTGTGACAATTTACATTCCTTCTCAAAACATTGTTTCATTCAAATACAAACTCACTCAGACTAAATTTTCTTATTGACCATTTACCAGGTTCAGAGAGCCTCTTTCTTTTTCCAAGGCTGTAGAACATTTGCACTTCTATTCAGGGCCTTGTTTTCTACATCTGTAAATGCAGGTTGTATTAATATTTCTGAAGACTCCTTTTAGTTCCTGAGGCATTCTGAAGGAGTCCCTTTGGATGTATTGGTGAGGATTTAGTATTTTAGAAAAATTGCCATAAAGTAGAATTTATTACTTATTACCTAACCTATTCTAGCCACATGTATTCTATTACCTATTACCTAATCTAATCAATTATGTAATTTATTCTAACCACCTGTATCCTATTACCTTCATCAAATTGAACATAAGGAGAAGAAATACAAAATTAATGCAAAAATGTGTGGCAAGCAGTACATGTCTTTAACAGTCATTTTTGAATGGGTAGAGCAGTGAAAATTTCAGACTGCTTCACCTTCACTAGAAGTTTACACAAGAAGGATAATATTTACTCATAATTCATTTTGATACAATGTGTCATTTCATCTTGGTGACATAGATATCTAATATACACTAGTGACCAGATTATTATGATCTCTGAATGCACACACATATATATATTAGAGGCCCATTGCATGAATTCATGCATGTGTAGGGTCTGGCCAGCCTGGCCACCAGGGGGAGGGTACAAGGGCAATTAACTGGCCTGCCTGCTGGTCAAATTCCTGGTCAAGGGGACAATTTGCATATTAGTCTTTTATTATATAGGATATACACTGAGTGGCCAGATTGTTATGCGTTCAGAGATCATAATAATCTGGCCACTCAGGGTATATCATATGATAATGTTGAAGAAAGAAAAAATAAAAATTGTATTAGCTGATTAATTTACTTGTGGCAAAACATAGAGCATACAGCCGGCTTAAGTCCTTTGTTGTTCTTCTTCATACAATTTGATTAGCATTTAGAGGTGTACTTGTACTTGGAGCAAAAGACAGAAATTCTTTTCTGATATGAAAGCAGCACAAGAGAAGCAAATGTACAATGGGGTGCTACAGAGGTAACGTAGGCTGAGTCACAGCTATGGCTGACATTAATGCTGCCGTCTCAGCTGTGCCAGTGCTTAAAATAATCACTTCTACAGATAAAACTCCCACCTGGGTGTGCATATGTATGCCCATTTGCATGCGTGTACAAACCACATACCTCTGCTTTGCCCCAAGCCTTTAACCAGCTACTGAGACTTTAGAACATTCGCTTTGAAACACAAGTATCTATCTATGTCTGTTGAAACAGGTCTATATATAATTATAAAATCCTGGACTTAACTGGATGAAATATTCATGTACATTCCACTTCCAAACTGTGCTTATGGCATAGTAAACTGCAAACATTATCACATTAAAAGCAATTTGGCAACAGTGGTTCATGCCAAGTTAATAAACATGTCATTTTAAATATTATTTAAGGGTACTAGTTTAACAACTTTTACAATATTGGACCATCACAATGTATTTATTATCTACAGTATATTTGGAAAAATGAAAGTGAAAAGACGTGGTTGGAGTCAATCATGTAGTTCCCAAGTAATGACAAGGCATTGATAAAGGGTCTCCCTTAATTTCTGAGCAATCCTGGAACATGGGGATAATCTGATACCGTTGAGTTGGCTCTGAAACCCTGTGCTGTTTATTGCCTGGCATAGTGGTTGGCAAACTGTGGATCACGAGCCACATGTGGCTCTTAAGCTCCTTTAGTGTGGCTCTTCCACAAAATACCACAGCCTGAATGAGTCTTTTGAAGAAGTGGCGTTAGAAGTTTAAGTTTAAAAAAGTTTGGCTCTCAAAAGAAATTTGGCTCTGTTGACTAATGAGTTTGCCGACCACTGGCCTGGCACAACCCTACACAGTAGTGACTTTCTGTTTAATAAACTACTCATAGACAGTAATGGACAGTTGGTTTATTTGGGGGAAATGCATTTACCAAAGGATTAATGCTAAGATGAGCTATACTCCATATAATCTGCCTTAGTTTTCTTCTGTTTATTGTTCAGGGGGTCACATCAAAGTATGCATGTGTGTATGTGTGTTGAAAGTTTAAAAAATAGACTAGATTATAACCCAGAAGAAGGTATGGAATTCTGGATTATCTGAGACAGTTTTCAGTGGTTGTTTACCACTCTTTTCTTAGTGCATTGTTATCTTTCCCTCCACATGTCTCTCTGCTTTTACTTCCTTCTCTGGGAAACATTCAAGTCTACAAAGTACAGAAATATCCATTGGGCAATAAGACTTTATAAAATAACTATAAGGTTAAGATAGTAGCACGAGTTTTGAATGTGATCTGTATATGTTTCTATCATGGTTTTTTTTTTTTCCCACCAGAATATCTTGAAAGGAATTACTTGATGTTCCCTATAACAAATATTATAGTTTGAAAGGTTACCTAATTGAATTGTTTCAGTTATGGAAACTGTGACTAAGGAACATTTGCTGACATAGTTGCTTCTAGAATGAAAATAAAATGACTAGCAAACTCATTTTTTTTAAAAAGGAAAAAATTTGTTAAAAAAAAACCAAATAGAAATGTTATAATACAGAATGTAGTACCAGATGGTCTTTAATATATGGCAGATTGATATAGAAACATTTTGAATCAACTGCAAGTATGAGAATTATTGTGCTTCAGTATTGATTCAACAATTTAGGAACCACTTACAGAAACTGCAGATTTTAATCAATATAGTGAAATATTCTACTATACAATTTAAATGTTATGTCTTTCAATAATAATCATATGTAACTCTGCCTCAAATCAGTAAGAGCAAGAATGGATTGACCTCTACCACTTTGGCACTTAATATAGAAAGACAATGTGATGGAAAAAGAGATGTCATGACTTCGTGAATGTAATACCACACCATTTCTTGTAATAAAAAAGAAAACCCAGGAATATAGTAGGCACCTAAAATTCTTACCTGTATAATTAAACAGTTATATTCTGAATAGATAATATTCATTTCAATGTGCTGTCATTTCTTTTAAAATAACAATACAATTATTAGGAGTAAGGCTAGACTGTGCAAAGTATCAGGGTCCAAGTTCCTATTTCCTATTTTGCCACTAATTAGCTAAGTTACCTTAGTTGCTTCACCTTTTTAGATTTCAACTTCTTCATCTCAAAAAATAATTTGAATTTAAATATCTCTAAGGTCCCTTTCACTTCTATTACATTTATGATTTTATTCAAATCATCTGAATATTGACAATAACTGAGTAGCTGAAATGTAGCACTTAATGCTTCATATACACATTTCAATTACTGTGAACTGATACCTGTGGATAACAGTAAAAACTGATTTTCTATTTTTTCCAAGTATTTTATAGTATTGCTTTGAGGAAAATAAACATTTATGCTATCACTAGTTGACATTCACCTTTAAATTATAGAAGGGATATGAAAGCTTCAAAATATTATGCCAGACCATTTAATTTACTTAGGAAAAAAAACCCAATAAGTATGATAACTTAATTTGGAATACACATCCATGTTATCAAAAGAAAATGTATTAGTTTTACATGTGGCAAAACAGATTATCACAAAATTAATGGCTTAAAACACACACATTTATTATAATTTATGGGGGTCAGAAATTCAGCTTATATGAATTCTTAGCAAGGCTATAATCAAGGTGTCAACAGGGCTGGATTTTCATTTGGAAGTTTGAGGACATGTCTGCTTCCAAGCTCGCTCAGGTTATTGGCTGAATTCATTTCCTCATGGCTGGAGGACTCGGCAGTTTGCTGCTTCAAAGCCAACAAGGAGAACAAAATCCTAAAGCAGTGATTCTCAACCTTTCTAATGCCCAACCCTTTAATACAGTTCCTCATATTGTGGTGACCCCAATCATAAAATTATTTTTGTTACTGTTTCATAACTGTAATTTTGCTTAGGCTCTATAGCAGCAGTTCTCAACCTGTGGGTCGCTGTCCACAGGTTGAGAACTGCTAGCAGGATTGCCTAAGACCATCGGAAAACACAGATATTTACATTATGATTCATTAATAGTAGCAAAATTATAGTTATTAAGTAGTAACGAAAATAATTTTATAGTTGGGGGTCCCCACAACATGAGGAACTGTATTAAAGGGCCGCGGCATTAGAAACGTTGAGAACCATTGTCCTAGAGCAAGTCTTAAAGCATGATAAAGTTTTATATAACATAGTACAATGATGGGAGTGACATTCTATTACTTTTGATATATTTTATTACTTAGAAGAAAGTTACCAGTGCCACCAACACTCAAAGGGAGGGATTATACATAAACACCAGGAGGCATTCATTACAGAACAAATATGAGGGTACAAATTGTGCTCCAATAGAATTTCTTCTCTTTCCTCTCTCCTCTCACCCTCCACTTTGCTCTCTCCTTTTTCCCTCCTTCTCCTTCTCTCTCATCTTTTTTTTTAAATTAAAACTGATCACTGTGACTTAAATGTGCAGATGCTCTATGCACATATGTAAGGTCAACAGCTATAGTAGTGATGCTGCACAGCCTCAATTACAGGTACATAACCTGAGGACAAACAATTGGCTTTCCTGCTTTACCAGAATACCAGCTAATAATGAATTAGGTGATAATCTGTCAAATGCTCTTTCTCTTGGCTATAGAATTATGTGAAAAAATTTCCCTGATGCAAATGTGTCTCTGAACTTGAACCAAGTCAAAGGTTCAAGTGAAGATTGATTTCTCTTGGCAGCTAGGATAGGATAATCCTCACTCATTTCATGGCCCAATCACAGTATCAAGTATTTAATAACTAATATTTTAAAAATACATTAAACTATGCCCTCGCCAGTTTGGCTCAATGGATAGAGCATCGGCCTGTGGACTGAAAAGTCCCGGGTTCAGTTCTGGTCAAGAACCCATGCCTGGTTGTAGGCTGGATCCCCAGTAGGGGGCATGCAGGAGAGAGATGATGATTCTCTCTCATCATTGGTGTTCCCATCTCTCTCTCCCTCTCCCTTCCTCTCTGAAATCAATAAAAAAATATTTTTAAAAAGTAAAATAAAATATATTAAACTATTTTCTAAAAGGCAAATGTTTGTGAGAAATTTAGAGAATGGGGAAGAAAACATAAATACAAGGTGAAGCACAATCACTAACACAAGATGAAGGAAGAAACCCGTCTTTCAGTACCACTCACTTTCAAGTGTTCATGTATTGAAAATCCAATCATTCTTCTGTTTTTTTCTTTATCCTTTCAGCCCATGGCTAGGTGGACAGAAAGAGGTCAGCAAACTAAAACTCATGTCTTCCACCCCCACCTTCTTATATAGAAGAAAAATACCTCTAGTTAAATTCTCTGGTTAAATTTTAGATTTTTCCTTCTGATGAGTCTTTGTTTTATTTGCAGACTAGTGATTCTGTGTACCAGTGATTTAGGATGGGGTTATTCAGATTATTTTTTGATCCACTGTGAAGAATCTGATTATATCCTGTCTCTATGTTGCTTTTCTAATTCAACACTGTTGAAAACCTTAAAAAATACATCTAGGTAGGGCATCAGCTCTACTTACACATTGTGACTTCTGTATAGAAGAATTGTTTCTACATTGACAAGACAATGGTGTAAAGTGAATGAAGTCTACAATTGTTTATGGCAAGGTGAAATAATAAAAAACACTGACAAAAATTGCTGTGGGGGTGGTGGTATTATTTATCCAAATAAAATGCATTTTTTGTTGTTGTTGTTGGGGAAGGAGCATGCATATATAAGATATTATGTACTGCACTTAAAGGCTATCCAAAGGAATAATTACTTCATGAAAGTAATAAAAAAGATTGTTAATTATTCTAATACATGGAGACACATCTGCTAAGGAGGATAGTGCTGCCTAGTTCACAAATGAAAGGAAATGCTTCCATTCCATTCTCATATTCATTCAGAAATTAACAAACTTACTTAGAAATATTAATAAATGGAGTAATTAAGATATTGTAATTTAATCCAGAAACTTTTGGTAGTAGCTTACCAACTCAGTAGTAAGTACTACCGTTAAAAGGAATGTTTAGTTGGTGTGCAATGCATTTATTGAACTATTAGGAATGAGACAGGTCTGTTCTTTCTGTCTGCTTTCTACAGACCTTTGAACTTCCAAAGGGTATATATTATTTCATGTTAATTCAGTGTCCTAAGGGATATATTTCCAGTGATATTATGCAAGATTATATGGTGATATGTTGTCATGCACTAAAACCCTTTTGATAAACTGTATCACAAAGATATGATAGTAATTACTCATTATTTTGAGTATTCATATTAATGAGATAGAGTTTAACAATTCCTTAAAAGTAGAGTTTAAATGGCTTACATAGTTTTTAAATGAAATTTTAAAATTCAGAATTTGGTTAGGTTCTTTGTCTTCTGCTGAATCACCACACTGGAATATTACTCTAATTAAAAATATATAAGTCAGAGGAAAAATTATGTTTTTGTGAACAGAAATATAATTTTTAGAAACTCACCAATTTTGTTAAAACTCACAAGGACAATATTGGTAGACTGCAGTACTAGAATAAGGCCAATTATCTATTTCCTTTTCCTTACCATTTTATATCCCCCCAGTAGTCATTTCTTAGTCAAATAGCAGTGATTATTCAGGTGTTGAAAGTAGTAAAATATTTTATTCAGGTAGTTAAGCAACTGAATAGAAAGACAGGAACATAGAATTATGTTTGTAACCCATAGGTCAAGGGTATGAAATAGTTGAATGGAAAAACGTCAGCAAAATAGCATTAAAAATATTTTTATTGATTTCAGAGAGAGGAAGGAAGAGGGAGAAAGATAGAGAAACATTCATGATGAGAGGGAATCATTGATCATCTCTCTCCTGCATGCCCCCCACTGGGTTCGAACTGGCAACCTGCGTATGTGCCCTGACCTGGAGTTGAACTGTGACCGCCTGGTTCATAGGTTGATGCTCAACCACTGAGCCATGCAGGGTGGGCAAAATAGCATTTTTAAAAAATTGTTGTCAGGAATCAGCTTTTAATTCTAGCTTCCTTAGTATACAGTTTTAAGAAACTGGATAAGAGGAAAAGAACTTTGAGAAATCTAAAGTCTAAACGTTGAATACTTTCTGAAAGAATAAAAAGTCTACAATTATTATATCAAATATTAGGTAAGCCTTTTGTGGTTTAGCAGATGCATGAAATAGTGACAGATAAGGGAGTATGGCATAGTCCAGAGACCATGAAAAGGGATTGTTTGATATTTGTTTTTTATTGTATAACGTCTATGCTTAAATGAGTACTTAGCAAACTGTATATTAAATTATCTAGTTCAGATTTTATTCTCATATTTTTATGTTTTTAAGTGAAATTAAAAAAAATTATCTTTATTGTTGTATTACAGATGTCCCCTTTGTTTTGTGTGTGTGTGTGTGTGTGTGTGTGTTTTTACTATTGATCCTCTCAACCTTGCACCCACTCCTTCCAGGCCTTTACCACTCTATTGTCTATGTCCATGGAATTTTGAATTTAAAGTAATAATCTATGTTTTTAAAAAATTTTAGATTGCATAGACACAAATTCAATTTTAGTTAAAGTTTTACTGATTGTAAGAATAATTTCTAGCCAAAACCGGTTTGGCTCAGTGAGTAGAGCGTTGGCCTGCAGACTGAAAGGTCCCAGGTTCGACTCTGATCAAGGGCATGTATCTTGGTTGCGGGCACATCCCCAGTAAGGGGGTGTGCAGGAGGCAGCTGATCAATGTTTCTCTCTCATCGATGTTTCTAACTTTCTATCCCCCTTCTTTTCTCTCTTTAAAAAATCAATAAAATACATATTTTTAAAAAAGAACAATTCCTAACTGAAACTTCTACCTATTTGGGTAAACTGCTTTTGAAAAGCTCCTTTATCAATGAATGATTCAGGTAATAACTACTTGAAAAATATAACTATGCCAGTGTTCTTATCTGGAAAATGGGACATTGGCTCACCTCTTTAGGTGTCTATCAACAATAGCTAATAAAATTATTGTAGGCAGTTGATAACATACTAAGTGTTGTACAGATGTGTTTTTAACAGGAAGAACAGCAATAGCAGAACTTTGCATCCCATCAAATGCCCCCACTTTTAAGTAAAGTCAGTTCTCTCCTCCAAGTTTATGGGTAATTTCTTTTTCATAAACAGAAATTTATTTTCTCATAGTTTTGAAGGATAGAAGTTTTAGATGAAGGTGCTATTATGGTCACTTTCTGGTAAGGGTTCTCTTCCTGGCTTGTGAATGGCCGCCTTCTCACTGCATCCTCATGTGGTATCATAGCAAGCTATCTAGTAACTCTTATGAGCATGTTAATCACATCATGAAGGTTCCACTCTCATGACCCTATTAGCCCTAATTCCTCCCAAAGGCCTCATCTCCAAATGCCATCACATTAGAGAACTTCAACATACAAATTTTTGGGGGTGGATAGGTGGGATAGAGAGATTCATTAATAGAAAAAATATACTGGCTTCAAATCATTAAGTAGATAATATGGAAATGAACAAGTGAACTTGTTTTCAAATTCAGTAGAAAGCTTCCCTTTTTCTTCCTTTTATAACAATCTGATTCAGCAAAAAAAGAATTCCTAAAAAATTATGAAGTAATACTAGTTTCATGAAGCAGTAACTTTTAAAAAAGAAAGACAAAAAGTGAGATTTACAATGTTTTGGTAAAAAACTGAGAAACAGAATAGCAACCCATTGATATATTAAATGAAAATATATTTTAATCCCCCATACCTTATTCCTGTATCAACTAAAGATTCTTAAAATAACTTAAAAATACTTGGATATCCTTAGAAAGTAATATCATAACCACAACATTTTTTATATTATATTACCATAGATATTAAAATGAATAGCCCTGCTGGGTGGCTCAGTTTGGTTGGAGCGTTGTCTCATGCACCAAGTTTGCAGGTTCAATACTTGGTCAGGGCACATACTAGGTGGAGGATTCAATCCCTGGTTGGAGTATGTACAGAAGGCAACTGATCTTTGTTTATCTCTCACATAAATGTTTTTTCCCCCTCTTTCTCCCTTCCTCTCTCTTAAAAAAATCAATAAACATATCCCCTGGTGAGGATTTAAGAAAATAAAAAAGAATATTAAATTGCATATTCTTTCATTCAAAATATAGAAAACTGAATAGTAAAACAAAATTGACAAAATTATAATCAGTGTGTACTGGATTTTAATAGTTATTTTTATTACATACTACATAAGTTTGAAGGTATAAGAAATATATTTTTTTTGATTGCACAAAACTTTTCATTGCAAAATACATATAGCTCTCTAAGAACATTTCCATAATCACATAAAGTGAATAGGAAGCAATTCTCAAAATTTCAAGTTGGAGTGTAGGGGAAAGCAGAATGAAAGATCCAGAGTTTAGGTGACTGGTAAGGTTATTCAATTAGCAGGTTGCAGAATTATGGAGGGAACCCAGGATTTTCTTGTATCAAAATGCTGCAGGTTAATGTATTCAAGAAGAAGAAGGGGGAGAATATAATTATAGTCCAGATCATTTTATACTAGAAAACAATGTAGAAACTAACTTTTTAATTTTTCAAAACTCAACCAAGTGTGTGTATCCAGCTTTAACACCTGCCTGTTCCCATAAGTGCCATGTTCCACCACAACCCCCATGTCAGCACATTTGCTGTCAGCAGCTAATTCTTTTTCACATAGAGTTACAAATTGGGAATAAAGTTCTAACCCTTCTTCTTTTCCAGAGTTAGAGTGATACTGCATGTTTCTTACTTTTACTCTCCCCGCAAGGGTGGATTGAGGGATAAGAATATTTCCAGGCAGATCCAATATAGAGACAGGCTTGCCATTTTCTGTTTCACTTAATTTCATATGTAAGAGCTTATTACCAATTTTGGGAAGAAATTCTTTATGAGCTCCCTTAAAAATGCACAGGTAGATCACTAATCGTCTCTTAACTCAGACATATTTCTGAGCTTCAGCACTGGGGCAGCAGCTTGAAAGCCTCCAGAGACATACAGGGAGGAACTGAAATCAGGGTGAGAGCTGGGCTGGTAGCTTTCTCCCAGACAGAAGTGCTGGAAAAAGGTCATTGTGCCTTTGCTGAACCCTCCCCCCATAGAGCCTGCAGGGGGCGCCATATCTGAGTCTCCAAAGCCTCTGTGTAATTTATTGCCAATTGCAAATTGTCTCCATTTACCTATGCTCACTGCTGTTGACATTTAACTCATTACCATGTAAAGTGTTTTGAAAGAGCTTTGAGAAATGAAGTAAATATGAAATCCAGTTCTTTTTTATTGTTCATTCCCCACTTCTCCCTTTCTCTTACTTTTTTTTTTAAATATATAGTGATGGGGGAATATTTTACTTTGGGTGGTGGGCACACAGTGCAATATACAGATCTTGTAACATAGAAACCTACACCTGAAACCTATATGATCATATTAACCAATGTCACCCCAATAAATGTAATAAAAATAAAAGGTATTTTATTGATTTATAGAAAGAGGGAGAGAGGAGAGAGAGAAAGGGGGTGAGAGGAAGAGGGAGAGAGAGGGGGAGGGAAGGAGGTAGGGAGGGAGGGAGGGAGAGAGAGAGAGAGAGAGAGAGAGAGAGAGAGAGAGAGAGATTGATTGAGATTGGCTGCCTCCTGTACTCCTGTACTCACCTGGACCAGGGATGGAACCCGCAAGCTAGGTATGTGCCCTGACCAGGAATCGAACCTGTGACCCTCTGGTGCATAGGTTGACACTCCAAACAACTAATAATAATAAACAGGTATTAGTATTTCTGTGAACTCTTCAGAAGTGCTGAGGATAGAGAAAAATTAATCTCTTAGACTCTAAATTCCTCTGGCACTTCCTCCTCAGTCTCACTTTCTTTCTGATCTTAGATAAAATCAGAGCGCTTTGGTAATTTTAAATTAAATTATAACAGCTAAAATTTATTTTGCATTTCTAAGGAGTTTTAATGATGACTGATAGAGGAATGTACGTTGTTTAGACCTTAGAAAAGAGAGATCTTAACTAGGTAAAACTGTAGGGCCAAGAGGCTAAGTAATTTATAGGAAGACTAAACGTAATTCAGTGTCTGAACTGGAGTTCCCCCAGGATTTACAATCCCTTAACCCAAATATCTACTTACAAGCTTCTCTTAAGTTGCCTTTCTTAGAACTCTGTAATGTCCTCTATAAATTCAACTTCTTCTATAAAGGAGTTAGGACCAGAGTCACCTTCTTATAAAAAATAGACTGGGTAAATGCCTAAGACTGTAAAATGCTAATCTTTGGAAGAGAGGGCCACATTTTGTCTCTGTCCTACCTGTCAAGATGATTTTCCAGTTACTAAACTTATCTTCAGTTGTTACTCTCTTCCTTTCTGTATATGTCTCCATATTGTAAGACAGTGGTTATAATTATTTTTCTTTTTCTCCTCTTCATTCTGTGGATTTTATAGTGGTGATATCTTTTGCAATTCATAGCAGTAGATTCCACAATGCGTTAGTATTACTGCTTGTGTCAGTAGCTAAAATATGGGCTTTTCTTCCTTTGCTAAAGTTAGGTAGAATTCTCCAATTTTCCTTCCTTCCAATTCTCACTTGGGTCTTTCATACTATCTGGTCCCTTTCTCCTGATTATATATACTAAGGTGACTTAATGGTCATCTTGGTAGTGTGTTTTAATGACTGACACTTCTATAATTATTATAATGTTTCCTTCTGGAAAAATGCACTTATAAAAAGGGGTAGGATAAGAGGATAGCAGGGTACTCTTATCAAGCTGCTGTGTTATTACTGTCACTGTTACTACTTTTAATAAAAATGAGAGTAGCACCCTGCTAGGATGACTCAGTGGTTGAGCATTGATCTAAGAGCCAGGAGGTCATAGTTTGATTCCTGGTCAGGGCACATGCCTGGGTTTTGGGGTCATTCTCTAGTTGGGGGGTGGGTGGGTGCAGGAGGTAGCTGATCAGTGTTTCCTTTTCATTGATGTTTATATCTCTCTATCCCTCTCCCTTCCCCTCTCTATAAAATTAATACAAATTATTTTTAAAAAATTGAGAGCAGCAGCAATGATACTAGTGGTAGTATCATTGAGCCCATATCAGAGATCCATGATCTATTATAACAGCATCAAATTTTATTTCATTTTTAAAACTTTACAAATGCAGATTGATTTCAATAATTATCATTGTTATTCAAAGTAAATTTTTTAATAAAAAATGAAACTTGAAAACTCATATTGATATCCCATTATTTTCAACTAACATTCTTAGTACTCATCCTGGCATAGTTTTGATGAGGTTAAGTAAACACGGTGGCATTTTCCTGTAGCCTTGGTGTCTTCCTTGAGGCCATCCAAGAACAAACAGCCTCATAATGAGGTCTTTGGTATTTCAGTGTTTATTTGAATGGAAATAGGAAAAGTTTCTATACAGCAAATCTTGTTATGATGATGATTTAGTGCACTAATCAACAAAAAGTACTGGGTGAACTTTTCAGTGTATTTATTTATTCTTGTTAATCCTCACCCATATTTTTTCCATTGAATTTTAGATAAAGTGGAAGGAGAGGTAGAGGTAGGAGAGAGAGAGAAAGAGAGAGAGAGAGAGAGAGAGAGAGAGAGAGAGAGAGAGAGAGAGAGAGAATGAACAAACTTCAATATGACAGAGACACATCGACTGGTTGCCTCCCACAAGGGCGGCAGGGAGAGAACTTGCAACCCAGGTACATGCCCTTGATCAGACATTGAACGCAGGACCCTTCAGTGCACTGGTTAATGCTCTAACCACTTAGCACACTGGCCAAGGCAGTATTATTTTTTATCAAGTGAAAATGAGATTGAAAGGCTTCTTCTACTTGTATGTATACGAATCAAGGAGTAAAAGTGTACAATATGAGAGCACCAGGGAAGTTTAAAAGTGAGGCGGGTGAAGGCTGGTGTTGTATTTTATATCATTGCCTAACTGTCACCTTGTCAGCTGAATTTACCTTTTCTAAGCCTGTTCATGGTTCACTTTGAATAAATACAATAGCTGAAGGGAAGAAAAAAGGTCCAGCTTTATGCTTTGTCATCTTGAAAAATGAGGAGGGCAATCAAAATGGAGAGACAGTACATTTTAAGTAGCATATGTTTGAGACTGATTACCTGCATTTTTTTCAGGTTTGTTTACAGATAGGTAATGTTATGCCTCTGTGATATTTAAATGCATTTTTCTTGGTTTCTGAGCTCCTAGTAATGGTTATGATTCTAGAAATCATAAAACATGCCACATGCTTTCAAATTGTTAGTCTAGTGGGGGTTAGCAATAATCTCTGTGTCTAAAATGGAAGGAAGGAGTAGAAGGAAGCATACCCTGTTTGGAATGAACAAAGCTTCTTTCATAAGGAAAAGTTTCTTTAGAGTCACTAATAAAACAACGTTAAAAGATTAAATTTTGAAAACTGGTTTCAAAGTATATTAAAAGCCTCTCGCACTTGAACAACCTACTTACACAGATGACTCCACATTCATTGAAACACAAAGGTATGTTACCTTGTTAGGTGTTCTCCATTATCCACCAACCAGTTCAAGTTCTTTCTCTTTTACATGAATTCATATACTTGCTATATCTAGGATTGTGTTCCTTATTTGTTTGAGTTACATAATGTTGCATAACAAGTTAACCTCAAATTTGTTATATCAAAGCAACAAACCTTATCTCACAGTTTCTTTGAGTCAATAATTTGGGAGAAGCTTAGGTGGGTGAGTCTAGCTCAGGATCTTCCATGATGTATAGCCAAGATAGCCAGGACTGCAATAATCTGAGAGACTGAGCGCCTGGAAGATTCACTTCCAAGCTCACTCACATGGCTTTTGTTAGGAGCCCTCAAGTTTTTCACTGGCTTAGGACCTCAGCTTCTTACAACATGGGTCTCTGGATGAAAGAATGATGAGAGAGAGAAACAGAAACACACAGAGAGAGATTAAATGCTTTTTGTGAACTAATCTCTGAAGTCACACAATGTTTTACTCTATTTATTAGAAGAACATCATTAAGCCCAGTTCACACTTGAGGTGAAATATTAGGCTCTGCCTCTTAAAGGGAGAAGCATCTAATAGTTTGTAGACCTATGTTAAAATCACCACATTATAGGTAACTATTCCTCTTAGTCATTCCTCATAGTCACTAAGAAAGCCACCTGAATGGCAATCACCCAGTATTTCTCAATGGTCTATGGAAGCTATGGTAGTAGATATGTGTAGATTTTTCCTAAAGTCTCTTTAATATATCAATATTATTGTATACTTTTTAACAGTGTTTTTAAATAGACTTAAAGTTTTTTTATTACAGTTGACATATAATATTATGTAGGGGCTGAAAACAGTAGGTTTACAGTTGTTTGTAATAAATAATATAATAATAAAAAATAACAATACAAGAATAAACTCTGTTTTGCATACTCACAACTGTAAACCTACCTTTGCTCATTCTTGTATTAGTTTCAGAAATACAACATTGTGATTGGACATTTATATAACTTACAAAGGGATCACCCCAATAAGTAAATAGACTTTGTAATGCTCTTTTCCTGGATGTTCAGAGCTGCATTCAAAACAGTTACCTATAACTATTTTCCAGGGAATGTTTTATTTCATTTGTGTTTGACTCCTAACATGGATGTTGAATATGACATTTCCTCAGTCCTACCAGTGGTTTTATATTCCACTAAAATCTTTTATGATATCACTATGGATTAGATCTAGGTATTGAGCAGGAGGCTATATTATATATGGCACAAAAGGACAAGTAGAACACTTAATCTTTAGCAATCAGCTCTGTAAATAAATGTTTAATAAAGTTAATGATAATTATTATTTTATGACAGCATCTTATATAATAAAAGCCTAGGTGGTGTCATGCCCTTGTGTTATGCCCTAACGTGATGTTGTCACAAGATGGCCACCACAAGATGGCTGACACAAGATGGCCACCACAAGATAGCCATGAGCACAGTGGAGGCAGGGCCCAGTGGTCGCTCCATGCGGTGAGGCCTGGGGATCTCGTGGCTCTGCATGGTGCAGAGGAGGCCAGTCCCAGTGTCTCCGCTGCCTCGTGTAGAGGATGTGGGTCCTGGTGGAGGTGGGTAGTAGCAGGGGAAGGAAGTCATAAGTGATCTGGCCAGCAGGAGAGGGAAGTTGGGGGCCATCAGGCCAGCAGGAGAGTGGTTAGGGGGTGATAAGGCTGGCAGGTAGGTGAGTGGTTAGGAGCCAGCGGTCCCGGATTGTGAAAGGGATGTCTGACTACCGGTTTAGGTCCCATATTGAAGAGGGTGCAGGCTGGGCTGAGGGACATGCTCCCCAGTGTGCAAATTTCCTGCACTGGGCCTCTAGTCATAATAATAAGGCTAGGATGGGGGGCCTGAGGCCACACCCCCTGCCTTGGCAGGGCTTGACGGGGGACCTGAGGCCACACACCTCTCCCCAGCAGAGCTTGACAGGGGACCTGAGGCCTTGGCCTCCGCCCCAACAGAGCTTGATGGGACTGGGGCAGGCCAGGTCTGGGTCTCATCCAATGGGGATGGGGCTGGCCAGGTCTGGCCAGGTCTCAGTCTGTCATGATTTTGAAGCATGGGTGGGAAGGGTCTTGACTCCAGGTTTTGCTGTGTGTCACAGACTCTGACAGGAGGGAGATTTCATATACATAGTGCCTTTTCACAGGGGAATGGACAGCCAGTTTTGGCCCAATCCCCACAGGCCAGGCCGAGAGAACCCACCTGCTGAAGGGATGCCGCTTTACTCCGTAGATGCCTGGGGAGGGCCCATAGGAGGTTGGCTCCAGGGTGTGCCTGGCCTATCTCACCTAGTCCCACTCTGCTGGCCACCTTCTAATTAATTTTCTTTCAATGTACATGAATCTATGCATCAGGTCACTAATCTAAATTAAAGAGCTCTGTGGATTGTAGCAGAACATTTATTTGTGCATAAAGGGGGCAATTAATAATTTTAAGTAGCTGATAATAATGCCGAATTTTCAGATTGTCACAAGACTCAGGATAAAACCACTAATATTGGCCAAAGGGTCTCTTTTAGATGGTTTGTTATTCTTTTTAATGTGATTAGGGGACATGATTCTTATTTAAACTAAGGGCCCAGTGCACGAATTCATACACCTTAAAAGGAACTGTGGGCCATGAGGCTGCAGTGGGCACAGAGGTGGGTCTTGGCTCCTCCCAGCGAGGCCCCCAGTCTCCTGTCTGCCAGTAACCCCATTCCTGCCACTGCCACTCCCGCATGCTGACAGTGCTGGCCCCATTTGCACCGGCTGATGGCGTGGAGTGATTATGGCCAGCACCAGCAGCAGGTGCGAGCAGGGCCGAAGCTGTCAGTGGGTGTGAGTAGTAGCCCCAGTTACCCCTCAGGAGCAGAAGGAAGTGAAGAAGCCCTCAGGGATGATCGGGACCAGAGCCTCAGCTCCCATCCACTGAGGGCACAGAGCAATCGGGGTTAGTGCCGGGCACTGGCAGTAGGAGTGAGTGGGGCTAGTGCTGGCAGCAGATGCAAGTGCCCAGCAACACCACAGTGCATGGGAGCAAAGAATTTTCAGTAACCACCAGAGGCTCACCTCAATGACAGCGACCAGTGCCCCGCCTTGGTCTGGCGCCCCCACTCACCTGCTCTACCATCTTGCCTTGGCTGATGCATGGTATGTTCCACACTCTGCCACCTGCTGCCAATGCCCGCCATGTTCCACGTGCGTCCCTGGTGGTCAGTGCACATCATAGCAACCAGTTGTTCAGTTGTTCTGCCATTCAGTCTATTTGCATACTACAGTTTTATATACAGGCAGTCCTCAGGTTACATCAGACTTGATGTACAGCGTTTTGTGGTTATGTCACTATCTCCATTTATTTATAAGAAAATGTTCCATCATTTTAATGTATGTACATATGTGCTTTATGTTTTTTATTATTTTTTTACCACAAGTAAAGGTCAGGAATTGTTATATTTCTTTTAAATTTTTTTTACTGTTTCACTTCATTACTGCTGTGTATATGCTCGATATAAGTGACGTAGGTGCTTATGTAGGTGGGTTCCGACCTAAGGCAAAAATCACGTTATGTCATGCTCTCAGAACAGATCTCCAATGTAACTCTTGGAAGTACTATATATAGATTATTGTACAAGTCATCAATTATATTCTGCTTGAAAAATGATATTACTATGGTTGTTTTGCATTTAAGAATTAATCTGCTGTTTAAAGTATTTCCATATATACTATCTGAATTTCTTTTCACATAGATCTTGAGTGATAGGGGAAAGTGTAACTTATGCATTTTTTTATTAGAAAACAGAAACCAGTTAAGTGACTTTAGTATTTGTTTTTTCAACTAGTCCATGCTTCCCTCTTTGTCCATGATTCATATTTAGATTATTTGCTGATTAAGCCCTATCTTGTTGAAAAGCATTGGGAAAAGCTTCTAAAATTCATACTTCACAAAATCATTGAAACAAAAGAAAGGATTAAATCAATCAGGGAAAAATAAAAATAAGCCTAGGAAGATAAAACAAAGCCAGGAAGATATAAATACACAAAATCAGTGTCATATTGTCAGTATACATACTAGAAATAGGAATTTACCTCTGAGCTTCCTGATATTTAATACAAAGATAGACACATGCTTCACAGTAAATAGGATAAAAATAAGCTAGTTTTATTAAAGAAATACAATTATACCTGGTACTAAGACATAAGAGAAAAATTCCCAATTCACTATTATAAAAATACTAGAGTCCCAGTGCACAAAAATTTGTGCACTTGCAGTGGAGGGGTCCTTCAGCCTAACTTGTGCCCTCTCGCAGTCTGAGACCCCTTGGGGGATATCCACCTACCAGCTTAGTCCTGCTTCCCAGGGGATCGGGCCTAAGCTGGCAGTCAGACATCCCTCTGGCAGCCTGGAAGCCCTTGGGGAATGTCCCCACAGTGGGTCTAAGTCATTAGTCAGACATCCTTAGCACTGCCACAGAGGTGGGAGAGGCTCCCACCACTGCTGCTGCACTGGCCAGCATGAGCTGGCTTCTGGCTGAGTGGCATTCCCCCTGTGGAAGCACACTGATCACCAGCTCTTGTATTGAGCATCTGCCCCTTGGTGGTGGTCAATGCATGTTATAGCGACCAGTCACTCCTGATCTGTCTACTGTTAGGGTCAAATTGCATATTACCCTTTTATTATATAGGATATTATATAATATTAGGGGCCCGGTGCACAGAATTCATGCACTAGGAGCAGGGGGTTCCTCAGCCCAACCTACCCCCTCTCACGTACTGGGAGCCCTCAGGGGATGTCCAGGGAGCAGGCCTAAGCCGCAGTCTGGCCTCCCTTTGTGGGAGGCGATGGGGATGATCAGGAGAAGGCACCATCCTCATCACCCTGCTGTTGCAGCCACTGCCAGTCACCAGAGCCACCAAGGTGGTTTCATCAACACAGACTCCAGTCCCTTCACCGTGAAAAAATGAGAATTTTCTTTAGGCATTTTCAAGATGTGTTTTTCATAGGATATGACATTTCTTTCTTTTTTTTTTTTTATCCTGACCTGAGAATATGTTTCCATTGACTTTTAGAAAATGTGGAAGAGAGGACAGACAGAGAGAAACATCAAAGTGAGAGGAACACTTTGATTGGTTGCCTCCTGCATTAGCCTTGACTTGGGCCCCAGCCAGGGAGGACCCTGTAACCTCAGTACATGCCCTTGAACAGAATTGAACCCAGACCCTGCGGTTGGCAGGCCAAGGCATTATCCACGGCTAGGGCAGGATATGACATTTCTCAGCTCTCCAGCGGTAGACCTTTGTTTTTTTCTCCAGAAGTGTGGTGGGAAAACCCTAGATCACCTTTTTG
>JAAGEH010000015.1:24996761-25069078 GCA_011751065.1 Lasiurus cinereus | reverse complement strand
TAGATGATACATAAACAGTTGTTGCTCAGCTGGTGGCTCAGTGGTTGAGCATTGACCTATGAACCAGGTGGTCACTGTTTGATTCTGGTCAAGGCATATGCTTGGGTTGTGGGCTAGATTGCCAGTAGGGGGCATGCAGGAGGCAGCCAACCAATTATTCTCTCTCATCATTGATATTTCTATCTCTCTCTCCCTTTTCTTTCCTCTCTGAAAATAATAAAAACATATTGAAGAAATAACAACAGTTGTAAACTGTGTATTCTTTTGATTGTTTTAAATCAAAATAACCTGGAATGACAACTATAAGAAAGAAATACATTATTTTTAGAATAATCTTTTAGATTCACATTTATAAAAATAGACAAACTACAGAGTCTGTCACCGAAGTATATTAATATTATACAGGATTGATTTGATTCCTTTTCTGCAATCACTGAATATGCATATGTATATTTTATTATGATCAAGGTCACTTTCTGTCAGAGATACCCATCTCTCAATTATTTTGTACTTTATTTTCTTATGTCTATGAACTCATTGTTTCAGTTATCATTTTGTTGAGTAGCATATTTCACATATTAATAAATCTATTAGGCCAAAAATACAATCAGTATGATAATCAAACTAGTGTTGCTTTGGAATCACTATTTTCATGTAAGGCATTGTATTTCCAAAAGGTCCGTATTAAAATGCAGATGTAGTATCTTGGAGAAATTATACCTTAGTGATGATTAATATGGATTGGTTATTTTGATTACCTACCAGTGATCAAGTGGAACATCTGCTGAAGAAAGCAGGACTATATAAGTTCCAGCTATGAAACTTCACCCAAGCAAGGGAGGGAAAAATGGAAAGACTGTAGTAAAGGATGCTGGGTATTGAGGAGGATTATGGATGCACCAAGGTTCCATAGATAGTAGGATTATTATATAGGCTATATTCAGAAGTTTTGCTAAAACTTTTTTTTCCATTTTGAATTTAGTTGTCTAAAACCAAAGTTTAGGACATTGTTTAACACCTCTTGCCTAAGGTCATTTGAAAATCATGTCTCATCTGCTCAATTACCAAATGTGAAATGGAGCCCTAACATTTTAAGCTATTGCTGAGATTGTTGCATTTTTTTAGAACACAAGGAAAACAGCATATAAATCCATATAAAGTCAAAGACAGGGAGAGCTGAGAAAATCATGTTCAAGTTATTTTCATTTATATACTAGATACTTTTATTTGACAAAAGTGAGAGGAATATTTGGCAGTAAAAGTTTGCCTTATAAAAAAGTTAATTACACCAATATTCAAACTTTTAAACACATGGTGTTTCTCACTAAGTCCAAAAAAAGACTCTGGTGAGCAAAATGAGGAAATGAACTAAGGTTTGATACCACTAGTAAAATGGCATCTCTTAGAGGAGAAAACACTTGAGCAATTGTGTCATTTAAAATCTAAATCATCAATGCTAATTATATGCTTTATGGTCATTATGGATAGTTCTATTTTAATTTATTTACCTTCAAGATGAGACATGTTATAATAGTTGTCATTAATTCTTTGCTGACTCATTCTTCTCCCTCTCTGAAAATAGCCATGGAAAATCAAATAATCTTATCTCATACCATCACAAACAATAATATTGTTTATGTCCACCACTAAAATCATTTTGATGCATAAGGGTCAAGTGTCATCATATTAAAGTAGAAAAATAGACTTAAATCACATAATTGTTAGAGCAATGTGTGCATCCAAATATTGATTGCTTTAGTGCAAACTTAGTAACCTAATAATGTGGGAAGATAATGAAAGTTGAACACCAAGAGTAACATGAATTTGTCTTACCAGAATTTAGTTCAGTCAGGGTTTCTCCACTTCTGCATACTAATGTTTTGAACTGTTTTCTTTGTTTTTGGGGATTATCTTATGCATTGTAGGATTTTTAGCAGTATTCATGGTCTTGACTCACTAAATGTTAGTTGCACACCCCCAACTTGATAAACAAAAATGTCTCCAGATGTCAAATATCTCAAGGAAGGGGGTCAAAATCTCCCCCAGTTGAGAGCTGCTGACTTAGCTGATCCATTCTGAACCACCATCTTAATCCTTCACTATGGTGTGCTCTGCATATTATTTCTTCTGATTACTTAAAATTATATCTCTTTATAACAAAGTTTTAAATGGTTTTAGGCTGAATCATGTATGACTCTTTTCTGTCTCTACAAAAATTACATCGTTATTAGGTACTTAGAAGACATATTTTTTAACTCCTTTATAATGCATAGTACAGTGCTTTGTGTCAAATGGGATCATTAAAAATGTTAATTGACATTGATAAAAACTAGTCTCTGGAAATGTAGTGTTATTTCTCTCTGCTTAGTTCAGAATATTTTACTATTGTTTGTTTAATAATAAGATACATCCTGAAAATGCAGCTCAGGTTGCAGTTCTATAAAGAACTTTCAGTTTATGTGGTCTTAAAATAGAAATATACTTTAAATTATTTTCAAAGACTTTACTGTGGAAAAAAAAAACGGTGTCACACTTGCATAAAAAACATGAATAAGTGGTCTGAGACAGCTACTAATCAATTTTCAGTCATTTTCATCTTATAAAAATAAAACAAAATAAAAAATCTTTATTGATGTATCCTGACCTTATCATGGATTCTTTAGCCATTTTAAAAGCTTTCAGTGCATAGGGCTTTGTTCACTGTCTGGAGAGGACAGAGCTGACAAGTTAATCAAGCAGACTGATGATGTGGTGACTACAATAAAAAAGGTCAAAATCGTGTATTATTTCTTGAAATGTATCTACTGATTTGATGATAATGTCAAGTTCAAATCTTAAAAGGCCATTTAATAGAGTACAAAAAGAATTTTTCTTGGTGCAAAGAAATTTTGACCTCATAAAGTGAAGTCTGTGACCTATTTCAACTGTTGATCAGAAATCATTTTATTTGTTAATTCATTCACTATTCCATCTATCCATCCATCCATCCATGCATTTATTCAACATTTATTAGACACTATCACTAAGCTAGGTACTGGGAAAATTACATAGAAAAATAATTCATGGTCACTGCCCTTGAGCAGAATTCTGTCTAGATCAGTATTTCTCAATACATGTTCAGAAGAATAATGCTTCTATAAGATAATAGTTATTCACTCCAGATTATTATTTTTAGTCCTCTTCTGAATTTTCTGGAATAGTTAAAATATCTCTTTTCTAATTATGAACAAGTTTTGTTTATTTTTACATGAGAATATCTTAATAGAAAGTATTTTATTATTGACCTTGGAAAATGTGAGTGTCCAAAATATCTGGGATAAAACTATAAAGTTAGAATGCAGATCTGATGGTAATTTAGCATTTTAGTTGGATGTCATTCCTCTTGTGTAGGGTACAAAATTCACTTAGTATAAATTAATAGGGAAACCTGACCTTATTGAGACAATCTTGGATATGTGTGGGTGATTATAGGAAAGTAGATATTAAAATGAACTTAACTTCTTTCTGAAAAGGTGGACAAAATCCATCATTTGTAATTCATTTCGGTCAGATTTTAAAGGTTTAATTATACTTTGAAAAGTGGATAAAGAGGCCAAATTTTAATCAATCAATAATAAACACACTATTTTATAAAGAATTATAGTGGGATCAGGAAAGTATTAGAAAATATATTTCTCTATGTAAAGAATATTATTTTAATAAGTTCTTGTCAACTGGTATAGAGTTGAAAATAAAGTAATAATTTTGTGACTTCACATTAACAGTTTACTTCCATTTGTATGTATATTTGTTGATTTATACAAAAGAAGTTAGCAGATTATTTCAGTGTAACTTTAAAAATAAATTCATGCTTCACACAGGAATACCCACAAAACACAAAATTGTTAGTATTATGGATGGCTAGACCTCAAAAATTCAGAAATTCCTTTCGGATCAGCAATTAGATGAGCCTGATTTTGATTTTGATTAGGAGTTTTTCTAAATAGTTTCTTATCTGGTACAGTTGTAAACTCAGAATGTTATTTATATAAAGTGAATAAATAGGAAGTGTCCTATTTTATGGGATTCTACTAATGTTGGTGAAAGCTAGTGTTTGCAAGCACATTGATTGACAGTAGCAAGCCTTAACATAACATTAGGTCTTTCAGACATACCAAAGAAATTATGTGTTTTTGTTATGCTAGTGCTTATAATGATAAAAATATATTTCTGTGCCTTTAGTGATACAGTGAACTGTACCTCGTTGAGAAAGATCTTATGTTTTAACTAGAGGCCTAGTGCATGAAATTCATGCATGGGTAGGGTCCCTAGGCCTGGCCAGTGATCAGGTCCAATTGGGGCCTTCATTTGTTCCATTCCACCCCCTGGTGGTCGGCGCACGTCATAGCGAGCAATCGAACTCTCAAGGGGACACTTTGCATATTAGCCATATATATCCACATAGATGCCCAGCAGCTAGCAAGTCCTTTTAAGCTCTCTATTAAGATGTATCCTGGTTTCAGAAATGTTAAAATTTGGAGAAAGGGGTATGTGTACAAATGAAGGAAATACAGTACTTCGAATACAATTGAGAACTACTGCAAAAGTGTTTGTAATGGGCAATTTTGGAGAAAAATAAAAACAGAAAAAAACTCAAATACATCCTCTGTCTCATCCTGCTCCTGTCATTTGAGCAGGTAGATCGCTCCATAGTGACCAGGTACAGTGTATCTGGGACTCCAAAATCAGGAAGCCACCCAACTTTTTGAAGTTTGTGGGGGAAGGGTATGTGGTTTTTGGGTGTCTCTTTTTTTCAGCTGTGACTGGTGCAGAGCAAGGGACGGTATCCTACCAATTGGAGCATGTGGGAAATAGCCTGCTTCTGAATATATAAATAGTAATGTCTTGTTACGATAGTGGAGAAATACATGAAATGGTTGACACAGAAGCTTCTTTTAGAAGATGCTCCTTCTCACAACTCCCAGACATGCCTCCCTCGGACTGACGACAGGCAGGGTGTCCTCCTATTCACCATATCCTCCGAGGAACGGAGATGGGGTCATGAGAGCACTCACTTTTGAGGCTTTCAGCTCCAAAGGATGTCTGTTTGGAGGAGGACTGGTAACAGATTTTGTTCTTTCCCAGCCTTCTACAGACAAACCATATCCCCAAGCAAAACAATCATTTTTTTTTTTTTGTGCACCTTGGCCTCTGGACTGGAAGTGGGTCTTCTCCAAATTCCCAAGGAGAAGTGGCCTAGGGAGAGTCTGCTGCTCCTGATCAACCAATGCGATCTTTCCCTGCCACACCTCTCGGAGCCGGGCTCTGGGCGTCACAGAGGGAGAGGTTTCCTGCACACCTAGGCTAGGATACATCTCGCAGGAGGCAGCTTCAGTGCCGGGGAGGCGGTGGGCAGGTCCTCTGGCACTGGCCCAGGATGTTATGGGCACCAGAAAAGGAGAGGTTCCCTGAACCTGCTTCCAGAACATCTAGGCTAGGATACATCTATCTCATAGAAGGCGGCTTCAGTGACGGGGCAGCACAGGCCAGGTCCTCCAGCGCCTCACCTCCTGGGTTGCAGTCAGACATCTCCCAGTGCCCCAGTCTGGGACACGCCTCGCAGTTGTCCATACCACAGGTCGCCTCAGCGCAAGCCCCCGTAGCCCGGGGTATGGCCCACCCAAGCAGGCTGCCTGGCAGCCCGGCCACCATGCCCAGATTCAGGACACTATGGGTGGCACCATCTTTTTCGAGGAGTCGTGGCTAATTTGCATATTACCCTTTTATTAGATTATATTGTGTTCCTAGCTTTCTAATTTGTAAGACTGTTCTATCCTAGTAGTCCATGGCTATGAACATTAAACAATGATCATATATTTATAAGACTTTAGAATAATATAGTAAACATAACATGGAATTATTCATATTAGAAGAATCATTTATATTAGAACACAAATGTTTTCCTCTGAAAATGATCTTATTAAATATAATCAAAATAAGACAAGTATTATATTCTTGCCACTCTTCCACAAATATTAGCCTAGTGTATTATTCATATGAAAACATTTTTAGATATATTTTTCTCTAATTCAAATTTATTTTGTAGATGATAGTTATAGTAATGTTTTTGCACCAAATTCAATACATATTGGATAAGAGAAGATAAGACAACACTGGGACTGTCCTTGAAAATATAGAATCAGTCTTTATTATAATTACAGTTGGCTACAGTCTAAGGGAAGATGCACAAATTGATTGAGAGTTCAATGTATGCCAAGTTCTGTGCTTTTATGCACTATCTTTCTTAATGCTCAAAAGAAATCTGTGAGACAGGTACAATTTTTATGTCTTTTTCACTTGGAATTGTTAAATATCTTGTCCTAGGTCTCAAAGATAGTAGTAGAGCTGGGTTTGAATCAAAGTTGTGATTTCAGACTTCATGCTCTTGACTATTAGGTAATAGTGCCTTTTTGAGAATCTTGTAACTAATGTAGATTAAAAATGTGACTTAGAGTCATAAAATTGTTTAAACTATAGGTCCAGAAGGACAATTCATTAGACTATTCGTCATTATTGGTCCTTATTGACCTTACTCATGAACATTCTGAGTTGAGGCAATATGCTCTTATGGAAGGGAATAAAACAATCTGTAGACATACGAAAGTTCACCAAAATCTCTGATTCTTTGCTTTTGCTCACATGCCTCCTTGAAGTTAGATAAAGTCACACCACTTGATTTATCCAATAAAATGAGAGATGTGGCCTGTGCCATTTCTATGTAGAAAGATTTAATGGCTGGTGTGAGATTCTCCATGCTTTCTTCCCTTGCCATAATAATTGTGGAGTATTTGTGTTTTTCATATTGGGGTGAAAAAGGGAAGAAAGACCAAAGCAGCCTGGAATTTTGAATGATCAAATAGGGGTCAGATGCCCTAGGGAATCTCCCAGCAACTCTGAATCTGGGAGATTGTGTGAATGAGAAATGAACTTTTGATGTGTTAAGCCCCTGGGTTATTGGTACACAGCCTAAACTCATTTAATCTGATTGAAACATTTTAAGACAACATATGTTTTGTATATACCCCTAAGTTTCATGAGCAGTAAGGGCACACCATGTGTTTTAGTTTTTGTTTGAAAATTATGGTTTCCAGTTATGTCTTCTTTCTGAGATTTTAGAGGCAGATCATATGGTCACATGCAAGAACGTATGTTAAAACCCTCTATAAACTACAAGACAATATAAAATACTTATTATTAAGGTAGAAATCATGTGTTTTTTTATACCATAATTATTCAGTGAATAGTGTTCAGTGATATGGTTGATTTTTTGAAAAGTAGGGTTAGAAGATAAAATGTATATTTGAATTGCTGACAAAAATGACAAAGTTCAAATGCACATATTGATGTATTTCAGGAGAAAAAAATTGGTTGCTTAACACTGCATAGAGAATAGTAGGATATGATAGGACTTGTATAAGGAGTTATATTATACTGAATTGTATAAAGAAAACCCATGGATGACAACAATCAGAAATATTTTTTCAATGACAGCATAAGGTTTTTAAATAGCTAGAGCTAAACACATTTAATAACCTTCACAATGTGTTCAGCATTTATAGGATTCTTAAAATTAATTCCCATTACAATGATGGGAGATCAACACTTCAAGTAAATATCAGGAGCAAAGGGACCAATATTGCTAGAAATTGAAATGAAGTACCAAGAGACAGAAATTAAATTTTAGTCTGTTTCTCTCTCCTATCTTCCACTGGTATGTGGGACATTAAAGAGTTCCTAGGGAAGAAAAAATGACCTTTAATGTCTTACTACCCATAAACCTCAGAAAGTATTACTATGAACATGATATGATATATAAGCAAAGATGAACAACAAGTTCTATCCTTTGAATCTCTAAAGGTGAACATCATGTATTCAGTCTTTTGATGAAATATCCTCTACTAAGTAGTAGAGCCATATTAAACTTATAATTTGCAAAATTCCAAAAATATATGTGAATACTTCCACCTCTAGGAGGTGACTACTTTATTTCTCCTAGTGTGAACCAGACATGTTGACTTGTTTTATAGAAATAGAATATGGAAATTGTGACATACTGATTTTATAATAGCACAGCCTGAAAAACACTACCTTTAAAAAGTAATCTATTGATATCACATGGATACCATGTACCTCTTCATATGATGTCATGAAAAGGGCACTTCACCTTAGTAGTATTCTTCCCCCAAATTCATAATCTTAGCCTAATCTGTAGGAAAGAAAAATCAGAAAATGCATGTAAGGATACATTATACAAAATACATAACCAGTTCTTCTCAAATGAAGAATAAGGAGAGACCCAGAGAAACTGTCAAAAACAAGAGAAGGCTAAAGAGACATGGAAACTACCATATTTTCAGGCGTATAAGACGACTGGGTGTATAAGATGACCCCTGACTTTTGAGAAGATTTTCCTGGGTTAAAAAGTCGTCTTATATGCTGGAAAATACAGTACATACAATGATATCCTGGATGGGATCCTGGAATAGGAAAGGTACACAGAGGAAAAATTGATAAGATCTGAATAAAGTCTGTACTTTGTCGCACAAACTCAAAAAGTGTCTGGAAGCTTTTCTAGAAATAAATGATAGTGATTTATTCAAGAGTCTTAGAGTTTGAAAACTGGAAGTGTAGCTAGGCAAAAACCCAGAAGTGGTTTAAGGAAGCAAGAAAAATTGAAAGTTTTTAATAGCAAAAATTACATATAAAAGCAGTTCAAGCTGTGTTGCCATGTTTTATGTCAGTAAGGGTCTTCTCAGTGAATAATTACAATCTTTTATTTATTCATGATCTTTTATATTATAATGTATTTGCTGTCCCAAGTTGTAAATTTAAATGTTCTTATTTGAATTTATCAAAGCTTATAACCTAAAACAGTGGTTGGCAAACTCATTTGTCAACAGAGTGGCAAACCACAGCTCGTGAGTTGCATGTGGCTCGTGAGCCACAATTTGCCAACCATTGACCTAGAATCATGTGGATGTATGATTTTCCATGTTCTACAGAATCTTATCACAAAGTACATTATTTAATATTCTTTACATTTGAGATCAGAAGCATATACACATGAAGCATGTATATTTGTTTTGAGAATAAATTGTACAAGAATGTTCAGCATTCTAAAACCAAAAGTAAAAATCAAAGATTGCCGATAAAAAATGCAGAATTTGAGAAGAGAAACCAAGATGGCGGCATAGGTGAACACCTATACTGCTGCCTCGTACAACAATTTCAAAACTAAAACTAAAAGACAGAACAGACATCACCCAGAACCACAGGAAAGCTGGCTGAGTGGAAATTCTACAACTAGAAGAAAAGAGAGGGGCTCACAGAGACTCAGAGGAGTTGCAAAATGCTGAGGTACAGAGACACGTGCATGGAGAGGATGGATGGCAGAGTGATTGGCTGACTTCCTCTTGTGGGAGGGAGATAGAACCTCCCAACTGCGCTGAAATCCACTTCTGACTTCACTGAACCCTAGTTTCGGGTGATACCCTGGGAACCCAGACTCATATGGGTCCCTGGAGGGTCCCCGGAGCACACGGGAACAGTAAAGGCAGAGGTCTGGAGGCATACATGCACAGAGAGGGCTGCAGGGATTATGGAGGGATACTGAGACCCAGGGCCCGCGTAGGGCAGGGCTGACAGGAAGCCAAGGCTGTCTCTGCTCAGCCCTGAGACTCTACTCCATCCAAGATGAACAGAGAGGCTTTTGCAATTTTCCAAGTCTTGTATCATAAGGCTGACTCCAGCACAGAAGTTCTCCCACATAGCAAAAATGTGGAGACAAAGGAACAGATCACAAATGAAAGAAATGGAGGAAAACAAATGACTGGATATAAAGTTCAAAACCACGGTTATAAGGCTTTTCAAGAATTTCCTAGAAAAGATGGATAAATTTAGCAATATCCAAGAGGAGATGAAAAAGGACCAACTAGAAATTAAATATACACTGACTGAAATAAAAAATATTATACAGAGACCTAACAGCAGACTAGAGGATGGCAAGAATCAAGTCAAAGATTTGAAATACAAAGAGGCTAAAAACGATCCACTGGAAAAGCAAAAAGAAAAAATAATCCAAAATGTGAAGATAGTGTAAGGAGACTTTGGGACAACTTCAAGCATACCAACATCAGAATTATGGGGGTGCCAAAAGAAGAGAGAGAGCAAGATACTGAAAATCTACTTGAAAAAAATAATGACTGAAAACTTCCCACATCTGATGAAAGAAATAGACTTACAAGTCCAGGAAGCACACAGAGGACCATACCAAAACACATCATAATTAAAATACCAAGAGTAAAAGACAAATAGAGAATGTTAAAAGCAGTAAGAGAAAAACAGTTAATTACTTACAAGGGAGCACCCATACAATTGTCAGCTGATTTCTCAACAGAAACTATGCAGACCAGACGGGAATGGCAAGAAATATTCAAAATGATGAATAGCAATAACCTACAACCAAGATTACTTTACCCAACTAAGCTATCATTGAAGGGCAGATAAAGAGCTTCACAGATAAGAAAAAACTAAAGGAGTTTATCACTGCCAAACTAGTATTATATAAAATCCTAAAAGGTATTCTTTAAGAAGAGGAAGAAGAGAACGGTAAAGGTAAAAATTATGAACAACAAATACATATCTATCAACAAGTGAATCTAAAAATCAAGTGAATTAAAAATCTGATGAACACAATAAACTGGTGAATATAAGAGAATCAGGGACATAGAAAGGGAGTGGACTGACAATTCTCAGGGGGAAAGGAATGAGGGGGGTGAAGGGAGAGGCTGGACAAAAATCATACACCTATGGATGAGGACAGTGAGGGGGAAGGTGAGGGGAGAGGAAGGGATGGGAGCCAGGTGGAGGGGAGATATGGGGGGGAAAGAGGAACAAATGTAATAATATGAACAATAAAGATTTATTAAATCAAAAAGTAAAATAAAATAAATGCAGAATGTATTCTCTTAAATCCAGAGTTTAGGACACACACAGCATAAATATTGTTATAACAATAATTCCTTATGATTTTATCCTAATTCAAACTAATTTTGAATGTCCAAGATTATAGCCATTAATACAAAATACAGTGTTTGGAATATAGTATTTAAAAGTTTATTCATAAAGTGGATCTATATTTAAGTTCTTGAAATAAACTGAGGTTAGAACAAGGAGAAAAAGGAAAGAGGCTGAAAGAAAAGGAATAAAGTATCAATTTGGGATGAGAGAGAGCAGGACCCAGGTGTTTAGTGTTATTTTCACTGAATATTGACAAAGGAAATAAATCAAAACTTGTCACTCTTCCAGAAACAGTCCATAGGAAAAAGGCAGAAAACTACAGACACTTCACCAAAGTTGCAAAGAAGGGAAATTTTTACAATGTACCCATTTAATCACATTCTTGAAGAGCCTCTTATCTAGACCATAATCATTAAAAGGGGTTGTTTAGTCTTTCACCCGAGTTTAAAGTGGTAGATAGAAATTCTTATAGATACTTAGATAACATTTGGCCATGGAAAGAGACTTCCCTCCCAACCCAGTCTTATTTTAGAGAATTCAGATGACCTCATTACTAGATCTGATGCTTATTTTGTGTCAAGTTGGCTGTGGCCAGTTATTTAATCAATTACTGATCTAGGTGTTGCTGTGTAGGTATTTTTTCCATATGGTTTATTAACATCTATAAATAGTTGATTTTAAATAAAGGAGATTACCTTCAATAATACAGGTATGAGGCCTTAGGAGCAAAAACTGAGGTTTCCCAGAGAAGAAGAAATTCTATCTCAAGATTGCAGAATTAACTCCTGCCTGAGTTTCCAATTTGCTGTCCTGACTTACAGCTTTCATACTTCCCAGTTCCCACAAAAAAGTGAACTAGTTCCTTAGAAATAAATAGTATATTTGTATATATTCCTATTGCTTTAGTTTCTCTGGTGACTGATACATCACCCTTAATCCATTTAAACATATATTTTTATTGATTTTAAAGAGAGAGGAAGGGAGGGAGGGAGCTCAACCAACTGAGCCACACTGGCTAGAGCCATCCATACTCCATTTTTATTTTATTTTATTTTATTTTATTTTATTTTATTTTAATATATTTTATTGATTTTTTTTACAGAGAGGAAAGGAGAATGATAGCGAGTTACAAACATTGATGGGAGAGAAACATTGATCAGCTGCCTCTTACACACTTCCTACTGGGGATGTACCCTCAACCAAGGTACATGACCTTGACTGGAATTGAACCTGAGACCCTTCAGTCTGCAGGCTGACGCTCTATCCACTGAGCCGAACTGGTCAGGGTCTTACTCCATTTTTAAGTGGAGTTAAAACTAAGTAGAAAATAATGATAATAGTGGGGGAAAATCAGTAAAATTATACATAACTAATGGCCCAGTACATGAATTTGTGCATGGGTGGGTTCCAGCTGGCCGGGCCCCAATCGGGGCAGGTTGGGGCCAGGCCTATCAGGACAAGGATATGGCAAGACGTTAGCTGGCTGGCTTCCCTCTGTTTGGGGCCCAATCAGGGTCAGCTTGGCTGGGGGAGGGGCCATAGGCAATTAGCCAGTGGGCCCCACCCCTGATTGGAGTGGGGGCCTATTGAGGGTTGGGCCAGCTGTGGGGAGGGCTGTGGGCAGTGGGCCAGCTGGCTCTACTCCCAAATGGGGTGGGGAGCAATCCGGGGTCAGCATCTGGGGGAGGGGCTGTGGAGGTTGGCTGGCCAGCCCCACCCCTGATTGGTGGGGGTGCTGATTGGGGGTAGAACTGGCTGGGGAGAGGGACCATGGGTTGATCAGGATATTTGGAGCCCATTGTGGGCAGGGCCAGCTGGGGGGAGAGGCTGCAGGAGGTTGGCTCACTGGCCTTGCCTCCTATAGGGGTAGGGGGCTATCAGGAGTGGATTGGCTGGGAGGAGGGGCCATGGGTTGATTGGGATCAGGAAGGCTGATCAGGGGTGGGGGGCTATCAGGAGTGGGCTGGCTCAGGGGAGGGTCATGGGTTGATTGGGATCAGAGAGGCTGATCAGGGGTGGGCTGGCTGTGGGGGGAAGCTGCAGGAGGTTGGCTGCAGTGGGTGTCATAGCATCATAGCGACCAGTAGTTCCAGTCGTTATGGCATTCTGGTCACTGGCTTTTTATATATATAGACTAGGAGCCCAGTGTACGAATTCATGCACCTTGAAAGGAACTGTGGGTCTCGAGGCTACATTAGGCATAGGTGCAGATCTTGGCCCATACTCTGTGCCCCTGCCCAGCCCCTCCTGCTGCAGGCACTGGTCCTGTCTGCTGGCAGTCCCACTCGCACTTGCTGATGGTATAGAATGATTGGGGCCAGCACCAGCAGAGGGTGTGAGTGGGGTCGGTGTCATCTGCAGGTGCAAGCAGCGGCTTCTGCCCCAATCACCCATCAGGAACAGAAGGGGTTGGAGAAACCTTCAGGGGTGATTGGGGCTGGCAGCCACCACTTGCACCCACTGATGATACCATCAGTGGGTGCGAGCAGTGGCTCCAGTGCCAGCAGTGGGTGTGAGTAGGGCTGGTACTAGCAGCAGGTGTGAGTGCTAGGCCGGACTGCAGTGCATGGGAGTAAAGAATTTTCAGTAACCACCAGTGGCTTGCCCCAATGACAGCGACCAGTGCCCCATCTTGGTCTGGCGTCGTCGCTCACCTGCTCCACCATCCCAGCATGGTCAATGTCCACCATATTCTGCACTCTGCTGCCTACTTCCAATGCCTTCCATGTTCTGTGTGAACCCCTTGGTGCTCAGTGCATGTCATAGCAACTAGTTATTCAGTAGTTTGGTTGTTCTACTATTTGGTCTATTTGTATATTAACCTTTTATTATATAGGATAATCATCTCTTTGTACTATTTAGCCTTGTCATCAGTTTGGTCAATAATTAGTCAATAAAATTAGGAATGTTATTTTAAAAAATATATGAAGTAGAAAAGTTTTAATTTAATATTTCCTGGCTTTAATTAGAATGATTGATAGAAATATTGTATAATTCATTAGAGGTGATCAGTGTTTACATGGCCTTTCCTCTAAAAGTCAATAGGTCTCTATAAGTGGGAAAAAATATAAAATTTCTTGAAATCCTTAAATATTTCAAGATACACATATTTCTCATATCATTATCTATACTCTATATAGCAGGATTGACAATAACATTCTCTGTAATGATGGATATATGGCTAACTTTAAAACTTTATTCATCATTGAATAATTTAACTTAAAATATAAAAGATGTGACTAGTGGCTATCATATTGGACAGTGTACACTTTATTATATACTAGAGGCCCAGTGCATGGAATTCCTGCACTTGGGCCGGGGGATATTCCTCAGCCTGGCCTGTGCTCTCTCACAGTCCAGGATCCCTTAGGTGCTCCCTGGGCCTAAGCCATCAGTTGGACATACTTAGCACTGCTGAGTTTTCTGGCTGAGTGGCACTCCCTCTATGGGAGTGCACTGACCACCAGTTGGCAGCTCCTGCATTGAGTGTCTGCCCCCTAATGGTCAGTGTGCATCATAGCAACTCATCATTCTGCCTATTGGTGGCTTTGCATATTAGCCTTTATCATATAGAATATTTAAATATGAACCTTAAGCTTCAGTAAAAAGTAGACATTTGTAGGGTCACAGTAAATTTATATAATCATGATGCACTTAATTCCTTTCTTATGTCACTTTAAATATAAATGTCTGTGATTGTGTTCTCTGAAGAGAGTATGAGACATATGTATCAGTTTAACAAAAATTTCATTTACAATGCATTTTGCACAGCCTTTTAAATGCACTTTTATAAAATAACAATTCAATTTTATCACTTAAAAACTAAATTTCTAGTGTCCCTTGACATTTTGTACAATACTGTTATACTTATAGAGAATTTTTTTGAGGTACATATACAAAGTTAAATTTTTGTTTGAGTTGACCAAAACTTTCATGTATTTTTTTATGATACAACATCCATCTAAAATAAATGAGTTATGATAACATATCCCTTTTTACAGATAAGTATGCATGCATAACAATTTCACTGCTAAATATCATGATCAGTAGACATATTATTTTGAAACTGTAGTACAAAATAATAACGTTTAATCAGTCTAGGAATCAGGTGGCTTAGGCTTGTTGGGATCATCCAAACTCTGAGGGGTGCTACTCTTTTACTAATAAGAAGAAACTACAGCATTCAAAGAAACTTCTTACTTAGGACCTTTGAGTTTAGCCATAAACTCCCTCCTTTCATATATTTTAATTTGGAAGTGAGTCTCCCAGATTAGCCATATTGCTACAGTTGGGATGTTAAACATTTATAAAGTAAAGCTCCCCTAAAAGTTGTCTGTATATATCCAACTACAAATTACGTTACTGAGGAACACACAGAGAATCATTTGAACAAATGAAAAAGCCACAATAGAGGGATACCTTGGGATTTGCATTCAAGAATAAAGTACTTATTTTGAGCAGGCTTTCTTTACCAAAACATGGGACAAATTTGAGTAAATTTATGATTAGTACTGGACACTTGCAGAAATTTTGAGATTTATGGTGGGGGTAAATATACTTTCTCAACTTGTCTGTTAGCCCAAAGCATACATTTTGAATAATCAAATTGAACCTCTTGAGATTTCCTGAAGAATTTCTCAAGAAGATTTTAAGAATATTAGATCATTTGTAGCTTTTTAAAAATAGGTGTAAGCCTTCCTAGGACAATTCAGTTTGTTTTCTAACTCATGTAATTTCTCTCAGGTTAGTTCACTGAATATTATAAGTTCATGGGGAAAAAGAGTATAATTATGTATTTATAATAGTGCTCTATGTCTCTGTCCTAACTATCTTTTATGCCTAGCAATAGTTATTCAACATAAATGAATAACTAGATCCATTATTTAATAGATAACCTTCCATGCACTGCAGTTTGTTTATTTATTTATTTATTTATTTATTTATTTATTTATATTTATTTTTATTTTTGTTAATCTTCACCTGAGAATATTTTTTTCCATTGATTTTAGAGAGGGTGGAAGGTAGGAGGAGAGACAGAGAGGGAAGCATTGATGTGAGAGAGACACATCTATTGATTGCCTCCTACATATACCTTGGCCAAAGCTGTGGATTTAGCCTACAAATGGGGTTCATGCCCATGACCAGAATCAAACCTGCAGCTCTTCAGTCTGTAGGCTGATGCTCTAATCTCTGAGCTAAACTGGGTAGGGCTGTTTATTGACAAGGGAAGACTTGCAAAGAAATGCATCATTTAATGATAATCAGAAGGATTTCTTTGCTAAATATGGAAGACTTCATTGGTGTTAATTCACCACATGTAATGGGAATTAGGCTTGTCCTTGTTTAGATTCATCTCCCATTGAGTTCATATAAGGTTGTCACTTAATAAAAACTACAGAATTATTCTTTTGTAATTAATTTATTTTTGGGAAAAATACCATGTCATAAAGCATTTTACCCACCTTTCAACCTACCATTCCTTTTTTTCATTTGGGGGGTCAAGATAGATTCAATAATAATACTGTTGAGACTGAAGGAATTGGATATTTAATGCTTTTTACTTTATTTCAAATGACCCTTCAAATGTCTGTTTTGGGAATGAAGCTCATCAGTCTATGAGGGTAATACAGGAAACATTTCTTCTCAGTTGCAAGCAAAGTCCCCCCGGCACAAGATTTTTTAAATCTTTGATCATTAAACCTCCTAAAACCCATCTGTGTTGAAAATTATTATTTTTTTGCTTGGGGGCATATTATATTTACACATTTCCTCTTTATTTTATAATATTTAATCTAGTGAGAAAATAGCTTGGTAGGCCAAGCATAGACTCCATCTCCCAGGAGCACAGGTAGGGAAATCTCTGCAATATAAATCTACATAACTGATTGTATTATTGTAACAGTAATAAATTTATTTATTGCTTTATTATTTACTAGAGGCCCAGTGCATGCAAATTCATGCACTGGAAAGGGGGTCCCTCAGCCTGGCCTGTACCCTCTCACAGTCCAGGAGCCCTCAGGGACAGGAGGTGACCTGGTGATCAGGGGAAGGCAACACCCCATGACACCTCTGCTGCTGCCACTGCTGGCAGTGCAAGCCTCAGCCGGCCCTGGTTACCTGAGTCTTGGGTGGCCCTGGGCAGCTGGGCAGCCTCCATCTGAGGTTTTCCTGAGCCTAGGGCTGACCTTAGGCACCTGGGGGGCTGAGAGGACTGGGGGACTCCAGAGGCAGGTGTGTGAAGCAGCTGAACCTGCCTGAGGGTGGACCCAGCCTTGCTGTTCTCTGTCTGCTGCCCCAGAAGGGCTGAGGGGACTGGATGCCACCATCTTTTGACTGTGGGTACCTTAATCTTTGAGGGCATGACAGTCAATTAACATATTCTCTTCTTATTGGCTATGGGCGCCACCATCTTTGAGGGCGGGGCAGTCAATTAGTATATTCCCTCTTTATTAACTAGGATTATTCAATCATTTATTATTATTTTTAGTAATAATTTAACAAACAGCAAATACATGGTGATTTTCTTGTGTTTTTCAAGGTATAATCATCTATATACAACTTTTAAGTAAAATATGTTTAATTATAATGAATAATTGATGAAAATAAATTATGCCTATAATTATGTATTCAAAAGTTTTTTTAATAGGCAACTTTATAATCTTCAAGTTGGTTGGAAAAGTAATCTCCATGAATGTGCCTTCTTTCTGGGTTGAATAAATGTACACTTAACGAATGCTTACCTGCTCTTTTTCTTTTGTCATAATGTCATAAACCTGTGGTTTTTATCAGAAGGTGATTTGCCTCTTAGGGGATATTTCTTTTGCCAATTTCTGAATGAATATTTAGTTGCCATGATTGGGGAAAGAGGTGCTACTGGCACCTACTGGAAATACAAAAACTACTGGGAACCAATAAATGAATTTGGAAGTGTAGCAGGACCCAAAGTTAACACCCAGAAATCTATGGCTTTTTTTATGCACCAATATAGGACTCAGAAAGAGAAATTTTTAAAAAAGGCAGAAAAAACAATCCTATTTACTATTGTGACAAAACATTAAGATACATAGTAATAAATTTAAGGAGGTGAAGGACCTGTATTCAGAAAATTACAGGATGTTGAAAAAGATATAGAGGAAGATATAAACAAATGGAAGAATATAGTATGTTCATGGATTGGTAGAATTAATGAGAGAGGTCAGGCCTAAATGGGCAGTTGGATATCCCTTGAGGGGGTCCCAGATTGGAGAGGGTGCAGGCTGGGCTGAGGGACGTATTCCCATGCACGTATTTCATGCACCAAGCATCTAGTCTATAATAATAACAGTGTAATATGCTAATTAGACCAGACAACCTTCTGGACAAAGCCAGGGCTGCGAGGGCTGAGCCCCTTGCACAAATTTCGTGCATTGGGCTTCTAGTAGGTATATAAGTTCCTTGGTTTATCTTTTCTCATCTCACCAACCCAACATCAAGGTATGTCAGTCTGTTCCATGCCTCCGTGCTTTAGGTCCCACTTTATTGGTCAATTCATTTTGTTCATTAGATTCCACAAATAAGTGAAATTTTGTGATATTTGTCTTTCTCAGGTTGGCTTCTTTCACTGAGTATAATATTCTCCAGATCCATCCATTCTGTTCCAAAGGGTAACAGATCCCTCTTTTTTACAGCTGCATAGTATTCCATTGTGTAAATGTACCATAGCTCTTTTATCTTTTCATCTGCTGATGTACACTTGGGCTGTTTCCAAATCTTAGCTATTGTAAATAATGCTGCTATGAACATAGGAGTGAATATATTGTTGATTGGTGCTTAGTATTTGATCACAATTACCTCATACCATTTCTCAGAAAAGCAGATTGCCTCAATATATTGACAAAGAATTTATTTTCAAAATGATTTACATATTTAATTGTCAGTTTATGTCATGATACCTAAAACTTTGCAATACACACTTTTCTTTTTCGATATACTGTCTAGGGAAACATGAAAGACTGCATACTAAAACTTCTCATCTGCTGTGTGTTTGTGGATTTACATGATTAACCAAGTTAGTTATAATGTATAGGTGTGACATAAAAATGTAATTAATATACAAATGAAAGACACTAACATCAGGATAGAATTTTTTAAAAAGGTTCTACTCCATCATGGACATGCTATTCTAATTTTAAAATGTGATAACATCCCACAAATCTTTGTATAACAGTCTGACTTCATCTACCTTTATAGATCCAGCTTGTATATGCTTTCTATAGTTTTGCTACATTGTTCTTTTTTATTATCTTTCTCACTCTCTTTTTTCAGAGGACCTGGAACATTATTTTTTTCCCATTTTTTTTTACTTGATTACCTCCTATTCACTCTTTAGATTGCAACTCAGTTATTCTCCTATCACTGAAGCCTTCTTTGAGTTTACTGTCCAGGTAAAATCCTCTTAATACCTAATTTTTTAACATTTATACACAGTGAAAAATATTTTAAATTTTTTACTCATTCTTTTTTTTTATGTCTATATATTCTCTTTTGTTCTCTGTATACCATGACAGAAGGATGTGGTGGGTTATGCACATCATTTACTTCTGTTTCCAACATACTAGGTACTTAGACTGTATTGTTGAATGAATGGATTAACCATGAAGCTGAATAAGTGCATACCAAGTTCACTTTACTGCCAATTCTCATGTACATTTCTGTATTCTCAGCAGATTACATGAATCTCTGAGAGCAAAAATTGTATATTATTCAATTTTTAAGTTTCACAGTGCCAAACAGTACATTATGCATATAATCTATTTGATAAATGTTTATTACATGTTGTGATGGTATAAATAAATAAAAATTATGTAAAGTTTATATATCTAATTCAATTAATACCATTTGGAATTATACTAATTCTTGTTCCTTATATTTATTTCCAATATCCCCTGGTTTAAAATAGAAACTGTCAGTGGAGTGCTAAGTAAGGATAAGTGAAATGATCATTTCACAATCTCTAGGGTAAGAGTAGTCATTTGACATATATGTATATGTATATGTATGTGTATATGTATATGTATACTTATAGCTTACTCTTCAGGTTGACAAAATCAGCAGCTGCCTAGGAGAATGTGTGCAAGCAGCCTTCAAAAATGTCTAAACACGTTGTGCTTCCTTTCTGCTCTTGCCCCAGCCTTTAAGATTCTTAGACTAACTAGTCATTTTATTCAGTAACCAAAGACTTCTCTTAGTAGGATATTAACATGGATATGTGATGTTACTATGCTAAACAATAGTGGTCATTTACCCTTGATTTGATAAGCCATCAGAAGGTTAAGTTTTGATGAAGGCTGCAGAGAGAGTCCAGACAAGAGATGATTTTGGCTTGTACCAAGGTCATTATGAAAGTGGTGAGAAGAGTTGATTTTATATATATATATATATATATATAGCAAACATAATAGTTGTAGGTCTTCCTGTAGAGTAAGTCAAAGGTGAATTAAAGGTTTGCAGAGTGGATGAATATTTGGATTTATATGTGCTGTTAGTGATGCTTTTAAGACACTCAAAAGATTAATTTGGATGATAAATAGGCACATCATTGGTTATCAGAGAAATGTAAACTAAAACCATGATATTTTGCTGCATAAGCACTAGAATAGCTAAAATTAAAAATGCAGAGAATGTAAAGTTATAGCAAGGATGTAGAACAACTAAAACATATATATTGTTTGTAGAAATGTAAAATGGTACACCTCCTTTGGAAAATAGTTGCCAGTTTCCTATAAACTTAGCCATATAATTATATTATGACCTACCATTGCTACTCTTAGGTATTTACCCAGGAGAAATGAAAACATATGTCCACAGAAAGACCTATATATGAATATTCATAACAATATTATTCATAACATTTAAAAATAAGAACCACCGAAATGTCTACCAAAGGTAAATGCATAAACAAATGATGGTATGTTAAGATAATATAATATGATTCAATATTAAAGAAAATGAATTGTTATTATATGCAACAATATGGATGAATTTTAAATTATTATGCTGACACACTAAAGAATACATATTGCGGAGGGAGAAAATGGCAGCGGAGTAGACGGATGCCTCTGGAGCTTTGTCGCTGGGCAGAAGGAGAGAGAGCGGCTGAGAGTCCCATTGGGAGTGTTTTTTGGCAAGCTAGGAGTCAGTTGTCCTCTAGGAGAAGGTGGAGAACTGCTGGAAGGGGCTCTCCCTGCCAGGCAGCCCCACTGCCACGGGGCTTTTGTTGGCCAGAGCCACCAGCGCGAACGTGGAGCCTGAGCCATCTTGCAGTGGGAGGTGGATGTCTGCGGCGGTCTGAAGCCTTCGGCTGAGCACCCAACGAGCAGCCAGGGACCTGGGGACCCAGAACTCTGCTCTCCAATCGGCGCAGACACGTGGCGGAACCAGAGATCCACAGAGCACAGGGACAGGTCAGATTGTGCCCGAGATAAGGGGGAGGTAGATGTCTGCCGAGACCTGAAAGCTGCGGCTGACGGAGGCACCCACAGAGCAGCCAGGGACCCAGAGTACGGCTTCCCAGGCGGCACGGATGCAAAGGCGGCGGATTCGGAGATCCACGTGGCGCACAGAAGGGTCAGATTTCGCCTGGGTCAGGGAGAGAGAACTACATAACCAGACACCCAGAGAAGAAAGACCATGGAGAGAAAAAGAAACAGCCCACATAAGACAGAAAGGCAAGTTTCACCAGAAAAGGAAGTAAACGAAATAGAACCAGAAAAAAGCTGACCAGAGAAAGAGTACAGAGAAATGATCATAATGTGGTTGAAAAGAATGGAAGGCAAATTTGACCTTATGAGTAAGAGCCAAGAGGAAATGAAGAAGAACCTAGAGGAGGTGAAGAAGCAGCAAGAAGAAATGCAGAATAATCAAAAAGAAATGAAAAATGACATCACTGCTATAAAGAACTCAATAGAAAGCATCAAAAGTAAACTAGAAGAAGCAGAGGACCGCATCAGTGAGCTAGAAGACATGGTAGGAAAAAATACCCAAGTTCAGCAGCTTCTAGAAAAAAAAGTTAAAAAGCAAGAGGAGAGTCTAAGGGAACTTTGGGATAACGTGAAACAAAACAGTATCTGCATAATTGGGGTCCCAGAAAGAGTGGAAACTGAACAAGGATTAGAGAACATGTTTGAAGAAAAAATGACAGAAAATTTCCCCAATATAGAAAAGAAAAAAACCCACACAAAGCCAAGAAACTCACAGAGTCCCAAGCAAAATGAACCCCAACAAACCGACACCGAGGCACATTATAATTAAATTGGCAAACACCGACGACAAAGTAAGAATCTTAAAAGCAGCCAGAGAAACAGAAAGTTACCTACAAAGGAACCCCCATAAGACTAGCTACTGACTTCTCAATAGAAACTCGTCAGGCCAGAAGAGAATGGAATGAAATATACAAAGTCATGCAAAGGAAGGGTCTGAATCCAAGAATACTGTACCCTGCAAGACTCTCAATCAAAATTGAAGGTGAAATCAGAAGCTTCACAGACAAAAAAGGACTAAGGGAATATATTACCACCAAACCAGAAATGCAAGAAATGTTAAAAGGTCTGCTGTAATAAAAAGAAAGAGGAAGCGAAGAAGGAACTCGGGGGTAAGGACTAAAAATGGCAACAGATAAGTACTTATCAATAATAACTTTATATGTAAACGGATTAAATGCTCCAATGAAAAGACATAGGGTAACCGATTGGATAAGAAAACATGATCCATGTATATGCTGTCTGCAAGAAACCCACCTTAGGAAAAGAGATGCACACAGATTGAGGGTGAAGGGATGGAACATGGTATTTCAGGCAAATGGAAATGAAAAAAAAAAAGCTGGGGTAGCAATACTTATATCTGACAAATTAGATCTCAAAGTGAAGGACATAACAAGAGATAAAGAAGGCCACTTCATAATACTAAAGGGAACAATCCAACAAGAAGAAATAGCTCTGGTAAACATATATGCACCCAATATAGGAGCACCTAAATACATAAAAAAAACTCTTGGAGGATATTAATGGAGAGATTAACAGCAATACAATTATAGTAGGAGACTTTAATACCCCACTGTCACCACTGGACAAATCCTCTAAACAAAAAATCAGCAAAGAAACATCAATCCTAAATGACTCACTAGACCAGATGGAATTAATTGACATCTTCAGAACATTTCACCCCAAAGCCACAGAATATACATTCTTCTCCAGTGCACATGGGTCATTTTCAAAGATAGATCATATGTTGGGTCATAAGCAAAGTCTCTTCAAATTCAAGAAGATAGAAATCATATCAAGCATTTTCTCAGACCACAGTGGCATAAAAATGGAAATCAACTATAATAAAAACAATAGAAAGAAATCAAACACATGGAGATTAAACAGCATGCTATTAAACAACGACTGGGTAACCAGTGAGATCAAGGAAGAAATAAAAAACATCATGGCAACAAATGACAATGACAACACAACAATACAAAATTTATGGGACACAGTGAAAGCAGTCTTGAGAGGGAAGTTCATAGCCCTACAAGGCTACTGCAAAAAACAGGAAACAATGGTAATAAATTACCTAAACCTACAACTCAAAGAGCTAGAACGAGAGCAACAAGAAAAGCCCAGTGTACTCAGAAGGAAGGAAATAGTGAAGATCAGAGCGGAGATAAACAACTTGGAGACCAAAGAAACAATTCAAAAGATCAACAAAACAAAGAGCTGGTTCTTTAAAAGGATAAACAAGATTGATGGACCCCTAGCCAGGCTCACCAAGAAGCAAAGAGAGAAGACCCAAATAAACAAAATCAGAAATTAAAGAGGAGAAATAACAACAGACCCTGTGGAAATACAAAGGATTGTTAAAAAATACTATGAACAACTCTATTCCAACAAATTGGACAAGATGCAAGAAATGGACATTTTCCTAGAAAAATATAACCTCCCAAAACTCAATGAGGAGGAAACCAAACATCTCAATAGTCCAATAACTATGGAAGAAATTGAAGCAGTAATCAAAAAGCTTCAAGCAAATAAAAGCCCGGGTCCAGATGGCTACACAGGAGAGTTTTACCAAACATTCAAGGAAGAATTAAAACCTATCCTCCTCTGACTATTCAAAAACATTCAAGAAGAAGGAACACTTCCAAACACCTTCTATGAAGCCAGCATCACCCTAATACCAAAACCAGATAAAGACAACACAATGAAAGAGAATTATAGGCCAATATCTCTCATGAACATAGATGCCAAAATCCTCAACAAAATTCTAGCAAACTGGATCCAGCAGTACATCAGAAAGATCATACACCATGACCAAGCAGGATTCATCCCAGGAATACAGGGATGGTACAATATCCGCAAATCAATAAATGTGATACATCACATAAACAAATTGAGAGATAAAAATCACATAGTCATATCAATTGATGCAGAAAAAGCATTTGACAAAATCCAACATCCTTTCTTGATAAAAACTCTCAGCAAAGTGGGAATAGAAGGATCATACCTCAACATCATAAAAGCCATATATGATAAACCCACAGCTAACATCATACTCAATGGGCAAAAACTAAAACCATTTCCCCTAAGAACAGGAACAAGACAGGGATGCCCACTCTCACCTCTCCTGTTCGACATAGTACTGGAAGTATTAGCCATAGCAATTAGACAAAAAGAAGAAATAAAAGGCATCCAAATTGGAAAAGAAGAAGTAAAGCTGTCCTTATTTGCAGATGACATGATATTGTACATAAAAAACCCAAAGGACTCCATTCCAAAACTAATTGACTTAATTAATGAATTCGGCAATGTAGCAGGATACCAAATTAATGCTAAGAAGTCTGTGGCATTTCTATACACTAACAGTGAAATTATAGAAAGAGAAACTAAAAAAGCAATCCCATTTAACATCGCACCAAAAAAATTCAGATACCTAGGAATAAACCTAACTAAAGAGTTAAAAGAACTTTATGCAGAAAACTACAGGACACTGAAAAAAGAGATAGAGGAAGATGTTAACAGATGGAAGAGCATACCATGCTCATGGATTGGGAGAATCAACATTATTAAAATGTCCATACTGCCCCAAACAATCTACAGATTCAACGCACTACCCATTAAAATACCAACGACATATTTCACAGACCTACAAATAATTCTTCATAGATTCATCTGGAACAAAAAAAGACCACGGATAGCAACAGCAATTCTGAGAAGGAAGAATAAAGTAGGTGGGATCTCAATACCAGACTTCAAGCTATACTACAAAGCAACTGTTCTCAAAACAGCCTGGTACTGGCACAAGAACAGACATATAGACCAATGGAATAGAATAGAGAACCCAGATATCCACCCAAACCACTATGCTCAATAAATATTTGACAAAGGAGGCATGAACATTCAATGGAGCCAAGATAGCCTCTTCAATAAATGGTGTTGGGAAAATTGGACAGATACATGCAAAAAATTGAAACTGAACCACCAACTTACACCAAATACAAAAATAAACTCAAAATGGATACAGGACTTAAACATTAGAAAGGAAACCATAAGAATACTAGAGGAATCCAGAGGCAGCACAATCTCAAATATATGCAGAAAGAACTTCTTCACTGATACTGCTCCAAAGGCAATGGAAGATAAAGAAAAAATAAACAAATGGGACTACATCAAAATAAAAAGCTTTTGCACAGCAAAAGAAACCATCAACAAAACAATAAGAAAGATCACTGTATGGGAGAACATATTTGCAAATGTTATCACTGATAAAGGTTTAATCTCCAAAATCTACAGCCAACTTATACAACTTAATAAAAGGAAGATGAAGGATCCAATAAAACAATGGGCAACGGACCTAAATAGAACCTTTTCAAAAGACAACAAAAGGAAGGCCAAGAGACACATGAAAACATGTTCAAAGTCATTAATCATCCGAGAGATGCAAATCAAAACGACAATGCGATACCATCTTACACCTGTCAGAATGGCAATCATCAACAAATCAACAAACGACAAGTGTTGGCGAGGATGCGGAGAAAAAGGAACCCTTGTGCACTGTTGGTGGGAATGCAGACTGGTGCAGCCACTGTGGAGAACAGTATGGAGTTTCCTCAAAAAACTAAAAATGGATCTCCCATTTGACCCTGTAATCCCACTCTTAGGAATTTATCCTAAGAAATTACAAACACCAATCAGAAAGAATTTAAGCACCCGTATGTTCATAGCAGCACAATTTACAATAGCTACAATTTGGAAACAGCCTAGGTGCCCGTCAGCAGATGAGTGGATCAGAAAACTGTGGTACATCTACACAATGGAATTCTATGCTGCCATTAAAAAGAAGGAATTCTTACCATTTGCAGCAACCTGGTTGGAACTGGAGAGCCTTATGCTTAGTGAAATAAGCCAGTCAATGAAGGAGAAGCATCACATGATCACACTCATTGGGGGATAATAAAGAACATTATAAACTGATGAACAAAAGGATAGATACAGAGATAGTAAAGCTTCAGACTGTGAAATTACAGCAGGAAGATTAAAGTTAGGTGAGGTAGATAAGAGATCAATCAAAGGACTTGTAGGCATGCATATAAGCATAACCAATGAACATAGACACTGGGGGGTTGGGGTATGCCTGGGAGGGAGTGGGGGCAATGGGAAGATATGTATAAAAAATTAATAAAAAAAGAAAATAATACATATTGCACAATTCCATTTATATGAAACTCTAAAACAGGCAATACTAATCTATAATGATAGAAAAATCATGGTTTACCATCCTACCTTATCTGGTACTTAGAGATTTCCTAGGACATTAGACACAGGGATTTCAGTATATAACCCAGGGTAATCCCTGGAAAATCAGAACAGGTGGTCAATGTTTATGGGTGGTTTGATTACAACAATTGACTAAGCAGGAACACAAGTGAGCCTTTTGGGAATAAATGAAATGTTCTATATTTTTATTGTGATGGGATAACATGGGTGAATTCATTTGTCAAAGTTTGTCAAAATATAGAAGCTTAATCATGAACATTTTATTGTATACTAGAGACCCAGTGCATGAAATTTGTGAAGGGAAGGGGGTGTCCCTCAGCCCAGCTTGTACCCTCTTTAATCTGGGACCACTCAAGGGATGTCTAACTTCCCACTTAGGCCAGATCCCAGTAGGATTGGGTCTAAATGGGCAGTTGAACATCCCTCTCACAATACAGGACTTCTGGCTCCTAAGTGCTTGCCTGCATGCCTTCCTGAGTGCCCCTAAATGATTCTGCCTGCCAGTCTGATTAATGCCTAACTGCTATTCCTTGCCAGCCCAATTGCCCCTAACTGCTCCCCCTCTGCTAGCCTGGTCACCCCTAACTGCCTTCCCTGCTGGCCTGACTGCCTACTCCCTTGCAGGCCTGGTCCCTCCCAACTGCCCTTCCCTGCTGGCCATCTTATTGTGGCCATCTTGTGTTCACATGAGGGCAGGATCTTGTGACCACATGGGGGTAGCCATCTTCTGTGTTGGAGTGACAGTCAATCTGCATATTACTCTTTTATTAGATAGGATAGAGGCCTGGTGCATGGGTGGGGGCTAGATGGTTTGCCCTGAAGGATGTCCTGGATCAGGGTGGGGGTTCTCTTGGGGGATGGAACATTCTGGGCAAGGGGCCCATGATGGTTTGTAGGCTGGCTATGCCCCCTGGCAACCCAAGCATAGGCCAGGGCTGGCTGGAAGCAGGTATATGGGATTTATTTATCTTCAATAATTGAAACTTTGCAGCCTTGAGTTGAAACCAGAGCAGGCCAGGGAGGGCGGGATGCTTGGATTCCTCCATCACCAGTGGAAACTCAAGCCTCCAGCTGGCTTCAGCTCTGTGGTTGCCACCATATTTGTTGGGTTAATTTGCATACTTGCTCTGATTAGGGGCTGGTGGGCATAGCAGAGTGATGGTCAATTTGCATGTTTCTCTTTTATTAGTGTAGATTAGAGGCCTGGTACATAAATATCCATGCACTGGAGGGAGGGATCCCTCAGCCTGGCCTGTTCACTCTCAATGTCTGGGAGCCCTTAGAGGCAGGAGGCGACCCAGGAGATCAAGGGAAGGTGATGCCCCATCACACCTTTGTTACTGCCACTGCTGGCATTGAAAGCCTGGGCCAGCCCTGGTTACCTTAGCCTCGGGCTGGCCCTGGGTGACTGGGCAAGCCTCCACTTCGGCCAGCCCTGCTTGCCAAAGCCTCAGTCAGTGGGGGGTGCAGGAGGGTCTGAGGCCCCTCACAGGGCTGAGGGGACTCCAACTGCAGGCGTGCAGAGCAGCTAGCTCTACCCTTGCTGTGGTTGTCACCACCTTGTGATGGCATGATGGTCAGTTTTCATATTACCTCTTTATTATATAGAACTAGAGGCCAGATGCATGAAAATTCATGCACTGGAGGGGCAGTGGGACCCTCAGCCAAGCCTCCCCTCTCTCGCAGTGCAGGAGCCCTCAGGGACAGGAAGTGACACAGAAATCAGGAGAAGGCGATGCCTCATCACACCTCTGCTGCTGCCCCTGCCGACAGCACAAGCCTCAACTGGCCCTGGTTACCTAAGCCTCTGGTGGTCCTGGGAGGCTGGGCAGCTGCCATCTGAGTCTTGCGTGTGCCTTGCTCGGGCCAGGTCTGGGCAGCTGGGGGGCTGAGAGAACTGGGGGAATCCAGAGGCAGGCATGCAGATCCTGCTGTCCCAGCAGGACTGAGGGAATTGGGCACCACCATCTTGTGGCTATTTGTGCCATCATTTTTGAGGGAGGGGCAGTCAATTAGCATATTCCCTCCTTATTGGCTATGGGTACTCCATCTTTGAGGGTGGGCCAGCAATTATCATGTTCCCTCCTATTGGCTGTGGGAGCCACTATCTTTGCAAAGTATGAGGATCAATTAGCATATTCCCTCTTTATTAGATAGGATAATATATATACATATCTTAATGAAGTTTATTAAAAATTCAAACAAAAACATTTCATGTAAGTTATATAAAGTATAACATTTTAAACACATGCACCAACATTTTCATTGTTTTATAATCACAGAAGACTAGTGGTCAAATAAATACTGTAAGAGAATGGTCCTAAAGTTAGCTGATGCTAGATACTTATAAAATCACAATATTTCTATTAATTTAACACCCAAAGTGATTGTTGGGTGTCCTATATAGTCTTATATTGAAGTTCTTTATATATTTTACCACCTTGATGGTAAAACTATATATATTACATAGTATTTATTTGTCTGGATAAATGCAACATTGTTCATAGAATATAAAAGAAGGTAAACAAAACAGGAAGTATTGCTGGGATATGATTGTACTGTATTTCTAAATATATTTCAAGTTGAATGCTGTGAAAATTTATAGTCAGATTACAGAGGAAAGCTAAATTATCAGGATCATTTTCCCCTTCAGATTAAACTAATAAAAACATAACCAGAGAGATTTCTGGAAAATATATGATGAAAAATATAGGTACACATAAATGACAAATAATCTATTGAAGATAGACTTTCTTTTTCAATTTCTCTTTTTTAAGTTTTTTATTGTCTAAAGTTTTTCTTTTTTTATTGTGTTACATGTATACATTTTACCCCATTGCCCCTCCTCCAAGGCATACCCCAACACTCCAGTGACTTGTGACCATTGGTTATGCGTATATGCATGCATACAAATCCTTTGGTTGATCTCCTATCTACCCCACCTCTCCTTAAACTTCCTGCTGTAATTTGACAGTCTGTTCGATGCTTTACTGCCTCTGTATCTATCCTTTTGTTCATCAGTTTATAATGTTCTTTATTATCGACAAATGAGTGAGATCATGTGGTGTTTCTCCTTCACTGACTGGCTTATTTCACTTAGCATAAGGCTCTCCAGTTCCATCCAGGTTGCTGCAAATGGTAAGAATCTCTTATATTTTATGGAAGCATAGAATTCCATTGTGCAGATATACCATAGTTTTCTGATCCACTCATCTGCTGACAGGCACCTAAGCTGTTTCCAAATGATAGCTATTGTAAATTGTGCTGCTATGAACATAGGGGTGCATAAATCATTTCTGATTGGTGTTTCTAGTTTCTGAGGATATATTACTAAGAGTGGCATTGCTGGGTCAAATGGGAGTTCCATTTTTAGTTTTTTGAGGAGACTCCATACTGTTCTCCACAGTGGCTGCACCAGTCTGCATTCCCACCAACAGTGCACAAGGGTTACCTTTTCTCTGCATCCTTGCCAACACTTGTCATTTGTTGATTTGTTGATGATTGCCATTCTGACTGATGTGACATGGTAGGTTTGATCTGCATCTCTCGGATAATTAGTGACTTTGAACATGTTTTCATGTGTCTTTTGGCCTTCCTCCTGCCGTCTTTTGAAAAGGTTCTATATAGGTCTGTTGCCCATTTTTTTATTAGATCATTTATCTTCCTTTTATTAAAGTGTATAAGTTGGCTGTAGATGTTGGAGATTAAACCTTTATCAGTGATAACATTTGGAAATATGTTCTCCCATACAGTGGTCTTTCTTGTTGTTTTGTTGATGGTTTCTTTTGCTGTGCAAAAGCTTTTTATTTTGATGTAGTCCCATTTGTTTATTTTTTCTTTATCTTCCATTGCCTTTGGAGCAGTATCAGTGAAGAAGTTCTTACTGCATATGTCTGAGATTGTGCTGCCTGTGGATTCCTCTAGTATTTTTATGGTTTCCCATCTTATGTGTAAGTCCTGTATCCATTCTGAGTTTATTTGTGCATATGGTGTAAGTTGGTGGTCCAGTTTTATTTTATTTTATTTTTTGCATGTATCTGTCCAATTTTCCCAACACCGTTTATTGAAGAGGCTGTCTTGACTCCATTGTATGTTCATGAATCCTTTGTCAAATATTAATTGAGCATAGTGGTTTGGGTGGCTATCTAGATTATCTATTCTATTCCATTGGTCTATAAGTCTGTTCTTGTGCCAGTACCAGGCTGTTTTGAGACCAGTTGCTTTGTAATATAGCTTGAAATCTGGTATTGAGATTCCACCTACTTTATTCTTCTTTCTCAGGATTGTTAGGGCTATTCGGGGTCTTTTTTTATTCCTGATGAATCTTTGAAGAGGTCTCTCTAGGTCTGTGAAATATGTTGTTGGTAGTTTAATGGGTAGTGCATTAAATCTATAGATTGCTTTGGGTAGTATGGACATTTTAATGATGTTGATTCTCCAAATCCATTAGCATGGTATGCTCTTCCATCTGTTTATGTCTTTCTCTATCTCTTTTTGCAGTGTCCTGTAGTTTTCTGCATGTAGGTCTTTTACCTCCTTAGTTAAGTTTATTCCTAGGTATCTTAATTTTTTTGGTACAAAGGTAAATGGGATTGCTTTTTTAGTCTCTCTTTCTGTAATTTCACAATTAGTGTATAGAAATGCCATCAATTTATTGGCATTAATTTTGTATCCTACTACATTGCCGAATTCATTTACTAAGTCTATTAGTTTTTGGATGGAGTCCTTTGGGTTTTTTATGTACAATATCATGTCATCTGCAAATAATGATAGCTTTACGTCTTCTTTTCAAATTTGGATGCCTTTTATTTTTTCTTCTTGTCTAATTGCAATGGCTAATACTTTCAGTATCATGTTGAACAGGATCAGTGAGAGTAGGCATCCCTGTCTTGTTCCTGTTCTTAGGAAAAATAGTTTTAGTTTTTGCGCATTGAGTATGATGTTAGCTGTGGGTTTATCATATATGGCTTTTATGATGTTGAGGTATGATCCTTCTATTCCCACCTTGCTAAGAGTTTTTATCAAGATAGGGTGTTGGATTTTGTCAAATCATTTTTCTGCATCAATTGATAAGACTATGTGATTATTTCTCAATTTGTTTATGTGATGTATCACATTTATTGATTTTTGGATATTGTACCATCTTTGCATTCCTGGGGTAAATCCTACTTGGTCATAATGTATGATCTTTCTGATGTTCTGCTGGAACCAATTTGCTAGAATTTTGTTGAGGATTTTGGCATCTATGTTCATGAGAGATATTGGCCTGTAATTCTCTTTCTTTGTTTTGTCTTTATCTGGTTTTGGTATTAGGGTGACGCTGGCTTCGTAGAAGGCGTTTTGAAGTATTCCTTCTTCTTAAATATTTTTGAATAGTCGGAGGAGGATAGGTTTTAATTTTTCCTTGAATGTTTGGTAAAACTCTCCTGTGTAGCCATCTGGTCCCAGGCTTTTGTTTGTTGGAAGATTTTTGATGACTGTTTCATTTTCTCCATAGTTATTGGACTATTGAAATGTTCAGATTCTTTCTGATTGAGTTTTGAAAGGTTATCGTTTTTTAGGAATATGTCCATTTCCTGCAGGTTGTCCAATTTGATGGAATAGAGTTGTTCATAGTATTTTTTAACAATCTTTTATATTTTGGTGGGGTCTGTTGTTATTTCTCCTCTTTCAGTTCTGATTTTTTTTATTTGGGTTTTCTCTCTTTGCTTCTTGGTGAGCCTGGTGAAAGGTCCATCAATCTTGTTTATCCTTTTAAAGAACCAGCTCTTTGTTTTGTTGATCTTTTGAATTGTTTCTTTGGTCTTCATGTTGTTTATCTCTGCTCTGATATTTACTACAGTGGTACCTCGAGATACGAGTGTCCTAACATATGAGATTTTGAGATACCAGCTGTTGAGAGAGTGATTTTTGCTTTGAAATGCGAGCAACATTTGAGATACTATAATTGTGCGCATCGGCCGGCTGCACAGACCCACCAGTTTACCGTGATTCGAGCATCTCATAGTTTCCCTCACCTCAAGGTTATGGAAGGAATTAAACTCTTATCTGGATGTACCACCACTGTATTTCTTTCCTTCTGCTTACACTAGGCTTTTCTTGTTGCTCTCTTTCTAGCTCTTTGAGTTGTAGGGTTAGGTAATTTTTTACCATTGTTTCCTGATTTTTGCAGTAAGCTTGTAGAGCAATGAACTTCCCTCTCAAGACTGCTTTCACTCTGTCCTATAAATTTTGTATTGTTGTGTTGTCATTGTCATTTGTTGCCATGATGTTTTTTATTTTTTCCTTGATCTGTTCTTGTGTCAGTACCAGGCAGTTTTGAGAACAGTTGTTTGGTTATATAGCTTGATATCTGTTATTATGATCCTTCCAACTTGGTTCTTCTTTCTCAGGATTTCTGTAGCTATACAGGGTCTTTTCATTCCAAATGAATTTTTGGAGAGTTTATTCTAGATCTTTGAAATGTGCTGTTGGTATTTCATTGGGGATTGCATTGAATCTGTAGATTGCTTTGGGTAGTATGGACATTTTAATTATGCTGATTTTACCAATCCATGAACATGATATGTTCTTCCATTTGTTTATAGTTTCCTATACCTCTGTTTTTCAATGTCCTGTAGTTTTCGGAGTACAGGTATTTTACGTCCTTAGTTAAGTTTTTTTTCCCTAGGTATCTTAATTTTTTTGGTACATTGGTAAGTAGGATTGATTTTTCTTGCTTCTGTTTCTGTGAGTTCATTTTTGGTGCATAAAAAGGCCATAGATTTCTGGGTATTAATTCTGTATCCTGCTACATTGCCAAATTCATTTATTACGTCTGGTAGTTTTTGGTTGGAGTCTTTGCGGCTTTCTATTTATAGTATCATGTCATTGCAAATCAGGATAGTTTTACTTGTTCTTTTCCAATTTGTATGCCTTTTATTTCTCCTTCCTGTCTGATTGCTATGACTAGTACTTCTGGTGTTATGTCAAACTGGAGTGGTGGAACTGGACATCCTTGTCTTGTTCTAGTTCTTAGGGGAAATGAGTTTAGTTTGCTCATGGAGTATGATGTTGGCTTTAGGTTTGTCAAATAGGGCCTTTTTTATGTTAAATTGTGATCATTCTATTCCCACTTTGCTGAGAGTTTTTATCAAGAAAGGGTGTTAGATTCTGTCAAATGCTTTTTCTGCATCAATTGATATGATTATGAATTTTTTTGTCTCTGAGTTTGTTTACGGGTTGTATCACATTTATTGATTTGTAGCTATTGTACCATCCTTGCATCACAAGAATAAATCCCACTTGGTCATGGTATATTATCTTTCTAACGGATTGCTGAATCTGATTTGCTAGAATTTTTGTTGAGCATTTTAGCTTCTATGTTCATCAAGGATATTGGCCTGTAGTTATCTTTTTTTGTGGTGTCATTATCTGGTTTTGGGATTATGGTAATGCTGGCTTCATAGAAAGAGCTTGCAAGTGTGTCTTTGTCTTGAATTTTTTTTTTATATATACTCTGAGGAGGATACATTTTAGTTCTTCTTTGGATACATGGTAGAAATTCCCTGTAAACCCATCTAGACCAGGACTTTTGTTTGCTGGAAGATTTTTGATAACTGTTTCAATTTCTTCGGCAGTTATCAGCCTATTCAGGTTTTTTGATTCTTCTTGGTTTAGTGTTGGGAGCTTATATTTTTCTAAGAATATATCCATTTCATCTAGGTTGTCCACTTTGTTGGAATAGAGCTGTTAGTAGTATTTTTTCATAATGGTTTGTATTTCTGTGGGATCAGTTATTACTTCACCTCTTTCAGGTTATTACTCTCTGTCTCTGCTTCTTGGTCAGCCTGGCTAAAGGTTCATCAATATCATTTATCCTTTCAAAGAATCAGCTCTTGGTTTTGTTGATCTTTGGAATTGTTTCTTTGGTCTCTATGTCATTTATATCCACTCTTATCTTTACTGTTTCCTTCCTTCTGCTTACACTGGGCTTTTCTTGTTGCTCTCTTTCTAGCTGTTTGAATTGTAGGGTTAGGTAATTTATTACCATTGTTTCTTGTTTTTTGAAATAGGCCTGTAGAGCTATGAACTTCCCTCTCACGGCTGCTTTCACTTGTCCCATCGATTTTGGATTGTTGTGTTTTCATTGTTGTTTGTTGCCATAATGTTTTTTTTATTTCTTCTTTGATCTTTCTGATAACCTAATCATTGTTGAATAGCATGAAATTTAGCCCACAGGTGTTTGATTTTCTTGGGTTGTTTTTATTGTAGTTCATTTCTAGTTTTATGCCACTGTTATCTGAGAAGATGCTTGATATGATTTCTATCTTTTTAAATTTGAAGAGACTTTGCCTGTGTCGCAACATATGGTCTATCTTTGAAAATGACCCATGTGCACTTGAGAAGAAAATACCTTCTGTGGCTTTGGATTGAAATGTTCTGAAGATGTCAATTCCATCATATCTAGTGTGTCATTTAGGATTGATATTTTGTTGCTGATTTTTTTTGTTTAGAGGATTTGTCCAGTGGTTTAAGTGGGGTATTAAAGTACCCCCTTCGGAATATATTGCTGTCTATCTCTCCCTTCTGATCATCCAGAAGATTTTTTTAATGTATTTGGGTGCTTCTGTATTGGGTGTATATATTTTTACCAGTTATATCTTCTTGTTTGATTGCTCCCTTTAGTATGATAAAGTAACCTTCCTTATCTCTTGTTATGTCCTTCACTTTGAGATCTAATTTGTCAGATATTAGTATTGCTTTCCCAGTTTTTTATTTTTATTTCCATTCACTTGAAATACCTTTTCCATTCCTTTACCCCCAGTCTGTGTTAGTCCCTTTTTCTGAGGTGGGTTTCCTGTAGACAGCAAATATATTGGTCATGTTTTCTTGTCCACTCAGTGACGTTATGTCTTTTGATTGGGGCATTTAATCCATTTACATTTAGAGTTACTATTGATAGGTATTTATTTGTTGTCATTTCTTTTTGTTAAGCCTGTGTTCCTTCTTCGCTTCTTATTTCTTCTTTTTACATCAGACCTTTTAGCATTTCTTTCATTGCTGGTTTGGTGGTAATAAACTCCCTTAGTCCCTTTTTGTCTGTGAAGTTCCTGATTTCACTCACAAATTTTATTGATAGCCTTGCTGGCTACAGTATTCTGGATTCAGACCCTTCCTTTGCATGACATTGTATATTTCTTTCCATTCCCTTTTGCTCTGATGTGTTTCTGTTGATAAATCATTCACTAATCTGATGGGGGAATGTTTGTAGGTAACTTTCTGTCTCTATCTGGCTGCCTTTAAGATTCTTTGTCATTGGTGTTTGCCAATCCTATTTAATAAAAGAATAATATGCAAATTAAACATAACTCCACTAAACCCACAAGCCACGTGCACCAGTCAATCAGGAGCCAGTATGCAAATTAACCCAACCAAGAGGGCTATGGCCAGAGACAGAGCAGGTGAGATGTTGGTATTGTCCCTGGCAACTGAGGAAACAAGCTTATTGCACATCCTGGCCATCTCAAGCCTCTGCTTAAGGCAACAGCATTTCAAAGGCTGCCGCCACTGAGTGAGCAGAAGACTTGGCTCCACTCCTGGATACAAAGTTTCAATTGTAGAAGATAAATAAACCCCAGATACCAGGGCCTCCACTTGGGTTCCGGGGGGGGTGGTGTCTGGCTTGCAAACAACCACAGGCCCCTAGCCCAGGCCACCCCACACCCCAAGGATACCCACACCATGATGTGGGACACCCTTCAGGGCAAACCAGCTGGCCCCCATCTTTGCACTAGGCCTTTATCCTATCTAATAAAAGAGTAATATGCAGATTGACCATCACTCCAAATCACAAGATGGCTGCCCCCATGTGGTCAAAAGTTCCTGTCCCCATGTGGACATAAGATGGCCACCACAATATGGTCAGCAGAGGTGGGCAGTTGGGTGGGACCAGTCCTGCAAGGGAAGGCAGTTGGGAGTGATCAAGCCTGCAGGGGAGGGCAGTTAGGAATGACCAGGTTTGCAGAGGAGGGAAGTTGGGGGCTACAGGGCCTACAGGAAAGGGCAATTGGGGGGGACTCAGGCTTGCAGGCATGGACAGTTAGGGATGATCAGGTCTGCAGTGGAGGGCAGTTTTGCGGGGACATAGGCTTGCAGGCATGGGCATTTAGGGATGATCAGGTCTGCAGGGGAGGGCAGTTAGGGGTTACCAGGCCTACAGGGGAGGGCAGTTAGGGGCAGACAGGCTGGCAGGGGAGCAGTTAGGCATCAATCAGGCTGGTTGAGGAGTAGTTATGGTGTGATTAGGCTGGCAGGCAGAAGCAGTTAGGGGCATTCAGGAAGGCAGGCAGGTGAGCAGTTGGGAGCCAGCAGTCCTGGATTGTGAGGAATGTCCGAATGCCTGATAAGGCCCTATCCTACCCGGATTGGGCCTAAACGGCAGTTGGACATCCCTCAAGGGGTTCCAGATTGGAAAGGGAACAGGTTGTGCTGAAGGATACGCCCCCACACACCTCTTGTACAAATTTCATGTACTGGTCCCCTCGTTTAATTATAATGTGTCTTAATGTCAGTCTTTGGGTTTCATTTTTTTTTTTTTTAGGGATTCTGTGAGCTTCTAAGATTTGTGTGAGTTTTTTCTGCCCTATATCTGGGATGTTTTCTGTCATTATTTCTTCAAATAGGTTTGCTATACCTTGCTCAGTTTCTTTTTCTTCTGGTACTACTATTATGTAGTTGTTTCTTTTTGTGTTTTCCCAAATTTCCCTTAGGCTCTCCTCTTGTTTTTTAAGCTTTTTCCCCCTAGATGCTGCTATGTTTGAGTATTTTTTCCTACCTTGTGTTCAAGCTCACTGATGTTGTCCTCCACTTCTCATAGTCTACTCGTGATTCTTTCATTTTTTTTTATTGCAATGATGTTATTTTTCATTTCTTCTTGGTTCTTTTTCATTTCCTCTGGGTTCTTACACATATTTTTCTTCCAACCTTTTCAGTGACCTTATGACCTGAATTATTAATATTATAATCTGAATTATTTCTCTGACATATTGCTTGCCTCTATTTTGTTTACTTCCTTTTCTGGTGATGCCTCTTTTTTTTTTTTTTTGTATGTGGGCTATTTCATTGTCTCCCCATGGTCTCTCTTCTCTGGGTGTCTGGTTGGTTATGTAGCTCTCTCTTTCTCTCCTGCATTGACTTAAAGGCACATAATGCAACACAACAAGGCACAGTGCACAAGGCTTTGAACACAAATGTATACACAATACTAATAACCTCAAATAAAGGTGACCACCAGAGAAAAGAGAATTAGGTAATTTAAAAAAGCGTTCAAAAATTATATTGAAAAAAGTAAAAAAAGTAAGAGAGAATAGAAAGCGGATAAGAAAGAAGGGGAAAAACTATATTATGAGAAAACTCCAATACAATAACAACTAATCAAAAATAATGCAAACAGCTAACACCCAGATATGAATGCAAGCTACAAACAACTAATAAACGAGGAGAGGAAAATCAGAAGGAGAGAGAGAGAGAGAGAGAGAGAGAGAGAGAGAGAGAGAGAGAGAGAACCCAACTAACAAACAAAAAACCCAATCTAATCAACAATCAAACTAACAACAATAGGAAAGAGAATAAAGGGCAAAACAAAAATAAAATAAAACAAAAAAACAAATTAAAAACAACAAAAAAGGGGAAGAGAAAATATTAAGGATTGTGAAGAACGAGAAGAGATAAGTGTGTATGGTCTTGGAGCAGGGAATTTGAAATTAGATATATAAGTAGGATGGATTTTTAACAGTGGGTAAAAAGAAGGAGTAGGGAAAATCTAAGGGAGGAATAGGATAAGAGAACTAAGAGAACAAAAGGGAGAAAGTGAGGAAGAGAGTGTTAGTATAAAGGTAAAGTTGAGATAGAATAATTTGATGCTAAAGAAAAAATGAAAAAACTGTAGAACACTAATCCTAAAATAAAATAAAATAAAGAGAAAATAAAATGAATCTTAAAAAAGAAAATAATAGTAGTAATAATACTGTTTAAAAATAAAAATATAATAATTAAAAAGGTGAAATCAAGTGAGAAAAAATAAAAAATAGTTTCTTATGTGAAAGATAAAAAATAAAAATGTGCAGTAATGAAGGTAATTCACTTAGTCTACTGTCCTGTTTGCCATACCTGTTTCCTGTCAGGTAGTCAGGACAGTATTGAATTTCCCTGCATTCCACAGCTCCTCTGTGTCATAAGCCACAATGTTGTTTTCCAGCAGGAAGTATTTCTTTGTTATTCAGCCCTGCCTGTGGTTGTATTTACACATGTGTCAGGTTGTGATTCAAGCCTGGGTGGTAGTTTTTCTGTATTGACATCTGGGTCTATAAGTCCTCTCTAACCAGTATTTAGGATTTGTTTTTCCTGCTGCAATTTATACTAGTTTGGGGGTATGGACTGTCCCAGAGATGGTTTTGTGATAGTTTCTCCCCATTCTGATCCCCAGATTCCAGAAAAATAACTTTCCCCTGCAGTCTCTGAGACTGTTTTTAATTGGGTGATCCTATATACTGGGCTTAGTAATCAAAAGCAAGGATTTAGAGAGAAAAAAGACCAGAGTAATTGTGCAAACTCATGAGTTTTTTGCCCCTGCACTGCACGCGACTCTGCTTGTCTCTGTGCATGTCATTTTCCCCTGGCACAGTGCAGGTAGTTTACTAATAAAGCTTCAGGCTGCCTTTTTGTGCCCAGCCCAGCTACGGGTGATTTTAGAGTTCCCTTATGTTAGCAGTCCGGTAGATCCTCTTCCACATTTGTGAACTACACTGGCCCCAACATCCATGGATTTTGTGGGGTGCAAACTTCCTTTGAACCTCTAGAGCCCACTGTGCACATTTCTTCCTTCAGCCTGTATCATAGACCTTACCTTTCTGTGGGCGGTAAGGTCTGCACTTCCATAAGAAGGTGCAGATCTCATCCAAGTTTGCATATTCTTACTGCTTGAGACCCAGTGTGTGTGGGTTTGCAGCTGGTCTCTGGGCGTTGTGGTTGTAGGGTCCCAGGAGGAATCTGATTCTTCCCGATTGAATGTAAGGCTATGCTTCTGATCACAGGCACTCTCCCCTTCAATATGGCATGGTCTCTGTGGCAGAGCTGGTTTCTCTGGGAGAGATTTCAGCAGCAGTAGAGGCTGCCTGGTCAGGAGAGCCCAGGGCAGCAGTCTCCTACAGCCCCTTAGAATATAGCTGTCCCTCACCCACAAATAGACACTCTCCCCCCTTACGTCCATAGACTCTCCTTTTGTTCTCTCATTCACACACTATCTTGCAGACTGCCTCTCCGTCCGCAGCTATCTTCAACCTCCCCATAGTATTTTTTTCATAATTATTTGTATTTCTGTGGGATCAGTTGTTACTTCACCTCTTTCATTTCTGATTTTGTTTATTTGGGTTCTCTCTCTTTGCTTCTCGATCAGCCTGGCTAGAGGTTAATCAGTCTTGCTTATCCTTTCAAAGAACCAGCTCTCGGTTTTGTTGATCTTTTGTATAGTTGTTTTTTTTGTTTGTTTTTTGTTTTTGTTTTTGGTTGTTGTTGTTGTCTCTATGTCATTTATCTCCTCTCTGATCTTTATTATTTCCTTCCTTCTGCTTATTTCTTGCTCTCTTTCTATTTGAGTTGTAGGTTTAGATAATTTAAATTGTTTCCTGTTTTTGAGATAGAGCTATGAACTTCCCTCTCAAGCCAGCTTTCATTGTATCCCATAGATTTTGGAATGTTTTTTTTTTCTTTTCATTGTCATTTGTTGGCATGATGCTTTTTATTCCTTCTTTGATTTCTTTGGTAACCCAATCATTGTTTAAGAGCATGCTATTTAGCTTTCACATTTTTTATTTTTAATAGTTTTTATTGTAGTTGATTCTAGTTTTTTGCAATTGTGATCTGAGAAGATGCTTAATATGATTTCTATCTTCTTGATAGACTTTTTAAAGATAAACATCCATAATAATTCTAATGACAAGGAAGAAAGCTGAAATAAAGTTAAGCATGCTGAATGTCCTACTTTTATTTACTTTTTTCAAATTTTGACCCATGTATTTCTGATCTTGTTTTAAACCAACTATGTAAATGCTAGTATTATGAAAATACAAAGAAACACTGTGATCTACTGTGAAAAATATTTGTAATAGCCCCTTGTTTATGTATCAATTGAATTGAAGTTATGAGTTACCTTAATTTTATGTCACATCATTTTTGAGCCATATTTATTTATTTGCATAACCTACCATTATTTACCTAATAATTAAGTTACAACCTTAAGGTTTAAAATTTTCTTTTTATAGCCTGTAAACATATCTCTGCCTAATCCTTTCAACCTGTGTGTGAAAATGTAATGCTGAATCCAATTTATGAAATGAGAATAATATAATCTAGCATTTAGGGTTGTCATGGGAACTGAACAAATATGCTAATTTGAATGCACCTGCTGCATAATTACCTATGTGTGTTTTTTTTTCAAAAAAAGTATTTTTATTGATTTCAGAGAGGAAAGGAGAGTGGGGGAGAGATATATAAACATCAATGATACGAGAGAAACATTGATCAGTTGCCTCTTGCATGCCCCACACTGGGTTTCGAACACTCAACTTAATCATGTGCCCTAACTGGGAATTGAACCATGACTTCCTGGTTCTTTGGTTGACACTCAACCACTGAGCCATGCCAGCCAGGTATCTATGTGTTTCATTTTCCCTCAATTTTAGGACTTATGATGTATAACTCTGTCATATAAAACTATATCTCCAAGTGTATATAACTGTATCTTTATCTATATATGAATTATAGCTCCTTTGAATGGGACAGTATATTGTGTTAGTTAAGAACACAGACTCGAGGACTGACTCAGCTGAACACAGACTCAGCTGAAGCCCCACACTATCCCCTACTAGCACTGACTCGAGAACACAGACTCAGCTGAAGCCCCACACTATCCCCTATTAGCACTGTCATCTTTGGCAAGTTTCTTAGCTTTTATGGTCCCTAGTTTTTCATTTCAAAAATAAATGAAATAGCAGCACCTACCTCTTAAAATGTTACATCAAACTAGAGGCCCAGTGCATGGATTCATTCACTGGTGGGGTCCCTTCGCCTGGCCTGTGGGGATCAGTGGACCTCCTCCCCACTGCAGCCCGGCCTTACCCATCAGCTTGTCACACTCCAGCCTGTTGTCCACATTGATCCCACACAGCACAAAGTAGTGTGTGAAGTGGCAGGTGGCAGGGGAGAAGCCCAAACCCAGGCTTGGCACCATGCTGCTCCTGCTCATCCCAGCCCTGCTGCGTCTGCTGCCACAGCCTCACTGTAGCCTTGCTGCCACTCTGCTACAGTCTTGTATCCATCCTAGAGAGATACTGGTACACCCACAACCATGCAGCTACCACTTGTCATCACAGCCTCATTCCTTGTGCTGCCCAGTCAGTCCCTATGCTGAGACTGGAAGCCATGAGCCTGGTGCCCATTGGTCAGCTGAGTGGCGCTCCTGCTGTGGGAGTGCACTGACCACCAGGGGATAGCTCTTTCTTTGAGTGTCTGCCCCATGGAGGTCAGTGCATGTCATAGCTACTAGTTGACCAGTCACTTAGGCTTTTATATATATAGTCTAGAGGCCTGATGCATGAAAATCATGCAAGAGTAGGCCTTTCTTCCCCCAGCTGCTGGCATCAGCTTCTCTCTGGCACTCAGAACCTGGGCTTTCCTCCAGCCATCAGCAGGCACCTGGGACCCAGGCTTCCCTTGCAGCCCTGGCTTCATCCAAAAGTTCATCTGGAAGGATGCCTTGTCTAGTTAGAATATTACTCTTTTATTATTATAGATGTTATTATATGAAAAACACTTAGAATAGTACTTGGCACATGGTAAACTTAATTAAAGAAGTGTTGTCTATTGTCAGTAGAATATAAACTTCATGAGGGTCAGATTTTCGTCTTTTTTGTTCAATATTTCTTCAGTTCTCTAGGAATTCCTCTTCTAGGAATACATTCTATTTTTTTTTCTATTTCTGTAACTAGTTCCAGAATTATTCAATTGCCTACTCACTGTCTCTCATTGAATACCTAAAAGGCATTTCATACTTATCATGGCTAAAACATTACTCTTGAATCCTTCCCCACAACTCATTTCAGCCTTAATATTCCTTGTTTTAATAACTAGCACTACAATTCACTTTGTGTTCAGACCATAAACTGGTAGTTATTCTTGATTTCTTTCTTTCCTTTATACATCATATGTATCAGGAAGTTGTGTTAGATGTTACTTTGAAATATACCACAAATAAAATTAAAATTATCACCTTCACTCCTCTCCTAGTGTAAGCTACCATGGTTTCTCTTTCTTGGATTATAGCAATATATCATAGGTCATCTTTCTGCTTCCTCTCATGTTCTCCTACAATCAAAGTAATATTTTCTTATCACACCTTTGCTCAAAATCTCCAATGGCTTATAGGCACATTTAGAATAAAATCCACTCTTGTTTTCAAATTATTTACAGCTCAACCTGATCTGGCTCCTGGATACCATGTAATTGGGTTGGATAAACCCCATTTCATGCTCTAGGGACAGGCTGTAATTTTTACAAGACATATATCCTATATACAAGCTAGTGTAAATGGTTAAAGGCTATGGGCATGACAAATATCATGCCTTTCAGGGCTGATAAGCTTAAATTCTGAGATGTATGCTTGAGCTATTTGAGAAGCAGACTGTCTTTCTTGCTAATTAGGAAAGAGGAAACATGTTCCTGAAGCTTCTGGCATGGAAGAAATTGGACATATTTAAAGTATAGAGTTTATCCGAGACCGGTTTGGCTCAGTGGATAGACCATCGGCCTGTGGACTGAAAGGTCCCAGGTTCGATTCTGGTCAGGGGCATGTACCTTGCTTGCGGGCACATCTCCAGTGTGGGGTGTGCAGAAGGCGGCTGATCAATGTCTCTCTCTCATCGATGTTTCTGACTTTCTATCCCTCTCCCTTCCTCTCTGTGAAAAATAAATATATATATATATATTAAAAAAATAAAGTATACATTTTAAGAAGTTTTGACATATGTGTATACCCATGAAACAATTACAATAATCAAGAAATATATCCATAAAGCCTGTCCAGTATTCCTCAGTGGTTCAGTGTAGGAGGTCACTGGTTTGATTCATGGTCAGGGCACATGCCCATGTTGCAGGCATGTTCTCCATTAGGAGATATGCAGGATTCAGCTGATCAATGGTTCTCTTTCATCATTGATGTTTCTTTCCCTCTCTCACTATTCTGTCATCTCTCTGAAATCAGTAAAAATATTTTTTAAAAAGAAATGTATCCATATAAAATATTCATTACCCACAAAAGTTGCTCCATGGCATTGGTAATTTCTTCTTCATGTTCTCTAGCATCCACTGATCTACTTTCTGTTACTGTAGATTACATTTTCTAGAACTTTATATAAATGAACTCATAGATTATGTACTCTTTTTATCTGGCTTTTTTCACTCAGCATAATTATTTTGAGATTCATTTATATGAAAATTTGAGAAATAGTTAGAGAAGACATCCAAATCTTGATCCCGATATTAGAGTGAAAGCATCCCATCATTTACAATCCTATATAATAAAGGGTAATATGCAAATTGACCATCAGTCCAACACACAAGATGGTCACCCCCATATGGTCAATGATGGTCACCCCCATGTGGACACAAGATGGCTGCCACAAGATGGCCTGCAGGGGAGGGCAATTGGGGGTGACCAGGCCTGCAGAAGAGGGCAGTTGGTGGCAACCAAGCCTGCAGGGAAGGGCAATTGGGGGTGAACAGGCCTGCAGGGGAGGGCAATTTGGGGCAACCAGGCCTGCAGGGCAGGTCAGTTGGGAGCAACCAGGCTGGCAGGGGAGGACAGTTATGGTTGACCAGGCTGGCAGGGAAGGACAGTTGGGGGTGACTGGGCCTTAAGGGAAGGCAATTGGGGGGCCTACATCGCAGGGTGGGGAGTTGGGTGGAACCAGGACTGAAGGGGAGGGAAGTTGGGGTTCCAGGCCTGCAGGGGATGGCTGTTGGGTGGGGGGACCAGGCTAGCAGAGGAGGGCAGTTGGGGGGGACTAGGCCTGTAGGGGATGGCATTTAGGGGCAGTTGGACCAAGGGGAGCAGTTAGGCTGGCATGGGAGTGGTTAGGGGGGGATCAAGTTGGCAGGCAGGCAAGTGGTTGGGAGCCAGCATGGTTTGTGAGAGGGCAGTCGGACATCCCTTGAGTGGTCCCAAATTGGAGAGGGTGCAGGCTGGGCTGAGGAACACACACCTCTCCTGTGCACAAATTTTGTGCACTGGGCCTCTAGTTAAGTATATTAACTCTGAAATTTTCATAGGCAACTATTATTAGGATGAAGGACTTTCCTTATATTTCTGGTTATCTAAGACTATGACATAAATGGATTTTGTCAAATCTTTTTACTGTATTTACTGAAATGATCATATGACTTACCTTGAATATTTATAATATAGTATGTTATGTTAATTGATTCTTGAATGTTAACTCAACCTAGGATAAGCCCCATTTGTTCTTAATGTATCATCATTTTCTGAATATTAAAGAAGCTTAATGAAATGTATGAGTATAGACAAGTAAATAAAAGCAGGAAAAAATGCATGAACAAAAAAGAAATTTAATAAAGAAATAGAACTATAAAGACCCAAGCAGAAATATTTGAGCTAAAGAATGCAATGGTAGAACTGAAAAATTCAATAGAGCTTCAAAAGCATACTCTATCATACAGAAAAAAGAATCTGAAAACTCAAAGATAGGTCATTGAAAATAAGGCTATCAGCAGATTCTGTAACAGGCCAGTGGAGAGTAAGTGATATATTCAAAGTGCTGAAAGAAAAAAACAACAACACACCTGACAATCAAGAATAATCTGCTTGGCAAAGATTTCCTTTGGAAACAGGTTAGACATTCCCAAACAAAAGCCAGAGTTCTTCACCAAAGGACCTGCTTTATAAGATATGCGAAAGGGATTTCTTCAAATTGAAATAAAAAGATAGTAAATAACAACATAAAAACATTTGAAAGTACAATAAAGATATGTAAATTAAAATGCAAACAGTTGTCCCTAAAAAGAAAGAGAAAATATAAAACTTATTTGTAAAGATCAATATATAATCAAATTCAGAATACTGTAATAGTAGTGCTTAAATCACTTTTACCTATATTAAATGATCACCTTTACACCTTGAAAATCCCATTGTATACCTAATTATACACAGTTTTAATTTGACAATCACACCTCAAAAAGACTGGAAAAAAGATTAGAAAAATCTAGTCTTCCTTTCTCAAGCAAAAAAGAAGGTAACATATTAGAGGTATTATGTGTACATTTTATATGTATCCTAAATCTTTAATTGCCATCATCTACACTAATAAAAGTAGAGTCAAATCGAGCATACCTCTGCAATGCCCACCAGCCAATCAGGAATGAGTGTGCAAATTAACCTGACAAAGATGGCGGAAGATTAATTTGCATATACGGGCTCTGTGTGGCCTGAGTCCTGGGAACATCCTTGGGACCCAGACTGCTCTGAGCCTGTAGGCTGATGCATAGGCCCTGAACAGCCGGGGTCCCAGAGCATCCCCAGCTAGAAGTGGCCTATGGATGCTGGCACCAAGTGATCTGGGTCCTGAGATGAGTAGCCAGGGGCGACAAGCAGGCTGGGTCCCAGGACACGGTGCTGGGATGGGAACTTCTGCCCTGCCCTGCAGCCTCTTGCACGTGTGCCTGCACCAAGTGGCCCAGGTCTACGCCCACCAGCCTGGTAGACACAGCAAACATGGGCTGGGGACACGCCCCTATCCCAGTGGACACAACACTGGGAATCCTTTGTGCATGGGTGTCAGAGGAAACACCTTTTCCTTTTTTAAAAATATATATATTTTATTGATACTTTACAGAGAAGAAGGGAGAGGGATGGACTGTCAGAAATATGGATGAGAGAGAGACATTGAACAGCTGCCTCCTGCACATTCCACATTAGGGATGTACCCCCAATCAAGGTACATGCCCTTAACAGGAATCAAACCTGGGATGCTTCAGTCTTCAAGTCAATGCTCTATCCACTGAGCCAAACCAGGTTGAGCATAAACACCTTTTCTGAACGCTCATTGGCTAAGCTCCCTGTACACCACCGCTTGCAGTGTTCTTGGTAACTTGGGTAATAAGAATCCAAGAAGGTGATCTAGGGTTTTTCCATCACACTCCTGGAGATAAAAATGAAGGTCTACTGCCAGAGGGACTAAGAAATATCATATCCTGCCCTAGGCAGTTTGGCTCAGTGGATAGAGCCTCAGCCTGCCAACCGCAGGGTCTGGGCTCAATTCCGATCAAGGGCATGTATCTAGGTTACAGGCTCCTACTTGGTCTGGGTCCAGATCAGGGCTCATACAGGAGTCAACCAATCAAAGTGTCCTTCTCACAGTGATGTTTCTCTCTGTCTCTCCCTCTCTCTTCCACTCTCTAAAAATCAATGGAAACATATCCTCAGGTGAGGATAGAAAAAAAAAAAAGAAATAGATATCATATGCTATGAAAGACACATCTTGAAAATGCCTGAAGAAAGTTCTCATTTTTTCATGGGGAAGGGACCAGAGTCTGTGTTGATGAAAATACCTTGGTGGCTGGCAGTGGCTGCAACAGCTGGGTGATGGGTCTGGTGCCTTCCCCTGATCAGCCTGGTCGCCTAAGCCTCCAGTAGGACATCCCCTGAGGGCTCCCAGTCTGAGAGGGGGAAGGTTGGGCTGAAGGAACCCCCTTCCAGTGCATGAATTTCATGCACCAGGCCCCTAGTAATATTCATAATTAGTTATACCTATTAAAATACTTCAGATTTCATCTTTCTTATATGCCTATGGTAGCAGAGTTGTGTTATTATGCATAAAGTAGGATTTCAGAATGTAAAAGGTCATTATGTGGGTTTGCTTTTGGAGACATAGATGTGTGTGTGTGTGTATGTGTGTGTGTGTGAAAGAGAGAGAGAGAGAGAGAGAGAGAGAGAGAGAGAGAGAGAGAGAGAACTATTTTTTTCATAAAAAACTTATAAATGTCTGTGGTTAAAATATGAAATGCTTTTACAGATGCTCTCTGATCCCTTTTGCTCTAACCTCACTTGACTCATTTTTAGCCAAGTGTGGGTTATGTCAACATAAGTACATTAGGAGAATATCATTTGATGTAAAGAGATATTGGCCTAAAAACAGAAACATCTGTTTTAGATATATTATACTCATATAAATGAGGAGAGGCAGAGATTACATTTACAAATCCATAGGTTATCATATGAACTCTTTGTCGCTCCAACAGGGATGAGTAGGGAGGAAAAGGCTTATTTGTTTGAGTAGGCATTAGCAGCATTGCTTTAGAAAAAAAGTGCTTGTGTATTTTACTGGCACATACTGACTCAAAACAAGTACTGAAAAGGGGGAAAAGACAAGGGAAGGAAGAAATGGATATTCAAAGTTTTTCTTGACTTTAAACAGACGATTTCTAGCCCTAGCCAGTGTTGCTAAGTGGTTAGAGCATCTGTCTGCAGACTGAAGGGTCAGGGTTCAATTCCTAATCTAGGGCATGTACTTCAGTTGTAGGCTCAATCACAGGCCTGGGTTAGTGCTCTTTTAGAGGCCACCAATTGATATGTCTGTCTCACATGGATGTTTCTGTCTCTCACTCTCTCTATGACCTCCTTTCCAATCTCTAAAAAGAAAAAAAATCAGTGGAAAAATATCCTCGAGTGAGGATTAATAATATATATATATATATATATATATATATATGATTTCTACAGGCCAGATAGGAAGACAGATACTGTAAAACAGAGAATGCCTCAAGAAAGAAAAGTTATTTTAGAAAACATTTTGAACAGTAGAGGCAACTAAAGAAAAATATGTAGCTGTACTGGGAAATCTCTCATAAGTACAAATTATTCTTCAGAGACAAGTGTAAATGTAGAAGAAAATACATACAATCAAGGGCAAATATGAAATCTGTTAGAATATGGTTAGAAAGGTTAAGCACAAAATATGCTGAGACCTGTAAAAATGCTGAGGACAGACAAAAGGGCTTTGGTAACTATTTTAAATGTAAGAATAAAAACTAGGACAATGGAGGACCTTTGCTAGAGACATAATATTAACAGATAACAAAGAGAATATAATTATTCAAGTCTATTTTGTGCCTAACATTTATAAGAAAAAAATCCCTTCCTATTGGAACCTATTAAATAATGGTGGGTGGGAGTGAGATGAGTGCCAGTACAAGGGAAAGAATAGTAAAAAAGCATTAATGTTATTTCAAAGCTTTAAACTTGCAGGCCAAATGAGTTTTATGTAAGGGAAATGGAACAAATCCCAGATGTAGTTATGGAACCTCTGTCACTAATTCTTTGAGAAGTCACAGAAATAAGAGAATTATCAAAAGAATGGAGTTGTAAACATTTTTCTTCAATTCAAATATGTTGTTTTGATTCACTTTTTTTCTCTGAAATGTGAGAAATGTAAATCCTTCCAACTGTAGATAAGAGGTATCTTTGCATTGATCAGTTCCCAATCCTATATAATAAAGAGAGAATATACTAATTGACCATCATGCCCTCACAAGATGGTGGCACCCAGTCCCCTCAGCCCCTTTGGCAGTTAATTTTCATAATAAGTTTTTTAAAAATATATATTTTATTGATTTTTTACAGATAGGAATGGAGAGGGATAGAAAGTTAGAAACATCGATGAGAGAGAAAGATTGATCAGCTGCCTCCTGTACACTCCCTACTGTGCATGAGCCTGCAACCAAGGTACATGCCCTTGGCCGGAAATTGAACCTAGGACTCTTGAGTCCACAGGCTGATGCTCTATCCACTGAGCCAAACCAGTTAGGGATGGCAGTGAATTTTCATGAGGCCACTTCCTTTTTAAAAAATCCTTACCCAAGAATATGATTATTTCTTTTAGATCATCTGTTCTCAGGGAGCAGGCCTAAGCCAGCAGGTGGGCATTCCCCAAGGGTCCGAGACTGTGAGAGGGCACAGGCTGGGATGAGGGAGGGACCCTCCATGTACATGAATTTCCATGCACCATGCCTCTAGTATATATATATGTTTATGACCATTTAGCAAAAAAATAAATAAATACAAAGTTTAGCCTTCATTCAATAGAAATAAATATTGTTAAGCCAATTTAAATACTTTTGTTAAAAGGGTTAGTAGACTGATAGACTGGTAATTAAGGGGCAACATAAAGTACATAACTAGATTTTGGCAAGGTGTTAACAATCTCTTATTTTACCTATCATATAAGTGTCCCTTATTTTTGCATGGCGATTGCACATTTGAAACTATATTTTTATCAAATGTTCTCTTGTTTCCCCTCACTAGGTTCTGAACTTCTTGAGGGAAAATACTAGATGCTCAATAATCATTTCTTGAATGAAAGCATGAACAAATGAATACATTAAAATCATTAAATAATGAACATGTGGCTGATTAAATAACTATTTAAAATGTTTTGATTAGCAGTCTTCTGCTTCTGGAAAGATGCTGTAGATGTACTTTTCTATATTCCTCCTATTAAGTACAACTGAAACACTTAAGTATTATATGTAAAATAAAATTTAAGAATATTCTGAAAGATAGAAGAAAGAATATTGGCTGGGGAATTCAGTACTAAAGAAATAACATAGGTTTTCTTTTTGCCTTATAACTACAAAACTTAAAACAGAAGATGACAACCAAAAAATATGACCAAGAGCCAAAAAAAAAAGAGAACCCCTATCTCCTAAGTCTATTATTTAGAGCTAAAGGACCAGGAAGGTGGAAATCAATATAAAAATCATTTACATAGTAACTGCTCTACTCCAGACAAGCACCAAAGAAAAACTATGGCCCAATAACTACCTATATCAGGGAAGACTTAGTGGAAAACCTAGACTTCTACTTTTATTAGGGCTCCAATATGGCATCCCAAACTCTCCACTGGGAGAAGTAGACTAAGGAGAAGGCTGAGTGATGAGTGAGAACTTTGATATTAATGGGGAAGAAAAGAGGCACACCTTTTTCTGTACTCCTTTAATGGTATCACTGGATACCATTGGGAGCATAGACTTGTACTCCCACTAAGAACTAATGAAGTACACTACTTCTTCTTCACTGAAGTCATATCAAAAAAGGTCTAGAGGAGAATCAAGACTTTCACTATTACCCTACAGTAATAATGCCAAACATTCTCCTGCTACTGTGGTGTCATTGGAGGACATGTGAGGAGTCACCTCTATCCACCAGTTATGAGAAGCCATGCTCAGTGTCAAAAGAGATTCTATTGAGGAACTTGGACTTTATCTTTCATTTGATAATAACCAGAGAGCACCCTACTGTCCCTTGGCAAGTGGGTATCAGATAAAATTAGCAAAAATAAGGTTTTAATAAGGTACAGATTCTTATAACATTACACCCAAAACGCTTAGGCTTCTTTAAAATAATCACTCAACCTGCCAGAAATCAGGAATATCCTATCTAATAAAAAAGAAACATGCAAATTGACCATACCTCTGCTATGCCCACCAGCCATGCCTACCAACCAATCAGGAGTGAGTATTCAAATTAACCCAACCAAGATGGTGCCTAATTTGCATATCCAGGCACAGAGTGAAGACTGAAGACAGTGTAGAAGGGAGCCAAGTACTGCAGAAGGGAACAAAACTGTGGAGAAGCAAACAAGTGGGGTGGCAGAGAAGGGAGGGAAGCAGGTGGGGCATCATAGACTGCCACAGAAAACCCTATTGCAGGAATCTTCCTGCAACGGGCCTCTAGTAGTTAATGATAATAGACACTCATAGATGCCAAAACCAAGATGACAGAGAAAATGAATTTCCTGACAATAGTTTTAAAGCAACCATCATAAATATTCTTCCCTAAGAAATTACAAACTGGCTTGAAACAAATAAAAAGATAGAAAGCTTCAGCAAAGAAAAATAAAGTCTGGGCAAAGAAACAAACATTTTAAAAGAATGAAGTGGAAATTTTATAAATGAAAAATACAAAAACTAGAATAAAAACTGAATTGATAGTCTGAAAGAAGAATGGAGGGGGCAGAGGAAAGAATCAATAAACTTGAAAAGAATTACCCAATAGAATTACCCAATCTGAAAAATAGAGAGAAAACAGAATGAAAATAAATAAAGATAACCTCAGGAACCTATATGTCTATAATATTCATGTTGTTAGAATCCCAGAAGAGAGAAGACACTGGGCAAGCCTAAAGAGTACTTGAGTAAATAATGATTAATGACCTTTTTAATATTCAGAAAAAGCATTAGAAGAAAATCCAGTACACCCTCATGATAAAAACATTCTACAAGCTAGGAATAGAAGGTGTATTCCTTAATCTGATAAAGTACATCTATTAAAAAAACCCACAGATAATGTCAGACATAATGGTGAAATACTGAACATTTTCCCTTAATATCAAGAATAAGACAAGAATGATTAGTATCTCTACTTCTATTCAACATTTTCCTGGAAGTTCTTGCTTGTGCATTTAAGCAATAAATTTACATTAAGGGCATCTATATCGGGAAGGCATCCTTTTATAAAAGCATATAAAAGAATAAAAATATTGAAAATAAATTTAACAAGATAAAATATATAAAATATATGACCTGTGAATTATAAAACGTGATTGAAAGAAATTTAATACCAAAATAACTGGAAAAAATATCCTATGTTTAGAAATTGGAAGACTTGGTATTTTAAAAATGGCAATATTTCCCAAATTGACCCACAGATTTAACACAATCTCTATCAGAATCCTCCTTAGCTTAAAAAAATGTTTTTATTGATTTTAGGGAGAAGAAGGGAGAAGGATAGAGAGATATAAACAAAAATCTGCTGCTTCCTGCATGCTCCCTAAAGGGGATCAAGCCTGCAACCTGGACATGTGCCCTGACCAGGAATTGAACCAGTGACCTCCTGATTCATGGGTCTGCTCAACCACTGAGCCACACCACCTGCGAACTACTTAGCTTTTGATATTAAAATTCATATGGAAACTCAATGGGCCTAGAAGCACAAAAAAATCTTAAGAAAGAATTAATAGTTTTGAACAGCTAACACTTCTTGATTTCAAAGTTAAGGCTGTGGTAGTAGCATAAGGATAGACATATTGAACAATGCAATAGAATTGAGAATCCAGAAATAAACCCAGTTTTTAAGATTAAATGGATTTTTATTTGTAATTGTGGTAAAATACACATAACAAAATTTTCCATTTTAATAATTTTTAAGTATAAAATTTGGTGGTATTAAATACATTCATATGGTTAGGTACTCATCACCACTTTCCTTCTCCAGAATGCTTTATCTTCCTAAACTGAAACCCTGTAATCATTAATCAAAATGCTTTTTATTGAAGTACTAGAGGCACAGTGCATGAAATTCATGCACTCATGTGGGGCGGTTACCCCAGCCTGGCCTGTGCCCTCTCAGAGTGCAGAAGCCCTATGATAGATCACTCCAAAGAGGTAGGCCCCGCTCACCCATCCAGGGCTTCTCCATGGATTGCCCCAAAGGGGTAGGCTGGAGCTGGGGGTACGCAGGGCAGTGGGAACCCCACAGAAGCCTCACAGAGTGGCCACTGGCCCTACCTCTTCTGTGCGCACAGCCATCTTGTGACAGCATGAGTGCATCACAGCATGACCGTGTGTGGACCACCTAGGCTTTTATTAGTAAGATAATTGGCATAGCCGAAACCGGTTTGGCTCAGTGGATAGAGCTTCGGCCTGGGGACTGAAAGGTCCCAGGTTTGATTCTGGTCAAGGGCACGTACATTGGTTGCGGGCACATCCCCAGTGGGGGGCGTGCAGGAGGTGGCTGATTGATGTCTCTCTCTCATCGATGTTTCTGGCTTTCTATCCCTTTCCCTTCCTCTCTGTGAAAAACCAATAATAATAATAAAAAAGATAATTGGCATAATATATCCTATTAGTTTCAGGTGTACTTGTAGTGATTTGATATTTATATATATTAGAAATGATCACCACAGTAAGTCTAGTTACCATCTTTAATGAAAAAAGTTATTATTATATTATTGACTATATTCCTTATGCTGTACATTATGTTCCCATAACTTATTTCTTTAATAAGTATAATTTTTGTACCTCTTAGTCCCCTTAACTTATTTTACTATCTCCAACTCCTTTATCTATGAGTTAGCTTCTGTTTTGTTAATTTTTTTTTTAGTTTCTACATATTAGAAAAATCACATGGTATTTGTCTTTTTCTGATGATTAGCAATGTTTAATATACTTTCATTTGCATGTTGGGCATTTGTGTCTTCTTTGGGAGAAAATGTCTGTTGATGACTTATGCCCATTTTCAAAATATTAAGTTGCTCAAGTTCTTTATAAATTTTGGATATTAACCCCTTGTCAGATGTATGACTTGCAGATATCTTCCCCTATTCAGTAGGTTGCCTGTGGATTTATTGATAGTTTCCTTCTCTGTGCACAGCTTTTTAGTTTGATGTAATCCCATTTGTTTATTTTGCTTTTGTTGCCTTTGCCTGAGGAAACTGGTCCAAAAAATATTACTTGTCAGAGCTTACTGCCTATGTTTTCTCCCAAGAATTTTGTGGTTTCAGATCTTACATTCAAATATTTAATACATTTTGAATTAATTTTAGTGAATTTATTTATTATAAGATGGTGGTCCAGTTTCATTCTTTTGTATATAGCTGTTCCATTTTTCTAACATCATTTATTGAAGAGAATGTTTCTTCTCCATTGTATATTTTTCCTTCTTTGTCTTAGATTAATTGACCATCTATGCATGGATTTATTTCTGGGCTTTCTATTGTACTCCATTCATGAATGTGTTTTTATGCCACTACCAACTGTTTTGGTTAGTATAACTTTGTAGTATAGTTTGAAATCAAGAAGTGTGATATCCCTGTTTTTTTTTTCTATTTCTCAAGATTGCTTTGGCTCTTTGGGATATTTTGTGGCTCCAAACAAATTTTAGGATTATTTTTCCTAGTTTTGTAATAATGTTATGGGCATTTTGATCAGGATTGCAAAAAATTTTAGATTGCTTTGGGATGTATGGACATTTTGAAGTATTAATTCTTTCAATTCATGAGCACAGCAATATCTTTCCATTATCTGTGTCATCTTCAAATTCTTTCATTGATGTCTTATATTTTTATTTTATTTATTATTAATGTATTACATGTGTACATATCTTCCCATTACCATCCCCACGCCACTCCCATACATGCCCTGACCTCCCCCCCCCAGTGTCTTGTGTCCATTTGTTATGCATATATGCATGCATACAAGACCTTTGGTTGATGTTTTATCTACCCCACCTCTCCCTAACCTTCCAACTGTAATTTAACAGTCTGTTTGATGCTTTACTGCCTCTGTATCTATCTTTCTGTTCATCAGTTTATAGAATTCTTTATTATCCATAAATGAGTGAGTTCAGGTGGTATTTGTCTTTCATTGACTGTCTTATTTCACTTAGCATAATGCTCTCCAGTTCCATCCAGGTTGCTGCAAATGGTAAAAATTCCTTCTTTTTAATGGCAGCATAGTATTCTATTGTGTAGATGCACCACAGTTTTCTGATCCAGTCATCTTCTGACGGGTACCTAGGGTGTTTCCAAATCTTAGCTATTGTAAATTGTGTTGCTATGAACATAGGGGTGCATATATTCTTTCTGATTGGTGTTTCTAGTTTCTTAGGATATATTCCTAGGAGTAAGATTACTGGATCAAATAGGAGTTCCATTTTTAGTTTTTTGAGGAAACTCCATACTGTTCTCCACAGTGGCTGTACCAGTCTGCATTCCAGAAGTGCACAAGGGTTCCATTTTCTCTGCATCCTCACCAACACTTGTTTGTTTATTTGTTGATGATAGTCATTCTGACAGGTGTGAGATGGTATCACATTATTGTTTTGATATGCATCTCTTGGATGATTAGTGACATTGAGCATGTTCTCATGTGTCTCTTGGCCTTGCTTTTATCTTCTTTTAAAAAATCCTATTTAGGTCCGTTGCCCATTTTTTTTATTGGATCCTTCATCTTCCTTTTATTAAGTTGTATAAGTTCCTTTTAGATGTTGGAGATTAAACCTTTATCAGTGATAACATTTGCAAATATGTTCTCCCACATAGTGGGCTTTTTTGTTCTTTGTTGATGGTTTCTTTTGCTGTGAAAAAGCTTTTTATGTTGATGTAGTGCCATTTGTTTATTTTCTCTTTAGCTTCCATTGCCCTAGGAGCAATATCAGTAAAGAAGTTCCTTTGGCATATGTCTGAGATTTTGTTGCCTGTGGATTCCTCTAGTATTTTTATGGTTTCCCATCTTATGTTTAAGTCCTGTATCCATTTTGAGTTTACTTTTGTGTATGGTATAAGTTGGTGGTCTAGTTTCATTTTTTGTATGTATCTGTCTAATTTTCCCAACACCATTTATTGAAGAGGCTTTCTTGACTCCATTGTATGTTCATGCCTCCTTTGTCAAATATTGATTGAGCATAGTGGTTTGGGTCAATATCTGGATTCTGGATTCTATTTTATTGGTCTATATGTCTGTTTTTGTGCCAGTACTAGGCTGTTTTTGAGAACAGTGGCTTTGTAATATAGCTTGGAATCTAGTATTGAGATCCCACCTACTTTATTCTTCTTTCTCAGGATTGCTGTGGCTATTCGTGGTTTTTTTTTGTTCCAAATGAATCTCTGGAGAGTTCTTGTTAGGTCTGTGAAATATGTCGTTGGTATTTTAATGGGTAGTGCATTGAATCTATAGGTTGCTTTGGGTAGTAATAGATATTTTAATGATGTTGATTCCCCCCATCCATGAGCATGGTATGCTCTTCCATCTGTTTACATCTTCTTCTATCTCATTTTTCAGTGTCCTGTAGTTTTCTGAGTGTAGTTCTTTTATCTCCTTAGTTAAGTTTATTCCTAGGTGTCTTCATTTTTTTTTTTGATGCAATGGTAAATGGAATTGATTATTTAGACTCTCTTTCTGTAAGTTTATTATTGGTGTATAGAAATGCCATAGATTTCTTGGCATTAATTTTGTAACCTGCTACATTGCTGAATTCACATATTGATTCTATTAGTTTTTTTGATGGAGTCCTTTGGGTTTTTTATGTACAATATCATGTCATCTGCAAATAAGCACAGCTTTACTTCTTCTTTTCCAATTTGGATGCTTTTATTTTTTCTTCTTGTCTAATTGCAATGACTAATACTTCCAGTACTCTGTCGAACAGGAGTTGTGAGAATGGAAATGCCTGTCTTATTCCTGTTCTTAGGGGAAATGATTTTAGTTTTTAACCCATTGAATATGATGTTAGCTTTTGGTTTATCCTATATGGCTTTTATTATGTTGAGGTATGATCCTTCTATTCCCACCTTATTGAGAGTTTTTGTCAGGAAAGTGTGTTGGATTTTGTCAAATGCTTTTTTTGCATCAATTGATATGACTACGTGATTAAAAAAAATATTTTTATTGATTTTTTACAGAGAGGAAGGGAGAGGAATAGAGAGCTAGAATCATAGATGAAAGGGAAACATTGATTACCTGCCTCCTGCACACCCACTATTGGAGATATGCCTGCAACCAAGGCATATAGCCTTGACCAGAACTGAACCTGGCACCTTTCAGTGCACAGGACGATGCTCTATTCACTGAGCCAAACTGGGTTTCGGCTGACTTTGTGCTTTTTATCTCTCAATTTGTTTATGTGAAGTATCACTTTTATTGATTTGCAGATGTTGTGCCATCCTTTTTAAAAAAATACATTTTATTGATTTTTTACAGAGAGAAAGGGACAGGCATAGAGAGCTAGAAACATTGATAAGAGAGAAACATTGATCAGCCACCTCCTGCACTCCCCCTACTGGGGATGTTCCTGCAATCAACGTACATGCCCTTGACTGGAATCGAACCTGGGATCTTTCACTTCACAGGCCGACGCTCTATTCACTGAGCCAAACCGGTTTCAGCAGATGTTGTGCCATCCTTGCATTCCTGGGATGAATCCTACTTGATCATGGTGTATGATCTTTCTGATATACTGCTGAATCCGATTTGCTAGAATTTCATTGCAGATTTTGGCATCAATGTTCATGAGGAATACTGGCCTATAATTGTCTTTCATTGTGTAGTCTTTATCTGGTTTGGCTATTAGGGTGATGCTGGCTTTATAGAAGGAGCTTGGAAGTATTCCTTCTTCTTGAATTTTCTGGAATAGTCTGAGGAGGATAGATTTATTTCTTCCTTGAATGTTTGGAAGAACTCCCTGTGTAGCTGTCTGGCCCTGGGCTTTTGTTTGCTGGAAGCTTTTGGATGACTGCTTCAATTTCTTCCATAGTTTTTGGCCTATTGAGATATTTAGGTTCTTCATGATTGAGTTTTGGAAAGTTATATTTTTCTAGGAATATGTCCATTTCGTTCAGGTTGTCCAGTTTGTTGGAATTCATTTGTTCATAGTATTTTTTAACAATACTTTGTATTTCGGTGGGGTCTGTTGTTATTTTACCTCTTTCATTTCTGATTTTGATTATTTGGATCCTCTTTCTTTGCTTCTTGGTGAGTCTAGCTAGAGGTTCATAAATCTTGTTTATCCTTTCAAAGAATCAGCTCTTGGTTTTGTTGATCTTTGCTATTGTTTCTTTGGTCTTATCTCATTTTTCTCCTCTCTGATCTTTACTACTTCCTTCCTTCTGCTTACACTGGACTTTTCCTGTTGCTCTCTTTCTAACTCTTTGAATTGTAGGCTTAGGTAATTTATTACCATTGTTTCCTGTTTCTTTTCAGTAGGCTTGTAAAGCTATTAAGTTCCCTTTCTAGACTGCTTTCACTGTGACACATAGATTTTGGATGTTATGTTTTCATTGTCATTTGTTGCCATGATGATTTTTATTTCTTCCTCGATCTCTCTTGTTACCTAATAATTATTTAATAGCTTGCCATTTAGGCTCCATGTGTTTGATTTCTTTAGATTATTTTCAATGTAGTTGATTTCCAGTTTTATGTCACTGTGATCTGAGAAGATGCTTGATATGATTTTTATCTTCTTGAATTTGAAGAGACTTTGCCTATGACCTAACATATGGTTTATCTTTGAAAATGACTTATGTGCACTTGAGTAGAATGTATAGTCTGTGACGTTGGGGTGAAATGTTCTGAAGATGTTCAGTAATTCCATCTGGTCTAGTGAGTCATTTAGGATTTATGTTTCTTAAATAATTTTTTATTTAGAGGATTTGTCCAGTGGTAGTAGTGGGGTATTAAGTTCTCCTACTATGATTGTGTTATTATCTATCTCTCCCTTGATATCTTCTAAGACAGTGGTTCTCAACTTTTCTAATGCCATGACCCTTTAATACAGTTCCTCATGTTGTGGTGACCCCCAACCATACTTTATAACTGTAATTTTGCTATTGTTATGAATTATAATGTAAATACCTGTGTTTTCCGATGGTCTTAGGTGACCCCTGTGAAAGTGTCATTCGACCCTCAAAGGGGTCGTGACCCACAGTTTGAGAACCACTGTTCTAAGAGTTTTTTTTTTTTTATGTATTTGCGTGCTCTTGTATTGGGTTCATATATGTTTACCAGAGTTATTTTTTCTTTTTGGATTGATCCCTTTAGTATTATGAAGTGGCCTTCCTTATCTCTTGTGATGTTCTTCACTTTGAGATCTAATTTGTCAGATATAAGTATTGTACCCCAGCTATTTTTTTCTTTCATTTTCATTTGCTTGAAAAACCGATTTTCATCCCTTCACCCTCAATATCTGTGCATCTTTTTTTCTGAGATAGGTTTCTTGTAGACAGCAGATATATGGGTCATGTTTTGTTATCTAATCCATTTCCCTATGTCTTTTGATGGGAGCATTTACTCCATTTACATTTAAAGTTATTATTGATAGGTACTTATTTGTTTCTATTTTTATTCTTTACCCCTATGTTCCTTCTTTGATATATATATATATTTTACCACACCCTTTAGCATTTCTTGCATTGCTGCTTTGGTGGTAATAAATTCCCTTAGCTCTTTTTTGTCTGTGAAGCTACTATTTTCACCTTCAATTTTGATTCATAGCCTTGCTGGGTACATTATTTTTGGATTCAGACCTTTCCTTTGCATAACTTTGTATATTTCATTCCATTCCCTTCTGGCCTGATAAATTTCTGTTGAGATATCAGTCATTAGTCTGATGAGGATTCCTTTGTAGGAAACTTTCTGTCTCTCTCTGGCTGCTTTTTTTGACTCCTACTTTGTTGATGGTGTTTGCCAATTTAATTATAATGTATCTTGGCATTGGTCTTTTGGGGTTCCTTTTGTTTGGGACTCTGTGAGCTTCTTGGGTTTGTGTGGGTTTTTTTCTTCTCTATATCAGGGAAGTTTTCTGTCCTTATTTCTTCAAACAGGTTTTCTATTCCTTGCTCAGTTTCCTCTCCTTCTGATGCCATTATTATGCAGATGTTGTTGTGTTTCATGTTGTCCCAAATTTACCTTATGCTGTATTCCTGCTTTTTAATTTTTTTTCTAGAAGCTTGTCTACTTGGGTATTTTTTTCTATCTTGTCTTCCAGTTCACTTATGTGGTTCTCTGCTTCTTCTAGTATATTTTTGATGCTTTCTTTTGAGTTCTTTACAGTGGTGATATCATTTTTCATTTTTTTCTTGGCTCTTCTTCATTTCCTCTTGGTTCTTACTCATATTGTTGAATTTGTCTTTGATTCTTTCCCGCCACCTTATGTCCATTTCTCTGAATTCTTTCTCTGACAGATTGCTTGCCTCCATTTCATTTACTTACTTTATTGGTGATGCCTGCTTTTCTTTCATACGTGGACTGTTTCTTTGTCTCCCCATGGTCACTCTTCTCCATGTGTCTGGTTATGTAGTTCTTTTTCTCCTTTCTGAGTGGCGTGTAGAGTTCCTCTGAATCCGCATCTTTGCAACAATTGGGGAGCAGTGTTCTGGGGCTCGCAGCTGTTCAGTGGGTGCCACAGCTGGTGATTTTTAGGCTTCTGCTAACATCTACGTTCCCCTTCAAGATGACGATGTCTCCGTGTCTGAATTGGTGGCTCTGGGAGAAAACCTCAGCAGCAGTTGGGGCTGACCAGTTAGGGGAGCACATTCCAGCAGGCCTTTTCCCTCCTTGCTTAAATTTATATATAGTTATTTTATTATTTTGATGCAATTGTTATGGGGTTTGTTTTCTTAATTTCTCTTTGTGATAGTTTGTTATATAAAATGCACCACATATTTCTGAATGTTGTGGATCCTCAAACTTTACTGCATTTTATTGGTTCTAATAGGTTTTTGTGTGTGGAATCTTTAGTTTTTTTTTAATATATATATACTAGAGGCCCAGTGCATGGGGGTGTTTGTCCCTCAGCCCAACATGTACCCTCTCCAATCTGGGACCTTTCAAGGGCAGTCAGACATCCCTCTTACAATCCAGGACTACAGCCTCCCAACCACTCACCTGTTTGCCTATCTGATTGCCCCTAACCCAGTGGTCTGCAAACTCATTAGTCAACAGAGTGGCAAACCATGGCTTGCAAGCAGCATGTGGTTTGTGAGCCACAGTTTGCTGACCGCTGCCCTAACCACTTCTGCCTGCCAACCTAATCACCCCCTAACCACTCCCCTGCCAGCCTGATTGACACCTAACTGCTCCCCTGCTGATCCATTGCCCCTAACTGCCCTCCCCTGCAGGCCTGGTTGTCCCTAACTGTCCTACCTTGCAGGCCTGGTCCTTTCCAACTGCCCTCCCCTGCAGGCCTTGTTGCCCCAACTGTCCTCTCTATAAGCCTGGTCCCCTTTCACCTGACCTCCCCTGCAGGCCTGGAATCCCCCCAACTACTCTCACCTCTCCCCTATTGACCCAGTCACCCCTAACTGCCCTCCTCTGCTGTCCTGCTCCCCCCCCCAATAATCCTTTCTTTAGGGCCTGGTCTCTCTCTCTCAACTGCCCCCTCTGCCAGCCTGGTCACCCCTAATTGCCCTCCCCTGCTGGCCTGATCACCTACAAGTGCCCTTTCTTGCAGACCATCTTGTGGCTGCCATTTTTGTGCCCCCTTGATCCACACATTCATAACCTGGGGCTAGCCATCTTTGACCACATGGGGGCAGCCATCTTGTGTATTGGAGTGATGGCCAATTTGCATATTACTCTTTTATTATATGGGAATATCACATCATCTGTAAATAGTGACTATTTTACTTCTTCCTTTCCAATTTATATACCTTTATTTATTTTTCATGCCTAATTGTTGTGGCTAGGGCTTTCATTATGTTGAAAAACAAAAGTGGAGAGAGTACATCCTTGTCTTGTTCCTGATCTTAGAATAAATACTTCCAGATTTCTAGTATTCAGTATGATTTAGTTGTGGGTTTATCATATATGGTCATTATTATATTGAGGTATATTACTTATATACCCATTTTTGAGAGTTTTTATCATAAAGGTATGTTGAATTTTGTCAAATGCTTTTTCTTTATCAAGATGATCATGTAATTTTTTTCTTTAATTTTGCTAAAGTGGTGTATCATGTTGATTGATTTGCTAATACTGAACCATCCTTAAGTTCATGGAACAAATCCCACTTTATCATGATGAATGACCCTTTTAATATATTTTTTTAATTCAATTTTTTAATGTTCTTTTGAGGATTTTTGCATCTATGTTCATCAGGGATATTGACCTGTACATTTTTTTTTTCTGGTGTGTTTGTGTTGTCTTGTAATCAAGGGCAATATTGGCCTTGTAAAATGAGTTTTCCTCTTCATTTTTTGGCAATAATTTGAGAAGGATTGCTATTAACTCTTCTTTAAATGCTTAGTAGAATTTACCTGTGAAGCCTGATCCTTGAGGGTGGTGTTGTTGTGGTAGTTTTTAAATTACTAGTTAAATTTTATTGTAATCAGTATTCAGATTTCCTACTTCTGCATGATTCAGTCTTGGAAAGTTGTTGGTTTCTTGCAATTAATTCATTTCTTCTAGGTTTCTCAGTAGGTTGGCATATAATGGTTCATAGTTGTTTCTTATGATTCTTTATACAGTGGTACCTCGAGATACGAGTTTAATTCGTTCCGTAACCTTGAGGCGTGGGAAACTATTGAATATTGAGTCACCGTAAACTGGTGGGTCATGAGCAGCCGGCTGATCCTCGCGATTACTCCTATCTCAAATGTTGCTCATATTTCAAAGCAAAAATTCTCGCTCGACGGCTCGTATCTCAAAAATCTCGTATGTTAGGGCACTTGTATCTCGAGGTACCACTGTATTTTTGTGGTGTCACTTATAACTTCTTTTTCATTTATGATTTTATTTATTTTGGCTCAGTCTCTTTGTTTCTTGATGATTCTGGTTAAAGTTTTATTGATTGTTATCATTAAGAAAAACAGCTTTTAGTTTCATTGCTCTTTTTATTGTTTTTCTTAGCTCATTTAATTTATTTCCCCTCTGATCTTTATTATTTCATTCTTTTTGCTAAGAATCTGTTATTTTTTTTCTATACCCTTTAGGTGAAAAATTATATTGTTTATTTGAGTTTTTTTCTTGTTTCTTGAGGTAGCCTTAATTGTTAGAACTTCCCTTTTAGAACTGCTTTTGCTCATCTCATAGAATTGGCAAGTTTTGTTCTTATTTACATTTGTCTCAAGGTAGTTTTTGATTTCCTCTTTGATTTCTTTTTCTTGACCCATTGATTATTTAGTTGCATATTGTTTTGTTCCCCCATTCCTAGTTTCATACAATTTTGGTCAGAAAATATTCTTGATATAATTTCAGTTTTCTTAAATTTATTGAAACTTTTTTTTTTTTTGCTGAAGATATAATCAATCCTGACAGATGTTTCATGTACTTGAAAATAATGTATGTTCTGCTGCTTTGGGATGAAATGCTTTAAAAATATCAATTAAATCCCTTTGATTTAATGTGTCATTTAAGGTCATTGTTTTCTTTTAATTTTCGGTCTGGAATATATACCTAGTGATATCAATAAGGTTGAAAGTCCCCTATTATGACTGTATTGCTGTTGATCTCTCTTTTTATGTCCATCAATATTTGCTTTATATATTTAGGTGCTTTAGTGATCAGTGCATAAATGTTTAGTTATATCCTCTTATTGAATTGATCCCTTTATTATTATGTAATTCTCATTATTTCATAGTACAGTCTTTCTTTTTAAGTTTTTTTCTTTTTTGTCTGATATGAGTATTGCTACTTCACCTTACTTTTCATTGTTATTTGCAGGGGATGTTCTTATCCATTCCTTCACTCTCAGTCTTTAGATGTGAAGTGAATGTTTTGTAGGCAGTAAAATGGGTCTTGCTTGTTTTTAAATCCATTCTGCCACCCTATGTCTTTTGATTTGAGTGTTTAAGCCATTTACTTTTAAAGTAGTTATTGATATGTATGTAGTTATTGCTACTTCATTATTCATATTTATATTCCTTTTTTCTAAGATCTTTTTCTCATTTTCAATTTTAAATGATAGCCTTGCTGGGTAAAGTAGTCTTGGTTATATGCCCTTACTTTTCATCACTTTGAATATTTTGTGTCAGTCCCTTCTAGCCTGCAATATTTCTGTTGACAAATCAGCTGACAGTCCTAAGGGCGATCCCTTGTAAGTCTTTCTGCTACTGCTCTTAATATTCTCTTTGTCTTTAACCTTTTCCATTTTAATAATGATTTGTTTCGGTGTGGACCTCTTGTTTTCATCTTATTTGGGGAACTCTGAGCTTTCTGGACTTGTGTATCTTTTTCCTTCACCAGGTTACAGAAGTTTTCAGTTATTATTTCTTCAAATAAGTTCTTAATCCCTTGCTTTCTCTCTTTTCCTTTTGGTCCTTATGGAATGTGGGTGTTGTTACACTTGATGTTGTCCCAGAAGTCCCTTAAACTATATTTATTTTTCACATTTTTTTGTTTTGCTTATTTTCTGCTACGTTCTCCTTTAATTTGCCCATTTGATCCTCTACTTCTTCTAATCTGATTTTTTAGTGTATTCTTCATTTCAAATATTGTATTATTACTTTTTTATAGTGTCTATATTCTTTTTTGTGTGTTTACTATTTCTTTGCTGAAGTTATCACTAAGTTCATTTAGTTTCCCCCTAAGTTCATTGAGTACCCTTATACCATTAATTTGAACTCTGTATCTGGTAGATTGCTTATCTCCATTTCATTTAGTTCTTTTTCTGGATATTTCTTCTGTTCTTTCATTTGTGACATGTTTCTTTGCCTCCCCATTTTTGCTTCTTCTCTGTGTTTCTGTGTGTTACATCAGTCTTCTATGTCTCTCAGTCTTGGTAGTTTGGCCTTATGTAGTAGGTGTCTTGTGGGCCCCAGTGGTACAGTCTCCCTGATCACCTGACCTGAGTATCTGAGTATCCAGAATGTGTCCTTTAAATTATATATATATATATATATTTCAGAGAGGAAGGGAGAGTTAAGAGTGAGATAGAAACATTAACAATAAGAGAGCATCATTGCTCGGCTATCTCCTACATGCTCCTTACTGGGGATTGAGCCTGCAACCCAGGAATGTTCCCTGACCAGGAATCAAACCATGACCTACTGGGTTCCTAGGTCAATTCTCAACCACCAAACCACACTGGCTGGGCCCAGGAAATGTGTCTTATGTGTGTTATGTGTGTGCTCCTGTTTTAGCTGAGCCTTGGCTACTGTTGGCACATTTGTGGGTGAGATTGACCTTTACACTGTTTGACTGTGGGACTTGGCCTAAATCTCAGTTTATGAGCTGCTGTGCAGGGGCTCATACCATGAAGTGGAATTCATCCTGGCAAAGTCTTGTGCCTGCTGATTATTATGCCACTATTGGAGCTAATTGGGTGGTGCTGTTTTTGGTTTGAAGCCAGCCATATGGTGTGTTCATTCTGGGACTTCTTGGGACGGACTTTGCTGCAATCAGTGTCAGACTTTGCCTGTGGTTGCCCCAAAAGACATTATTTCTTGAGCTAAGTTTTTTCCCCCTCTCTCTCTCTTTTTTCCTTTTGGGACCTTTATAATTTGAATATTAATATGCTTGATATTGTCCCAGAGGTCCCTTAAACTGTCTTTTTTTTTTTACAAAAAAAAAAAAACAAGCTCTGGCAAGTTTTATTAAAGAAAAATTTTGTGTGATTTACTTTTCACTAGTATGTTCTGGTATGCTTCTAATGATATCACAAACACCTGGATCAGTGATAGGTAGTATGCATACTCTAGTATTTTCCATATGCTATGCCCAGTTCAATGTTATTGCCACTGTAGTTGTGGACACCAGTCATGGGCAACATGGAGTAGTACTCTATTTCAGATTTCTTCACATTTGGATAGTTGTTTGCAAGGATGTCCAGTTTCACTTTTCCTTGTATGGTTATTTTCTGTTTCTGCTTGTGCCCCAGCTTGTACTTTCCACTATTCGTAACAAGTGGGAGACTAGAGTTATTTACTCCAGTGACTTTTTCTCTTCTTTGTAGTTAGCATATTCCTGTTTTAAGTGTTGGGTGACTCCAAACTAAGAGAAGCTGAAATTTTTTTAAAAATTCTGTTTTAATTTTGCTGTTTTAACTGGGTAATTTCCACGACTCTGCCTCCCAGTTGGCTGATCTGTTCTTCCGTGTCATCTAAACTTCTGTTGATTCCTTCTGATGTACTTTTCACTGTCGTTATTTTATTATTTATTTCTGATAGGTATTTTGATATATTTTCTAGGTCTTTGTTGAAGTTCTCACTGTGTTCCTCCATTGTTCTCCTGAGTTCTGTCAGCAACTTTATGACTGTCACTTTGAACTTATCAGGTAAGTTACTAATCTCTGTTTTATTCTTTTTTTTTTCTCCTGAGGTTTTTATCTTTTTTTTTCATTTGGAACACATTTGTCTCCTCATTTTGTTTGACTTTCTGTTTTTTTTTATCATGAATCAGGTGAAACATATACCTCTATTGATTTTGAAGGAGTGTCTCCTGTGTAGATTGTGTATCCCTGTAGGTTTTGGCAGGTTAGGTGGAGGTGTACCAAATATGGTGGGAGAATTCTGGGGTATATCATCTTGGAACCTCCTTGTTGAGTTGGCTGGAACTTGAACTGGAGCAGACATGGGCCAAGGAAAGACCCAGGGCATGCCATATTGGAGCTGTTTTGGTATGCTAGCTGGAGCAGGAGTATACATGAACTAGTGGGAATCTTGTGGATACCTTGGCAAGCCTGCTGGATATGCATAGCTCTCCTAGTGTTGAAGGAATGTCCTTGTGTAGCAGATGTCACATGGGTCCCAGAAGTACAGTCCACCCTGTACTGATGGTGGGGGAGGCCTGTAAAAAATAGGAATTCGCTGAAACCGGTTTGGCTCAGTGGATAGAGCATCGGCCTGCGGACTGAAGGGTCCCAGGTTCGATTTCGGTCAAGGGCATGTACATTGGTTGCGGGCACATCCCCAGTAGGGGCATGCAGGAGGCGGCTGATTGATATATCTCTCTCATCGATGTTTCTAACTTTCTATCTCTCTCCCTTCCTCTCTGTGAAAAATCAATAAAATATATTTTTAAAAAATAGGAATTCTCAATATTTTGTCTCTTGAAAGAGTCCAAGCAGACTTCTTCCCTTCTGTCAGATGCTTCAAGATAAGCAAGTGACTTTCCTTCACATATGGTCTGGATTTTTCACAAGCTGTTTTTTTGTTTGTTTGTTTTTGCACTGGGTCCTTAGGTAACTAGTTTTGCTTACGAGCCTGTAAGAGTGGAATCTTCATTCCTTATAATACTATGATTCTCATAGATATGAGCCCTATTGATTTTCAAAGTCACAGGTTTCAGGGGCTTGTCTTTCCAATTCAGGACCCAAAGACTGGGGTGCCTGATATGGGGTACAAACCACTCAATCCTGAGGGATAAGGTGTTTTTATTGATTTTTTTGAGATCCTTCCAAATTGTGAGTCTCAGCACGGATTTTTGGCAAGAGCATAGCTCTGTGTCCCTTACCCATCTCCATATGCTCCTTTTATTCTTTTTGTGGAACAAGTTTTCAGATTATTCTGAATTCTTTTTCAGGGTTTTTTGTTCTTTATGAAAGTATATATTTGTGTTTGTCTGCTTCCTTAAGACCTACATGTTTTTGTTCACTGTAAGCAAACTCTGATTCTACACTGATATGTGGATGCAAAAAAATTACATACAGTCATAAAAGCCCACACAAATTTTGAGTTCTTGATTAATATCTAATGTTTTAAATAAGTAACAGAAATAATAATGTCATAAAATTTACACTGGTCAAACCATATATTTTATATTTTGTTTAGCTCTAAACACTACTTTGTAAGACTGACAATCACAAACTGGAGCATATCTAGAGTTGGTGACAAGAATGTTAAAACATATGGGAATGCTATCAGAGAAGGAATAGTGGCGGGAAGTGAAATATTTCACCCAATGTAGAAAACAGATGGAAGATAATAGTGATCTCTAAATATTTGAAGGACTTTCGTGTAGAAAAGGGACTACATTTATTTTGAGTGGTTTCAGAGGGGAGAACTGGAACTGAAAAGTAGAAGTTTCATGATATATTTTGACTTTATATAAGGTCAATTTTTCTGACCACTAATGTTATTTAATAATGGCTTATGTGTGACATAAATTCTGTTTTAGTGGAATTTTAAAAGCAGAAATTTAACTATATGAATATACTAGTGACCTGGTACAGATTTATGCACATTGAAAGGAAATTAATTAAAAGGTGGCTGGCAGGGTGAGACTGGGTGAGATGGGCCAGATATATCCTAGAGCCAACCTCCTGTAGTCCCTCCTTGGCGTCTGCAAAGTGAGTGGGGTCCCTCTGGCAGGTGGGATCCCTTGGCTGGCCTGTGGGGATGGGGTCAAAACCAGCTCTCCGACATCCCCCAAGAGGTCCCAGAGGGCATGCTCAAAGTTGCTGTCTTACAGGGTATGAAACGCAAACACAAGTGTGCAGTGAACCAGATATGGGGCCTACAGTGCCCCAGCAACAACATGACCATAGCCAGAGGTGGAATCGCCTGGCCTCATGAGGAATCGGGCTCTCTCCTCTATGGTTTTAGGGTGTGTCACCTGAGAACCACTGCTGCCAAGTCACTGCAGCTCAGCAGCTCCTACATTGAGCATCTGGCCCCTGGTGGTCAGTGTGTGTCATAGTGACTGGCCCAAGTTGGACACTTAGCATATTAGCCTTTTATATATATACTAGAGGCCACCTGCACTAAATTCATGCATGGAGGAGGTGGGTCCTTCAGCCTGGCTGGCACCCTCTCCAATCCAGGACACCTTGGGGGATGTCCGACTACTGGCAATCGAACATACCTCTCTCAATCTGGGTTTGCTGGCTCCTAACTGCTCGCCTGCCTGCCTGATTGGACCTAACCACCTCTGTCTGCTGGCCTGATGGCCCTAACTGCTCCCCCCTGCCAGCCTGATCAACCCCTACTGCTCCCCCTTTCTGGCCTGATTGCCCCCTAACTGTTCCCCCCTGCAAGCCTGATCACCCCCTAACTGCTCCCCCTGCTGCCCTGATCACCCTAACTGACCTCCACTGCTGGCCTGATTTCCCCCTAACTATCCTCCCCTGCTGGCCTGTTTATCCCTAACTGCTCCCCCCACGTTGGCCTGATGTCCCGTAACTGCCCTCCCCTGATGGCCTGATCGTCCCCTAACTGCTTGTTCCCCCACACTGGCCTGATCACCCCTAACTGCTTGCTCCCCTACCAGCCTGATTACCCCTAACCAACTCTGCCTCGGCCCCCACCACTGTGGTTTTATTTGGAAGAAAGTTAGAGGTCTGAAAGATGTCTGGCCAAGCCAGTCTGATTAGCATGTTACCCTTTTCTTAGTATAGATATTAGGGTGAGCTTTTGTATTGTATAGAAGTTGGTTTGAGATATGAAAAGCAATTTTTCTAAAACTTCAGAATTAATCTTCTGGGGAGTGAGCTCAGAGATGGGGCCTCACTCATATTTTCTTAGTAACACAAGTGATTCTTTTTTTAAAAAATATATTTTATTGATTTTTTTACAGAGAGAAAGGGAGAGAGATAGTTAGAAACATCAAGGAGAGAGAGACATCGATCAGCCACCTTCTGCATGCCCCCCACTGGGGATGTGCCTGCAAGCAAGGTACATGCCCTTGACCGGAATCGAACCTGGGACCTTTCAGTCTGCAGGCCGACACTCTATCCACTGAGCCAAACCTGTTTCGGCAGTAACACAAGTGATTCTGATACAAATGTTTCAGAGGCCCATTTTGAGAAACATGATCTAATTTATTATTAAATGGTAATATGCAGAGGCTTATGTTTCTTCTGAAGTGAAAAAAAAATAAATTGAGTAACATAAGAATAACAAACTTTTGACCATTTAAAAGTTTTCTGTTAATTAAAAAAGTTTTAAAATCACTCATATAATGTCAGTCTAATCAATGAAAAATGGTATAACTCAGGAAGAAATTTCATTAGTTTTCATTAAAGACCAGATAAGTATGCAAAACATTGTGTTGGGGAGGATAAACTTTTCTTATACTTTCTTAAATTCTTTGGCTGGAATAAAATTAACATAAAACAGATTAACAGGAGCAAAACAAATTTAATTATGTACTTACTAGTAGCCCATCATGCAGTATTGTATGCAGTAGGCTGCACACTGCTTCTGCGGGAGCCAGCTGGAGCCACACCACTTCCATGGGAGGTGGGAAGGACCCACATTCATTCCGCAGGAGACAGGAGGGACCTGCGCTGTTTCTTCAGGAGGTGGGCCCACCATCTCCTCTCTGGGCTGGTGCTCAGCTGCAGAGGCTGTGGGCCAGCCCCCCTGTCTCTCTCCATGTCCACTTTGTCTCTGGGGGGCTGGCCCAAGCTGGGCATGGCAAGAAGCAAGCATTCCACCAGACCACTCACACGGCCCACTCTTAGCGACTGCACACCTTCCCTCCCCTGAGACTGGGGGACTCTGGCAGGGCTGAGAGGACTGGGTGCCATCATCTTGGCTATGGACACCACCATCTTTGTGATGGAGTGATGGTTAATTTGCATATTACTCTTTTATTAGATAGGAGGATGGGGGTTCCCATAATTATTTAAGACCCAAGGACAAGTTAGGAAGTTGAGACTTATATGCCATTCTCAGATAAGGAATAAGATAAGGGTCTGTGCTTTCAAAGGGGAGGACGACAGCTTACAAGGAAGAGACTATTTTTGAATAAATAGGCTGTGCTGAGTTCTCCCTTCAGCTTATGACAGCTATCCTGTATTCTTTGTAGTTATTTCTGGTCATTGTTTCCTTTCTGGCTCAGGCCCTCTATGTAAACTCTTTTAGGCAGTTAAAGGGTGAGGTAATAAGCTCTTCCTGAGTCTTTTTGGCCTTGAGTGGCTTTTGCCCAATATGCCAAAGTGGCACATTCTGGGGAGACTAGTTTTGGACCCCTTCAAATAATATTCATTCCTCTTCTATTTTGAGGGGAGGGGGACATAATTGGTGACAGTGATCAATAGCAACCAAGTATTTTGTTTAATTTCCTGAAAGTCCTCATTCTATTTTATTTTATTTTATTTTATTTTTTTTTTTTTCAATTTTAAAGAACTCAGTTTATTAACTGACCAGATTATAATAATAACCATGGTAGATACCTTAGTTCATCCTTCTAATAAGCCTGTTGATTTGGTCTTTCCTGTTCCCAGCATCTCCACCTTCTACAAAATGGGTTATCTTCTTCATCCCACCCCAATGAGAATATAACTTGAAGGGCCACGGGAAGTTGTTCACTTCCTTGAAGTGCTTTCCAACAGTATAGATCTCATGAATCAGATCTTCCATGCAGATGATGCCATATTTACCAAGAGATCAAGCAATCAATGAGTTATCTGTCAGGGCAATTCGATTTTGTTGATTTTGCCATAACCAAGCTTGTAGACCAATTCATTTACCGACTTCAGGTTTGGGTATCCCCAAGGAATGTATGGCTCCACAATCCTCAGCATGTTAATGGAAGCCTTGTTGAGCTTAACAAAGGTGCCATTGAAGATCTGGTGAAGGCGAAGAAGAAGCTGCAGCACCTTTCGGACCTTAGGGCTCACACCATTGATACCTATGATCCTGATGACAAATGCCAATTTGGGTTTGGCAGGTACATAGAAGTTGCCAGCTTTTCTTGCCATCCTAGCCACTCAAATCTCAGTTCTGTACATCTGCCTGTATTCCTTGTGATAGTGTTTAGCTTTTTCATAGATGAGCTTTCTTCTTTCCTTTTGAAGCATCTTTTGGGCAAAGTTCTTTCTCTGCAAAATTCCTTCACTTTTTCTTGAGGGTTTCTAGCACAGCAGGAACCTCCTTCTCCTTCTCCTTCTCCTTCTCCTTCTCCTTCTCCTTCTCCTTCTCCTCCCCC
>JAAGEH010000015.1:24973189-24996661 GCA_011751065.1 Lasiurus cinereus | reverse complement strand
TCCTCCTCCTCCTCCTCCTCCTCCTTCTCCTCTTTCTTCTTCTTCTTCCTCTTCTTCTCTTCAGCACCCTCCATGGTTCCAGCCAGAAAAGAGAGAGGCTGAATGTATTTTAAACTTGAACATATCCTAGAGCCATTCTTTTCTTTCTTTCTTCCTTATTTATTTATTTAAAAAGGCCTTTGGCATAATCGGCATTCTTTAAATTATTATAGAACAAATAACTACTGGCAGGTAAATTATTCAGAAGAAATTAAGTGTTACCAGAAAATTTAAAAAGAACTTTGGTTTTTCTTCTTCTAAATTTGAAAAAGAAAAGCAACTAAGGAATTGGAAATGAAACTTGAATACTGATGTGTTTCTTATTCTCATGCTATTTGGAAAAAGTAATTCTTTTTTACTTTCCTTCATGTTCTTTCTCACCACCATTAGAGCTTAAATCAAGGGAAAAATAATTTCTCCCAGAGTATGCAGGAAAGTACTTGATTAACTCGAGGAAAAGAAATTGTCTAAAATGAAGTTAGTTTTGTCTTTCCGTGCATGTAATTATTTGGGTACTTAGTATCACTATTTTTGTCTGTATTTACTCAGAGTTCTGTGAGGTGCTAGATGATTGCTAATGTGATAAATAAATGTGTCAGTGATTTCTGAAGGTATTATCCCCTAGAGAGTAACATTAGACAGAATTTTTGACTCTGTGTTAAATCAATAGAAAAGAGAATTATGAGGGAGTAGATCCTATTGGTTCTCTTCATATCATACTATATATCAGTCTTTTCCTGCTGGTTACTCCATTGATTCAGTTGGTGAGTTAGACCTTTCAGTGTGAACATCCTCTCTTGGGTACATGTCCTTCCATGTACTCAGTGCCTTGGCATCTGAATTTGAGGAGAGTATTTCTGTGACTGTAAAAAAAGTGTTATAGATTTTTTGCCAACCCTAAATACTTGCTATGATTCTTGCTCACTTACTCATTAAGAAATGTCTTCCCTAAGAGTATAAAAGAGAATATTGGGCACAAAGTCCATGACTGCATGAGTTTTCATCAAATTGTTTTTGGGCCACTGAACTAATGTGGCAACTGAAGCCAGACACTTCCTCCAGAGCCATCATCAACAGTTCAAAAAGGGTTGAATCTATCCCTAAAGCAGAACAATTGAATAGTTGTAAGAAAAAATTCTTACCCAAGAGAATGATATAGAATGTGTCATTTTTTTGGATGATCTTTTTATAGGGTGATCAAGAGGCTTTCATTTAGTGAATTCATTTGCTCACTCAGTTTTGGAGAGTCGCCCTTCATTTATTCTTTCCCTTTGGAAGTACTTTCGAGTGCAAATTACTGCTATCAGAAGCCTTGAACTGAGAGGCTATTATTCTCCTTGCTCAGATTAAATTAATTTTGAACAGTTTAATGCAGCATGTCTGAGCTGCAAGTCCAAGTGGTGTCAAATCTATTTCTCTGCTTTTTTAAGCTGCACCTTCAAGGGCAGTATGATTCATGGTGAATGTGTTCTTCTAATGCCTTGCTAAGCGTTATTATTTTCTTTCATTTGCAAGTCATGAGGCTACAAATGTTAACCATTCTCCTCCTAACATTGTATAAAGTATGTATGATTTAAGCCAGACTGATTTTCCAAAAGGAAGCTTATTACATTTGCTTGCTTTACAAATGAAATAAAGAAAAAAATACTCTGGATCAAAGCAAGAAGTTTAAAAAGCTAATGAAACATTAGAAAGAGAACTGCATTGAGAAGCACTGTGATATCATCACTGTTGTGTTAAAAAGGAGTTATCTTGATCTAGGCCCATGTAATAAAATAAAGGGGTTTTAATGATTGGCTATATAATTCTATTTGTGTTTTTGCAGACTTGCAAGAAAAAAAAAGATATAAATCTACTTATCTTCTCTCTTCCAGTTCTAGCATTCTACTGTTTCTCCAGTATTTACTCTATCTAAAGTGTCACTGAGATGTGTAATGAAGTTTTCTCTGTTATTGTAGAGCAAACAGTCAAAAGAATGCCAATTGATTAATGACAGGGTAGAAGATGTGCTTTAAGTAGTAAGAGGTGTCAAAACCTACCAACCTTGTGTCTATGTAAAGTACTTAAACTGTACATTCCAGGACAGTCTTTTCTACAGCTCTAAACACTAGTCTTATGGATTATGCAAATTAATGTTTTTAAAGCTATTAAATGAAGTTAGATGAAAACAGTATATTGTGATCTTTCTGTGGAGTAAGAGGGAGGCAAAGATCAAGGATATTGTCCTTTCAATAGCTGGATAAGCACATAGCTCTAGTCATACTGCCTTTTTTTTAAATGGACGAAATAGGCTTACATGAATTTACTGACTAAATAGAAATTATAATTGTTACAGACCAAAAGGTAAACAGTAATAATATAATTGTTTTATAAGCATTTGAGCCCTTTATCTTTAGCTATATCAAAATACAATAATCTGTAATTCATGAAAACAGGCACCACATTTGAAGAAAAGTACTAACTATAGGATTGAATAACATGCAGAAAAGGACCAATGCCTACAAGTAATGGGGCAAGGGATGATGGAAAAGGAAAACTAGAGGGGATGCCATATTAGTGCAGACTAAGAGGATTTATAGGATAATGAGGGGACAAACTGAGTATCCTTGGATTTGTTCACCAAATGCTAGAATATCAGAGTCAATGGCCTTTTTGAAGTTGGAAGACAAAAACAGTATACTAGAAAGAAATAAGTTTGAATCCCAGTTTCACTATTTCTTAGCTAGATTATCTTGAGCAAGTTATTTAAATAATCAGTACCTCTGTTTTCTCATTTGCAAATGGGAGTAAAAACAGTAATAAAACCTGCCTCTTAAGTTTATTGTTAGTATTAAATGATGTAATATATGGAAGGTGCTTAGAACAGTGTTCAACACATGGTAACCACTATGGAATATTAGCTAAAATTATTATGTGTAGCTCAGTTGATTAGGACATTGTCCCAAAATGCCAACATTGCAGGTTCGATCCCTAGTCAGAGCACATACAAGAAGCAACCAATGAATTCATAAATAACTGGAACAATAAGGTATTCTCTCTCTCTCTCTCTCTCTCTCTCTCTCTCTCTCTCTCTCTCTCTCTCTCTCTCTCAAAAAAAAGCAGCCAATGAGTGAAACAACAGATTGATGTTTCTCTCTCTCTAAAAATACAACCAATATATATATTTTTTAAATTGAAACCTCCATAATGGGTTACTCAAGCTAGGAATGTTTGAGAAGTCCATGACTTCTGATGTTGATGTCAAGTGTAACCGTTTCTTACCAGTATAGATTTGGGTTCTCTAGCACTTTATGTAGCTTGGTAGAAGTTTCTTGTTGTGTAGTGTAATTGAATTATATTAGAAGTCAACAGGCTTAGATTTTTATACTAATTTTACATTTAAAAGTTAAACCTTTTGGAAGCTTGTTCAAGCTTTCAGTTCCTCAAATCCAAAATGAGAGTAACTATACCTCCTTCTCTCACAGTGTGTTATTATGAAGATTCAATCATATAAATAAACATGTGAAAGGACTGTGTAGATGATAAAGTACAAATATAAGACATTATTCTCACATTCTGCTTTCACAGCATCTCATAAATGACAGAATAATGCTCTGGCTGATCTAATGTCTACCTCTTACTTACCCAGTATCCTTGGGCACTTTGTAGTCCTTATCTTACTGTACTTTCTTACAGTACTTGACCTCGACCACCATTTACTTCTCAATACTCTCTTGTCAACTCTTCTTGGCTAATATGTTTTTGCTGCTTCCCTTTTTATATTTCTTACTATCCCTTCTCAGTCATCACTCTGCTCACTCCACTCATTCTCTAAATATGTTTACTTTTTTAGGGCGTATTTATTACTTTGTACTAGGTGATGGCAAACCATTCCTACATATATTATTATGTATGCATTAGCCAGGGTTCTCCAGAGAAGTGGAACTAGTAGGGTGTGTGTGTGTGTGTGTGTGTGTGTGTGTGTGTGTGTGTGTGAAGAGATTTATTAGGAGAAATTGGTTCACATGATTATGGAGGTTGTCAAGTCCAAAGTTTGTAAGGGTGGGTTGATAGTCTGCATGCCCAGAAAAGTAGATGTTACAGTTCTAGTCTGAAGACCATCTGCTACAGAATCAGGAAGAGCCTATGTTGCAAATAAATTCTGAAGTCAGTTTGATGGAGAATTCTCTCTTGCTCAAAGGGACGTGTTTTTTAGTTCTGCATTATGGAGGGGACTCTGCTTTACTCAAAGTCCATTGAGTTAAATGTTAATTTCAGCCAGAACACATATCCAAAATAATGCCAAGTTCTGCTAGTGGTCCCACCTGGCTATGAAATATAGCCAGAAGTCCCCTCACCTACAGAGCCCACCTATCAGATCCATCCTAAGTATCTTTCAAAGGATGAATGAGTCTTTAAAACGTCACGTACCTGACCAGGGGAGTGTGTGTGTATGCATGCGTGCATTTGTAACAACATGGATGAGATTTTAAGACTTTATGCTAATTGAAATAAGTCAGACAGAGAAAGATAAATACTGTATGATCTTATATGTGGAAACTAAAATCCAAGCTCACTGAAACAGAGCGTTGACTGGTGGTTTCCTGGAGGTCAAGGTGGGGATGGAGATAGACAAAGGTGGTCAAATGTTACAAACTTCCAGTTGCAAGATAAATTCTGGGGATGTAATATATAGTATAATGATTTTATTGTTGTATACTTGAAAGTTGCCAAGAGAGTAGATCTTGAATTTCTCACCACACATAAAAAAATGATAACTATGTAAGGTGATGGCTGTGTTAATGAGCCTTATTGTGGTAATCATTTAATAACATATATGTCTGTGACATCATTATATTATACACTTTAAATTTACTCAGTGTTATCTATCAAATGTATCTCAACAAAGATGGATAAAATTTAAAAAATAAAATAATTCTTATCTGATAGTGCATTTTTATTTGTAATTTTTCATTATATATCTGGTTATTTTTACCTACTCAGTCTTACATATAAATTAAAAAATGATTTTATATAGATATACAATAAAGTCCACTGGGATATTGATTTAAATTATATTAAATGTATAAATTAATTTGGGGAGAGTATCTATATCTATATCTATCTATCTATCTATCTATCTAATTGAGATTTTCCATTTAATAATGTAATAGATTTATTCATGTATTTACATCTTCTTTTATGTCCTTCAGTTAAGCTTATAGTTTTCTTTATATAGTTCCTGAACTATTTTCTAAGTTCATTCATAACTATTGTGTATTTTTTAATACTTGATATGTTTTTATTAATTTTAGAGAGAGAGAGAGGGAGAGAGGGAGGGAGGAATGGAGGGAGGGAGGAGAGAGAGATATATAGAGAGAGAGACAGAGAGAGGGAGAGAGAGAAAGAGAGAGAGAGAGAGAGAGAGATTGAGAGAGAGAGAGAGAGAGAGATATGAAAGAGAAACATCAATTGGTTGCCTTCCATGGTATACTGACTGGAGATCAAACCCACAACTTTTTTTTTAATATATTTTATTGATTTTTTTACAGAAAGGAAGGGAGAGGGATAGAAAGTCAGAAACATCCATGAGAGAGAGACATCGATCAGCCGCCTCCTGCACGCCCCCTACTGGAGATGTGCCCGCAAGCAAGGTACATGCCCCTGATCGGAATCAAACCCGGGACCCTTCAGTCCGCAGACCGATGCTCTATCCACTGAGCCAAACTGGTCTCGGCAACCCACTTTTTGACAGGGTTCCAACAGGACAATGTTCCAACCAACTGAGCCACCCAGCCAGTGCTATGTATTTTTTGGTGCTTGTAAATGATTACGTACGTATTTTGCTTTTTATGTTGTATAGCCAGAGGTGATTTTGTGCCATGATGGGAACTGGCAATGTCTGGAAACATTTTTATGTCATAATTGTGAGAATAGGGTAGTGCTACTACCTACTAATTGGTAGAAGCCAGGGATGCTGTAAGCATCTAACAATGCACAGGACAGTTATCCATGTAAAATAACTCCTTGATCCAAAAGCCAATTGTGTGAAGTTTTAAAAACCCTAGTATAAAACAAAGCTATTATTTTATTTTTGAATATATTAATTTTATAATTTTATTGAATTTTTAAAATAATTAATTTTTCCCTTTCATTATTTTAGATTACTCATGTATACTACAATATTTTAACTGTCACGGATCTCCTTCTTTCTGATATTTTAATCTCATTTCACTTCTGATCTGAGTATAGTGGCTACGGTGTCCAGAATGTTAAATGAAGATAGTGACTAAAAATGTTTTTGTCTTATATCTGTTTTGAATGGCAATACAACTGGTTCATCATTTCCCAAATTGTGTTTGACAGAACAGTGGTCCAACCAGATGCTGCACATTAAATTGTTTCTGTAGAAGTTCTACATGTCATGTACCTCTATAGCAGAGTCATTATTTATATTAACATATTAAAAAAGCACTTTGAAAAGTTATGCTAGTGTGCAGTGGATATCAAACTTGGCTGCATATAAAATCACCTGTGGAATTATTTTTTTTTAAAAAAACAACACATCTCTTGTCTGGATGACACCTCCAGAGATTTTGAGTTAATTGATCTCTGTGAAAACCTGGGAATAATAAAAAAAATCTTTTAAAATCTTTCTGTGTGATTCTAATGTACAACCAGCTTCAAAAACCACTGCATTTGTTTCTCATAATTAAACAGGAACTTGGTTGTTGGGTTGAAACAAATAATTATATTATGTAATTGATGGAATATTTTGCTTCTGTTTTAAAAGGAAGTTTTAAAATCAGGAATGCCAATTTGCAGTTCATTATTACTTTTATTCAGCAATCTTCTCTATGCTGTGTTTCCTGATTTCAGATTACTCTTTATTCACAACAACTTGCTTTGGCTTCATGAATGCATGATTTCCAAACTCTTTGAAAAAGCAAACTAGTTATTCTCTTATGCTTCTCATAATAAGACCAGAGGAAACACCTTTACTCTGATTCCTGAGGTGATCTTTTTCTTCTGATCTGCAGTATCCTATTTAATAAAAGAGTAATGTGCAAATTGACTAAACCTCCGCCACACTCACAAGTCACACTCACAAGCCACACCCACAAAGCAAATCAGAACGATTATGCAAATTAACCAAACCAAAGTGGTTAAGGCCACAGAGAGAGCAGGAGGGAGGCTTGGGTTGCCCCTAGCAATGGAAGAAGCCAAGCTTTCCATAAACCCTGGCACTGCTTAAGGCAACAAAATTTCAGTGGCTATGCTAACAGAAGGCTTGGCTCTGCTCCAGGCTACAAAGTTTCAATAAATAATTCCCAGATACAGGGCCTCCACTTGGGTCACCGAGGGGGCGTGGCCAGCCTGCAAACCACCAGAGCCCCTCACACAGGCCACCTCATTCCCCAAGGGAGCCCCCACCCTGATCCAGGACACCCTTCAGGGCAAACCATCTAGTCCCCACCCATGAACCAGGCCTCTATCCTATCTAATAAAATAATAATATGCAGATTGACTATCACTCCAACACACAAGATGACTGCCCCCAAGTGGTCAAAAGATCCTTCCCTCATGTGGACATAAGATGGACACCACAAGATGGCCAGCAGAGGAGGGCAGTTGGCAGGGACCAGGACTGGAAGGGCAGGCAGTTGGGGGTGATCAAGCCTGCAGGGGAGGGCAGTTAGGGGTGACCAGCCTGCAGGGGAGGTAAGTTAGGGGTGACCGGGCCCACAAGAGAGGGAAGTTAGGGGCAAACAAACTGGCAGGGTATCAGTTAGGCATTAATCAGGCTGGCAAGAGAGTGGTTAGGGGGTGATTGGGCTGGCAGGCAGAAGCAGTTAGGGGCAATCAGGAAGGCAGGCAGGTGAGCAGTTGGGAGTGAGCAGTTCTGGATTGTGAGAGGGATCCCAGATTGGAAAGGAAGTAGGATGGGCTGAAGGACACCCCCCCATGCATGAATTTTGTGCACCAGGCCTCTAGTCTCTCTCTCTCTCTCTCTCTCTCTCTATATATATATATATATATATATATATATATATATAAAACTCAGTAACTGGAAAGCTGTAATGACCAGAATAACTGGTCACTATGACACCCACTGGAGCCAGTGAACTGGCCTGATCGCAAGCCCTCCCCCTGACCGGCTCTGCCCCTGATCGGCCCCCTACCCCAAAAGAGGGTGTGGATGGCTAGCCAACCACCTGCAACACCTCAATGGGCCCCCACCACCTTGATTGGCCTGCAGCCCCTCCCCCAGACAGCTCTGCCCTCGATTGTCCTCCCTACTCCAATCAGGGGTAGGGCCAGCCAGCCAACCACTCATGGCCCCTCCCTCAAGCCATTCAGCAGAGGGACTGGCTGGCCCACTGCCCACAGACCCTCCCCACAGTTGGCCCCATCCTGAATCATCCCCCACTATCCTGATTGGCCTGTGGCCCCCTCCCCACAACTGTCTGTATCCCAGATCAGGCCCCCCACCAATCGGGGGTGGGGCTGGCCAGCCAATCTCTCATGGCCCCTCCCCCATCTGTTGACCCCACAATCAGCCCCTGTATCCCAATTAGGGGTGGGGCCAACTCACCAATCTCCTGCAGTCCTTTCCCCCAGCTGGCTTGATCCTGATTGGGCCCTGATTGGGATGGGCCAGCTGGCCAACCTCCTGACATCTCCTACTCCCAACAGGCCTGGCTCTGATCCACCCTGATTGGGGATGATTTGGTTAGACCTCACCTATGCATGAATTCATGCACTGGGCCTCTTAGTCTCTTCATAAATCCAGCCTCTTTTAAAATGTTCTCACTTTGGAGAAATATACAGAGGTACCAGCTTTTGCTTGTAATACCCACTTATTTTATTTTCCCCACTATACTCTCTTCCTGGAAGGCATAAGACTTGTGAAAAACAGTATCCATTTTATACATCTTGTGTTCACTTGCTCTCAGTGATTTAGAGAGTATTAGAGGAAATATGTCAAGATCTCCTCTATTTTCTTCCCAAATTTGTTCTTTCAAAGGGAAAATACTGATTGGGCATTGTTTTATATTTGTTGACATACATTTTCCACATTTAAGCACCATTATAGGTTTTGGCCTCTTTTTATATTTTCCACTTTATTTCTGTAAATGGGGGAGGGAAGTTAACACTTCTAATTATGGGACCAATGTACCTGGAATATCCCATCTTTTTACTTTTTAATCCATAAAGCCAGTATTGTGGCCATTATAAACAACATTTCTATTTTACTTATTCTTATGAATTATTTGTCATTTTATATATTTACCAAGGGCATTCACTGATATCTAAATCCATTGATGATGGTTGCTATTATTAAAGCCCTGACTCTGGAAGATATTCAGCATTTCCTTTATATGAAATTTACACATCCAGGTACCATTTCTGCTTCTTTTTGAGGATCCTTATGCCAATGTTAGCCATTTGTTTCAAAAGCAACTTTGTGAAAAGCAAATTGAAATTTACTATCAATAGCAGGGTGGATTTTCAAATAAAACACTTTTTGATGTACATGACCAAATCCAGTAAATGCTGTATTTCTGGCACTCATGATGACTTTCTACTTATAGTATATTGAGAGACTAACTGTAAATACTAAGATAATTTACTTCAATGCATATAAGAAATCATTTGGATAATATATATTATTTTTATGTACTATCAGCAGAATTCATTGCTTTAAAACAAATAAAATAGAATAGTGACATAGATGACTACCTGAGGTGTTTAAAGGACTGCATTGGATATATATTTATGTTAAAAAGAAATTTAATATACTAGCTGGAGACTATCATAGCTTGGCAAAAATAGCATTGTATAATATTCTGTATAATAATTTGTCCAGTAATTCAGTGTAGCAGCAACATCATTCCATGTTATGTGACTGTAAATAAATTGTTTTTTGAACTTTATTTAAAAATTTGATTATTTTTCTAGTAATATTGCAATTATTTAGCATATATCATGGTATCTGAGTCATTTTAGGTTTATTTTAAAAGAATTCAAAAGGTAATTAAATCATTGCATTGAATATACAAAAAATACCAGATTGACATTATAGTAATAAAAACTATAGTATATGAGATGAAAAATGCACTAAATGGGATTAATGGCAGATTAAAAATAGCAGAAGTTGAGGGTATCTGAGGAAATACCCATAGAAACTTCCAGAAGGAATTCAAAAGAAATTACTTTTTTAAATATACAAAATATTGGTGAACTATGGGACAACTTTAAGTGATCTAATATATGTGTAGAGTCCTCAAAATGGCAGAGAGAGCACAAAAATATTTGATTAAAAGGGCTGAATTTTTCCAAATTTGATTAAAATTATAATCCCAAATGCCCAAGAATTGCAATGACTGTCAAGCACAAGATACAAGAAGGTAACAACACCAACACATATCAAAATTAATTACTCAAAATCAGCAATAAAGAGAACATCTTAAAAACAAGAGGCAGGGAAGAAGATACTTTATGTACAAGGAACAAGTGTAAGAATGACATCAGATTACTCATCATCAATGCAAGTGAAAAGTCAGAGCATCAACTTTAAAAACTTGAAAGAAAAAATACTTCATACATAATCTAAAACATAAAGGAAGTTCTTTAGGCAGAAGAAAAAATTATTCCAGATGGAAATAGGGGTAGAAACAGATAGAAACAGAAGGGGGAGATTCCAAAGAAATATAAAAAAGGTTTTGAGGGTGATGGATACGTTCATTGTCTTGATAGTGCTAATGATCTCCTGGTGTAAACATGTCAAAACTTAATAATTATACACATTAAATATGTGCTGTTTATGGTTTAAATAGCACCTATATAACTAGCAGATGACCTAGCTATTCCACTTCTAAATATTTATCTAATAGAAATAAAAGTATATAACCATACAAAGGCTGGTATACTAGTGTTGACTAGTTGAAGCTTCCTATATAATAAAATAGTAATACGCAAATTGACCATATCTCCACTACACCACAAGCCAGGGCCACCAGCCAATCAGGATTGAGTATGCAAATTAACCCAACCAAGATGGCTGCAGCCACAGAGAGAGCAGGAGGCTTGGGTTTCCCTGGCAATGGAGGAAGCCAAGCTTTCCATCTGCCCTGGTGGGCCCAGGACTCCACTCAAGGCTAGAAAGTTTCAATAGAAGATAAATAAATCTCAGATACTTTTACAGAGTGTGGCAAAACAGTTGTTCATATGGAAAATAATACAATAATAAATAATAACACAAGAATAAATTCTGTGTTTTGCATACTCACAATTGTAAACCTACTTTTACCACACCCTGTATATTGAATTGCATATACAGTGGGAGAAAAGTTTCTCACAAATCTGTGTTCTACTTGAGTTTGCATTGTAGTACAAGGGGATATATAACAGACAAATACAATGTATCACATGATGATAAGTGCTAAAGAGGAAAATAGTTGGAAAATAACAGAATCTGTTGAGCAGTAGGGAAATTGATAATTAGGCAAGGCCTCATTTAGATGTCTACAAAGATCTGAAGGGAGCAAATGAATGAGCTATATGCATATGTGACAGAAGTGTACTTCAAAGTGAACAGCAAGTGCAATAGCCCTGAAGCAGAACTGTGGCTGAGTGCTGGAGCAGCAACAAGGATGGTATTTTAGCAAGAGTGGAAATCCATTTGGGGAAGAATACTGTAAGATAAGATCAGAAAGTTAAAGGATCCTTATTAAGTAGAGCCCTATAAGCCATTTTAAGAACTATCTTTTATTTTTAAAAAAATGAGAAGATAAGTGATATGGAATGGATTACATTTAGCAGAATATATGAGAAAGGGACAGAGGTGGAAGCAGAGCAATACCAATGATCCAGAAGGCACAAGGGCATTATCAGTGGCGATAGAGACAAATGATCTGATTGTGGATGTTTCAAGATACTTCAATATTTTAAATATTGTCTTCCTTGGTGGCTCATTAGTGAGGCTTTTCCTCCCCATAGTCCTTCTGTGGCTTCATTAAATAAGTGTAACATAAGCACAAAAAATTGCACACTTAATAAGTATATACTGATACATTTTTAAAGAGATCATGCCATGTAACCAGAATCCAGATTTTTACAAAAGAATATTGACAATGTATCAGCAGTCCCTTTCATGTTCACTTCCAGTTGTTACCACCTCCACTTCAATAATCATTATAAGGACTTTATGAGTTATACATACTTCTGAATTTTCCTAAAATGAAACAATACATTATGTAGTCTTTTGTGTAAGTGACTTTCTTCCTGCAACATTATGTTTATGAGATTCATACGTGTTGTTACAAGGCGTTTATATATTTTTATTGCTGTATAGTATTTTATTGCATAAATATTCCACAAGTTATTTACCATTTTTACTCTTTTGGACATTTAAATCATTTCCATCTTTGAGTTAGGTTGAGTAGTACTGCTGTACACATTATTATATACTAGAGGCCTGGTGCACAAAATTCATGCACTAGGGGCAGAATGTCCCTCAGCCCAGCCTGCACCCTCTCCAATCTGGGAGCCCTCAGGGGATATCTGGCTGCCGGTTTAGGCCTGATCCCTGGCAGTGAGAAATCCCTCTCACAATCCAAAACTGCTGGCTCCCAACCGTTCACCTGCCTGCTTGCCTGATTGCCCCTAACTGCTTCTACCTGACAGCCTGCTCTCCCCCTAACCACTTCCCTGACAGCCTGATTGATGCCTAACTCCTTTCCTACCTGACTAATTGCCCCCAACTTCCCTCCCCTGATGGCCCAGTCACTCCCAACTACCCTCCTCTGCTGGCCATCTTGTGGTGGCCATCTTGTGATCACATGAGGACAGCCATTTTGTGCAAGGGCATGATGGTCAATTTGCATATTACCTCTTTATTATATAGGATTCTTCTGTAAAATATACATTTGTAGTTCTGTTGGGTCTATACCTAAAAGGGTGAATGTTGAGTCATAGAGAACTATATAGTTAGCTTTACTGGATCCTATCATTTCCCAAAATGATGGTACTAATGCACACTCCTACAACACATAAAAGTTCCAAGTGTTCCACATCCCTGCAAGAATTTATTTTCATCTTTTTCATTTTAACCATTTTGGTGAGTATATAATGATCTGGTGTTAGTTTTCATTTCTCTGATGACTCATGAAAGGCATCTTTTCATATGTTAATTGGCCTATTGATATAAGAAACACCCAAACCTGTAAGAATTTTTATGAGTTTATTTGAGCCAAACTGATAATTTTTGTGAAGCAAAATCTCAAAGGATTGAAAAAATGCTCCAGAAAATGGCAGTTTTGCACCTTACTTTACACATTACAATCAAAGGAGGAGGAATAAAGGGGTCACTAGAAATCCATTGGTGATTTATTAGAGAGGTAGGAGAAAGCAAAGCTGGAAATCTTTGAGATTGGATAAAAAGTAAAAACTTTTACAGATGTGGTTCAGAATAGCTAGCAGTTAATAATTAATATCATAACAATAGCAGTGAGGAGATTTGTGGTTTCTGCTGTGGTGGGAAATTATGCCAAGAGGGGTCTAGAAAAAAGGATATTATCCTGATTTTCCAAAGGTATGTTATCATAGATGCAAAAATACTATAGAAAACTAAGTTTATGTAAAGATTGACTGTTGTCAAGGAAGATACTGGCCTAGAACATAACTACTCTCCATGACTCACTTTTAGTTAGGACATTGTTTTGTTTTGTTTTGTTTTGTTTTGTTAATCCTCATCCTAGAATACTTCTTTCCATTTATCTTTTAGAGTGGAAGAGAGAGGGAAGGACAGAAACATTGAAGTGACAGAAACACATCTCTTGGTTGCCTCCTGCACATGCCCAGACCTGGGCCGGGCCCAGGGAAGAGCCAGCAACCAAGGTAAGTGCCCTTGACTGAATCAAATGTGGGACCCTTTGGTCTCCAGGCCAAGGCTCTGTCCACTGAGCCAATTTGGCTAGGGCTAGTGAGTACATTTTGATATCAGACCATCTTATGTGGTTACTTTAGGTCTCAGAGTTTGTAAGGCCCACACTTGCAGTCCTCCCATGAGTTTGTCAGAGTTAGTATGTGGCCCCTTTTTCATCCAAAGGCCATTTGGTTATGTTATTTTGTGAGGTATCTATTCAAGTGTTTTATCCATTTTTCTCTTGTTGATTTGTAGTAGTTATTTATGTATTCTAGATACAAGTCTATTCTGAGATATTTGAATTGCAAAAGTATTTCTACTATTTTGCTTAACTTTATATTCTCTTAAAAGTCTCTTTTAATAAATAGAGGTTTATTTTTTCTTCTTGTTTCACTGTATTCTTTTGAAGAAATTATCTAATTACATTTATGCTTCACATTTAGTAACATAATCCATATGTGATTGATTTTTGTGTATGACAAGTTGGATGTTAGATTAATTTTTTCATATGAGTAATCAAGTCTTTTTGTTGAAAAAATTTTAAAATATTTTTATTGACTTCAGAAAGGAAGGGAGAGAGAGAGAGAAAGATAAAAACATCAATGATGAGAGAGAAACATTGATCAGCTGCCTCCTGCACACCCACACACTGGGGATTGAGCTATAACCTGGGTATGTGCCTCAATCTAGAATCAAACCCTGACATTCTATTTCATAGGTTGAAGCTTAACCACTGAGTGACGCTGGCAAGGCCTATTTATTGAAATTTTTATCTTCACATTTTATAGTTATTCATGTATATGTGGTTCTCATTCTGGACTCATGCTTTCCACTGTTCTATATTAGTAATAGCATATTGTCTTAATTATTGTAGCATTATAATGATTTTTATATTAGTAACGTAAATTCTCTAGCTTTGTTTCTCTTCTTCAATTACTTGACTATACTTGTTCCTTTTTATTTACATAGTAGAGGTCCAGGTGCATGAAATTGATGCATGGGGGTTGTCCCTCAGGCAAGCCTGCACCCTCTCCAATCTGGGACCCCTTGAGGGATGTCTGACTGCCTGTTTAGGCCCATCAGGATCAAGCCTAAACTGGTAGTCGGACATCCCTTTTACAATCCAGGACTGCTGGCTCCTAACTGCTTGCCTGCCTGCCTTCCTGATTGTCCCTTATAGCTTCTGCCTGCCAGCCTGATCACCCCCTAACCACTCCATTGCCAGCCTGATTTATGCCTAACTGCTCCCCTGCCAGCCTGTTTACCCCTAACTTCCCTCCCCTGCAGGTCTGGTCACCCATAATTGCCCACCCTTGAAGGCCTAGTCCCCCCGCAACTGCTTTTGCCTACAGGCCTGGGTCCCCCACAACGGCCCTTCCCTGCAGACTTGGTAACCCCCAACTTCCCTCCTCTGCTGGCCTAGTCACCCCTAACTTCCCTCCCCTGTAGGCTTGATCACCCCCAACTGCCCTCTCCTGCTGGCCATCTTGTGGTGGCCATCTTGTGTCCACATGAGGTTACGATCTTTTACCACATGGGGGAAGTCATCTGGTGTGTTGGAGTGATGTTCAATCTGCATATTATTCTTTTATTAGATACTATAGAGGCCTGGTGCATGGGTGGGGGCCAGCTGATTTTCCCTAGAGGGTGTCGTGGAACAGGGTGAGGGTTCCCTTGGGGTGTGGAGTGGCCTGGGTGAGGAGCCTGTGGTGGTTTGCAGGCCATCCATGCTCCCTGGCAACCCAAGTGGAGGCCCTGTTATCTGGGATTTATTTATCTTCTACAATTTAAACTTTGTAGCCTGAAGTGGAGGCCAAGACAAGCCAGAGCTGCAGAAGCTTGGCTTCCTCCATTGCCAGGGTAAACCTGGACTCCTCCTCTCTCTAATTCCATGGCTGCTGCCATTTTTGTTGGGATTTATTTGTCTTCTATAATGGAAACTTTGTAGCCTTGGGTGGAGGCCTGGGCCTGCCATGGTGTGTGGAAAGCTTGGCTTCCTCCATCACTGGGGAAACCCAAACCTCCTTCCTGCTCTCTCTGTGGCTGCAGCCATCTTGGTTGGGATAATTTGCATACTTGCTCCTGATTGGCTGGTGGGCATGGCTGGTGGGCCTAACTTGTGGGTATAACTGAGTGATAGTTAATTTGCATATTACTCTTTTATTAGATAGGATATATTTATAATTAGATTGTTGATTTCCCAAAAAATAAAACTAGGATTATTATTGTGATTCATTGACAAGATCAATTTGTTGGAAAAGTGACATTACAGCATTGTATCTTTCTAGATGAGAACATGAGAATTTCTTCTACTTATTTGGGTCTTTAATTTCTCACAGAAAAGTTTTTCTAATTTTTGTTTTTAGAGGCCTTACACATATTTTATGATATTTTCTGAGGGAACTGATATTTCTGCTATTATTAAAAATTGTTTATTTTAAACTTTATTTTTCTATTTGTAGTTGGTATATAAATACACTTTTTTAAAATTCCAATCCTGTATCAAGCAACCTTGTTCAATTAACTTGTTAATGCTAATTATAAATTATTTTGGGTTGTCTATGCAATCATCTGAAATTAATTCTTCAAATAAGGAAAGATTTATGTCTTCCCTTCTAATTCTTATTCCTTTTATTTTTCTTCTTGCCTCATAGTACCAATTAGCATCTCTAGTACAATGTTTAATAGAAATGGTAAGAACATCCATGCAATGTTCCTATTTTTAGGAGAATTGAATTTGATTATTATTCTCTAATTTTAATGTCTCCTGTGGCTTTTATTGTAGATTTTTTTTTAGATTTTAGTAAGTTCTCTTCAATCCCTATCTTGATATTTTATTTTATCAGGAATAAGGGTTGAATTTATCAATTTTGTTCTGCTTCAAATGAGATTATCATAGTGAATTTTCTCTTATTTATGTTACTATAAGAAAGTATCATTACTGTTTCTTTTATCCAGTGATGATTGATTTTTGAATTTTAAATGTATCATGCACACTTGGCACAAACCTCATTTGGTTGTGATGTATTATCTTTTTGTATATATCAGGTTTGATTTGCTAATATTTTGTTTAAATTTTTGTATTAATGGATAAAATAATGATTCAAATACCTGGTCTATAGGAAATACAATTTAAACATACAAGTTGTTTTATTCTAAAAAGATGTAAAGAGGTATACTATGCAAAGGTTATTCAAAAAAGAGCTAAAATGGGCATACCAATACAAAATAAAATAGAGTTGAAGAGAAACAATTTTTCTACCAGATATAACCATTATAAACATAAATTTACCTAACAAAATAAATCCAAAATATAAGAAGGGGAAGCTGAAATAATTTAAGGGAGAATTAGATTATTCAGTAATAATATTAGGCATATAAATACCTCACTTTGATAAATGGATAAGAAGTCTAGAAACAGGGAATTAATAAACTTGAACAACACTATAAACCAACTAGACCAGTGGTCAGCAAACTGTGGCCCGAGAGCCACATGTGCTCTTTGGCCCCTTGAGTGTGGCTCTTCCGCAAAATTCCACAGCCAGAGCGAGTCTATTTTGAAAAAATGGCGTTAGAAGAAGTTTAACTTTAAAAAATTTGGCTCTCAAAAGAAATTTCAATTGTTGTACTGTTGATATTTGGCTCTGTTGACTAATGAGTTTGCCAACCACTGAACTAGACCTGATACACAACTATAAGACAGTCCATTCAATAACAGCAGAATAAACACTCTTCTACAGTGAAGATGGAATATTCTCTAAGATAGATGATATGTTGTCATAAAATAAGTCAAATAAATTTAAAATTATTTAAATCATATGTTCTCTGACTACAATTGAATACTGACTTTACAGATATAAAAAAGATTGCAAGAGAATACAATGAACAAGTACATGTAAAATAACAGTTAGCTAGATAAATGGTCAAAAGTCTAGAAGAACAGAAATGACTGAAACAAAATCAAGAAGAAAATGTGACAGAAAACCGTTAAGAGGATCTAGAATAATCAGTTCATGTGGCCCAATATCTAATGAAAATCCAAAAACAGAAGATGGGTAAGATAGAAGAGAGGAAACTATGAAAGTAATAACAAAATTTTCTAAAACGAACAAACAGGAGGATAAATGGTGGCAGAATGGACCGACATGTCTGAAGCCTTGTCACTGGACAGAGGGAGAGAGAGCAGCTGAGAGTCGCACTGGGAGTGTTTGTTGGCAAGTGAAGAGTCAGTTATCCTCCAGGAGAAGGTGGGGGACTACTGGACGGTGCTCCCCTGACCAGGCAGCCTCACTGCCATGGGGTTTTTGTCTGCCGGAGCCACCAGGGTGAACACGGAGACTGCACCATCTTGCAGAGGGAGGTGGATGTCTATGGCTGTCTGAAAGCTACAGCTGAAGCAACCACCGATCAGCCTGGGAAACCAGATCACCACTCTCCAATCAGTGCAGACACACGGACTCAGAGGAGCTCCACACGCCACAGGTAAGGTCAGATTTTGCCTGGGATAAGGCTGTGCTTTTGAATCAATGGAGGAGAGAGAACTACATAACCAGACACCCAGAGAAGAAAGACCATGGGCAGAAGAAGAAACAGCCCGCATACGACAGAAAGGCAGGTATCATCAGAAAAGGAAGTAAACAAAATGGAAGCAGAAATAAGCCTGCCAGAGAAAGAGTGAAGAGAAATGATCATAAGGTGGATGAAAAGACTGCAAGACAAAATTGACAATGTGAGTAAGAGCCATGAGCAAATGAAGAAGACCCAAGAGGAAATGATGAAGAGCCAAGAGGAAATAAAGAGGAGCCAAGAGGAAATGAAGAAGAAGCAAAAAGAAATGAAGAATAGTCAAGAAGAAATGAAAAATGACATCACTGCTATAAAGAACTCAATAGAAAGCATCAAAGAAGCAGAGGACTGCATCAGTGAGCTAGAACATACGGTAGGAAAAAATACCAAGTACAGCAGCTTCTAGAAAAAAAAAATTAAAAAGCAAGAGGAGAGCCTAAGGGAACTTTGGGATAACACAAAACAAAACAACATCCGCAGAATTGAGGTTCCAGAAAGAGTGGAAACTGAGCAAGGATTAGAAAACCTGTTTGAAGAAATAATGACAGAAAACTTCCCCAATATAGAAAAGAAAAATCCACACAAATCCAAGAAGCTCACAGAGTCCCAAGCAAAATGAACCCCAACAAACCGACACCAAGGCACATTATAATTAAATTGGCAAACATCAACGACAAAGTAAGAATTTTAAAAGCAGCCAGAGAGAAACAGAAAGTTACCTACAAAGGAACCCCCATAAGACTAGCTACTGATTTCTCAACAGAAACTCATTAGGCCAGAAGGGAATGGAATGAAATATACAAAGTCATGCAAAGGAAGGGTCTGAATCCAAGAATACTGTAACCTGCAAGACTTTCAATCAAAATTCAAGGTGAAATCAGAAGCTTCACAGACAAAAAAGGACTAAGGGAATATATTACCACCAAACAAGCAAAGCAAGAAATGTTAAAGGGTCTGCTGTAATAAAAAGGGATAGGAAGCAAAGAAGGAACTCAGGGTAAAGACTAATAATGGTGACAGATAAGTACCTATCAATAATAACTTTAAATGTAAACGGATTAAATGCTCCAAGCAAAAGATATAGGGTAACCGATTGGATAAGAAAACATGATCCATATATCTGCTCTCTGCAAGAAACCTACCTCAGGAAAAGAGATGCACACAGATTGCGGTTGAAGGGATGGAAGATGGTATTTCGGGCAAATGGAAACGAAAAAAAAGCTGGGGTTGCAATACTTATATCTGACAAATTAGATGTCAAAGTGAAGGACATAATAAGAGATAAAGAAGGCCACTTCATAATACTAAAGGGAACAATCCAACAAGAAGAAATAACTCTGGTAAACATATATGCACCCAATTTAGGAGCACCTAAATACATAAAAAAAGTCCTGGAGTATATTAAAGGAGAGATTGACAGCAATACAATCTTAGTAGGAGACTTTAATACCCCACTGTCACCACTGGACAAATCCTCTAAACAAAAAAAATCAGCAAGGAAACATCAATCCTAAATGACTCACTAGACCAGATGGAATTAATTGACATCTTCAGAACATTTCACCCCAAAGCCACAGAATATACATTTTTCTCCAGTGCACATAGGTCACTTTCAAAGATAGATCATATGTTGGGTCATAAACAAAGTCTCTTCAAATTCAAGAAGATAGAAATCATATCAAGCATTTTCTCAGACCACAGTGGCATAAAAGTAGAAATCAACTATAATAAAAACAATAGAAAGAAATCAATCACATGGAGACTAAACAGCATTCTATTAAACAAAGACTGGTAACCAAAGAGATCAAGGAAGAAATAAAAAACATCATGGCAACAAATGACAATAACAACACAACAATACAAAATTTATGGGACACAGTGAATGCAGTCTTGAGAGGGAAGTTCATAGCCCTACAAGCCTACTGCAAAAAATAGGAAACAATGGTAATAAATGTCCTAACCGTACAACTCAAATAGCTAGAAAGAGAGTAACAAGAAAATCCCAGTGTAAGCAGAAGGAAGGAAATAGTAAAGATCAGAGCGGAGATAAATAACATGGAGACCAAAGAAACAATTCAAAAGATCAACAAAACCAAGAGCTGGTTCTTTAAAAGGATAAACAAGATTGATGGACCTCTAGCCAGGCACACCAGGAAGCAAAGAGAGAAGACACAAATAAACAAAATCAGAAAGGAAAGAGGAGAAATAACAACAGACCCTGCCGAATACAATGGATTGTTAAAAAAGACTATGAACAACTCCATTCAATCAAATTGACAACATGCAAGAAATGGACATATTCCTGGAAAAATATAACCTTCCAAACTCAATCAGGAAGAATCTAAAAATCTCAATAGTACAATAACTATGGGAGAAATTGAAGCAGTCATCAAAAAGCTTCCAGCAAACAAAAGCCTGGGACCAGATGGCTACACAGGAGAGTTTTACCAAATGCACAAGGAAGAATTAAAACCTATTCTCCTCAGACTATTAAAAAATATTAAAGAAGAAGGAACACTTCCAAACACCTTCTATGAAGACAGCATTACCCTAATACCAAAACCAGATAAAGACAACACAAGGAAAGAGAATTATAGGCCAGTATCTTCCATGAATTTAGGTGACAAAATCCTGAACAAAACTCTAGCAAATCGGATCCAGCAGTATATCAGAAAGATCATACACCATGACCAAGTAGGATTCATCCCAGGAATGCAAGGATGGTACAATATCTGCAAATCAATAAATGTGATACATCACATAAACAAATTGAGAGATAAAAATCACATAGTCCTATTAATTGATGCAGAAAAAGCATTTGACAAAATCCACACCCTTTCTTGATAAAAACTCTCAGCAAAGTGGGAATAGAAGGATCATAGCTCAACATCATAAAAGCTATATATGATAAACCCACAGCTAACATCATATCAATGGGCAAAAACTAAAACCATTTCCCCTAAGAACAGGAACAAGACAAGGATGCCCACTCTCACCTCTCCTGTTCGACATAGTACTGGAAGTATTAGCCATTGCAATTAGACCAGAAGAAGAAATAAAAGGCATCCAAATTGGAAAATAAGAAGTAAAGCTGTCCTTATTTGCAGATTACATGATACTGTACATAAAAAAACAGAAGGATTCCATCCCAAAACTAATTGACTTAATAACTGAATTTGGCAATGTAGCAGGATACAAAATCAATGCCAAGAAATCTGTGGCATTTCTATACACTAATAGTGAAATTATAGAAAGAGAGACTGAAAAAGCAATCTCATTTACCATTGCAACAAAAAAATAAGATACCTAGGAATATACCTAACTAAGGAGGTTAAAAACCTATTTTTGGAAAACTACAGGACACTGAAAAATGAGATAGAGGAATATGTTGACAGATGGAAGAGCATACCATGCTCCTGGATTGGGAGAATCAACATCATTAAAATGTCCATACTACCCAAAGCAATCTATAGATTCAATGCACTACCCATTAAAATACCAACGGCATATTTCAGTGACCTAGAATGAATTCTTCAGAGATTCATCTGGAACAAGAAATGACCACGAATAGCCACAGCAATTCTGAGAAAGAAGAATAAAGTAGGTAGGATCTCAATTCCAGATTTCAAGTTATATTGAAAAGCAACATTTCTCAAAACAGCCTGGTACTGGCACAAGAACAGACATATAGACCAATGGAATAGAATAGAGAATCCAGATATCCACCCAAAACACTATGCTCAATTCGTATTTGACAAAGGAGGCATGAACATACAGTGGAGCCAAGATAGCCTCTTCAATAAATTGTGTTGGGAAAATTGGACAGATACATGCAAAAAAATGAAACTGGACCACCAACTTACACCAAATACAAAAATAAACTCAAAATGGCTACAGGACTTAAAGATTAGATGGGAAACCATAAAAATAGTAGAAGACTATGCAGGCAGCCCAATCTCAGACATATGCCAAAAGAACTTCTTTACTGATACTGCTCCAAAGGCAATGGAAGCGAAAGAAAAAATAAACAAATGGGACTACATCAAAATAAAAAGCTTTTGCACAGCAAAAGAAGCCATCAACAAAACAACAAGAAAGACCACTGTATGGGAGAACATATTTGCAAATATTATCACTGATAAAGGTTTAATCTCCAACATCTACAATCAACTTATACAACTTAACAAAATGAAGATAAACAATCCAATAAAAATTGGGTAACGGACCTAAATAGAACCTTTTCGAAAGATGACAGAAGGAAGACCAAGAGACACATGAAAACATGTTCAAAGTCACTAATTATCCGAGAGATGCAAATCAAAACGACAATGTGATAGCATCTCACACCTCTCAGAATGGCAATCATCAACAAATCAACAAACAAGTGTTAGTGAGGATGCGGAGAAAAAGGAACCCTTGTGCACTATTGGTGGGAATGCAGACCGGTGCAGCCACTGTGGAGAACAGTATGGAGTTTCCTCAAAAAACTAAAAATGGATCTCCCATTTGACCCAGCAATCCCACTCCTAGGAATATATCCTAAGAAATTACAATCAGAAAGGATTTATGCACCCCTATGTTCATAGCAGCACAATTTACAATAGCCACAATTTGGAAACAGCCTAGGTGCCCATCAGCAGATGAGTGGATCAGAAAACTATGGTACATCTACACAATGGAATTCTATGCTGCCATTAAAAAGAAGGAATTCTTACCATTTGCAACAACCTGGATGGAACTGGAGAGCCTTATGCTAAGTGAAATAAGCCAGTCAATGAAGGAGAAGCACCACATAAACGCACTCATTTGTGGATAATAAAGAACATTATAAACTGATGAACGAAAGGATAGACACAGATGCAGTAAAGCATCAGACTGTCAAATTGCAGCAGGAAGTTTAAGGAGAGGTGGGGTAGATAAGAGATCAATCAAAGGACTTGTATGCATGCATATAAGCA